>CM031869.1:839319-872427 GCA_018697195.1 Certhia americana | reverse complement strand
AAAGACCTACACATTCCACATTTCCAAAGCCCAGCACTGGGGCCACAGGCTGGGGAACGAGGAATCCCTTCCAGATCAGCACATGGACTGGGAATTTCGCAGCACCACCTGCCTAAATCCTCACTTTAGTCAACCTTCCTCTTTCAGAGGCAAAGCCTGGCTTCCACTCAGCTAAGTGCACTTTAATGAGGTGTTTTTATGTTTCAATGTGTCCCTTTTTTCCAGCTCCCCTGCCATCTACTGGATTACATATTTTCTTTAAAACTCAGAGACTATTTAACAAAAAAAAAAAAGAAAAGAAAAAGCTCTACTACGTGCAACTCCCCAGGTTATTTGTAGAGCAGCAGCTTCTAAAGGTCTGCTTCCGAAAGGAACTTGTAAACAACTGATGGAAGTAAACTCTTAAAGCAAAGTAGAGGGACTGCGGTTACCAGGTACACACTGGAGCAGGAACAAAACTTTGACAAAAATAACCTGGAGAGAGAAAGTAGAGAGAGAGGGCGAGAGGGAGAGAGAGAGGGGAGAGAGAGAGGGAGAATAGGAGGGGGCGAAGAGGAGGGAGAGAGATAGGCAGAGGAGATGAGGGGAGAGAGAGGGCGAGAGAGAGGGGAGAGAGAGAGGGATAGAGAGAAGAGGGAGGAGGAGGGAAGGAGAGGGAGAGAGGAAGGGAGCAGAAGAGAGGAAGAGAGGGAGGGGGAGAAGAGAGGGAGAGATGAGAGGGAAGAGAGAGGGAAGAGAGAGAAGGAATAAGAGAGCGGGATTTCTTCTGCAGCTGGACTAAGGAATGCTCATGCAGAGCTGGATTCCCCCGCCACACTGAGGGGAACGGGGCCCATTCCATGAATCCGAAACCCTCGGTCAGATCCCATTTCCTTCCTTCTCCTCAGGAGGGATTTGTTGCATTCCCAGCATGGCCGGCCTGGCTGCAGGTACCTGCTGTGCAGCACCGCCCCACTTTGCAGAGTGTCAGCCCAGCCAGGCCTGCCCTGGCCCCCCACAACTTCCCTCCCTGCATTTCACCAACACTGCCAGTATTCCTGACTGTGAGCCCAGGGATAAAGTTATAATGTATTAGGTCACAGCATAACATTTTTTATCAAGACACAGGAATCTGCATTTTTCCAGAGCATCCATAAAACTTTCCCTGACCTATTTTCATGGAGTTTTCTCTTCTGATCCAAAGACTTCCTGGGAACTATTAGATATATTTATAGTAATCAGAGAGGCCCCAGTCAGGAGGTTGGGATCCTTGGAGTTACTCACACCCTACACACAGGGAAAGTGATGCCATCCCAAGAGTCTGACAAATCAAATCAAGTGGTCCACCAAGGGCAGCTTCACTTTGTGTGAGCAGGAAGAACACAGCAAGCTCTGCTGGGAAACACTTCAGCAGATGACTGGCAATAAATGGAGCACAGTATTAAAGAGAAGGAGCTTTCCTCCAACAGAACTGCTTGATTAAAGTAAACCACTGTTGTGTTTTGTTTGGTGGATTCTGCTCTGGGCCCAGACTGCACAAGCCTATGGCTCACTAACTCCCTGGAATTCTGCAGAGCTGCTGCTGCCAAGAATGACAGAGGGGAGAAGGCAGAGGAAATTATAGGCTTTGGATGCAGACAGAGAATTTGACAGAGTTCCATGGCTAAGATGTGCAGCCACAAAATAAAAAAAGCTGGCAAAAAGTCAAAAGATTCAGAGCAGCCATAAATGGAATTTTTTTGTAAACTGGGTGAAGAGACACAATCTAGGTTGAGAGGTTCAGAAAGCCCCACAAGCCCCCTCTTTTGTTCAAACATTACCAGAGCTGTGTTATGTGGCCTCTGTGTCACAGCCACGTGGATTGCTGCACACCTTCCTCTTCCCAAACTCTGTCAAATGCCAGGGAAACTAAAAGCAGCCCCAGAGCCAAGTGTGCTCAAAATGCAAAGGGAAAATATCTCTCCTAAAGGTTCAGGAATGAATACTCAGAGAGGTGGAATAAGGACCTTTGTTGATGAGGAAAGGTGTGGAATTTCTTTCCTTATAAGAAAAGGTATGAATTACTTCCAGGCTGACAGTTTTATATAACACACAAATAAACCCTGACTAAAAGTAATATTTGCAAGATTAATATTGATCTAATGCTAGGAAAACAGAAAACAGGATTTATTTCTAGGTATGCCTTCCAAAGTAAAGCTGAGAACTGAATGGTAAATTCTGCATTTTTTGATACTGAAGAGAAGCAAAATGCAGTGAGCCAGGGACAGGTGACACAAAGCAGGACTGTCCCTGGCTCTGGGACACCCAGCCAGGATGAGAACCTGAATTTGGACCAGTTTGGGGGAGGTTTGTGGATGTGCCCTTCCAACAGGGACTGGAACCATTGGCTGAAGGAAGGTCCTGTCAAAGCATTCACAAAAAAGGATGGGAGATTACAGAGATGACAGCAGAAACCTCAGTGGGAAAGTCTTCTTAAAATGATTCCCTCAGATGTTCTGTTTTGGGCAGCAATTTGGATCAAACAGGAAGTGAAGAGCAGCAAGTGGTGTCTGGAACAGCAGCTGGTCAGAGAGAGCATGGTCTGAATTATTTATTACACAGGTAACTTTTACCAGACAAACTGTGCAATTTCTCCACTCTGAAACTCTGCCAGGTTAGGAGGTGGAGCACCTCAATTCATCCCAGAGAGATGTTGAGTCTGGAGAAAAATCACTTTGTGGAGTTGAATCTTTTCCTGGTGATCAGCAGATCCAGTTCACCAGAGCACAAATTCCTGGGTGAGTCAGCTGCCCATGCTGGGTTTTACCCACAGCTGCCTCCCCTGCCTGTCCTGGGCTTCCAGGATCCTGCAGAACAATTCCCAGTGCCAGTGTGCCCTGCAACCCTGCAGCTGCCAGGCCCTGCCTCAGGGGAGGCAGCAGAATTCCTTCCTCAGAGGTGTCAGCTCCAGCAGCTCCCCTGGACACGTGCCCTGTGCTGTCAACAGCAGCAGAGGTGGATTTCTCTCTGGAATTAATTACTTAAACCCTTCAGCAGTTCTTAAGAACACAGGAGGTTAGGAAGAGGATCTTTTGGAACGGGGTGGTTTCTTCAGCAGAACACGTGATTCTTAAACTGTCTTGATTTTTTGTAATTGAAAATGCAAAAATAAAAATCTCATAGAACTATTCATGGACTTTGAACTGAAAGGAAAATTCAGGTGATGCAGAAAAGCCCATTTAAATTTCTCTGCATTTACCATTCAGCCTCTGTTTTGCTACATGGAGGGAAACTCACTTGGTTTACACAAAATGGTGCAAAGCATTTCCCTGTTAGGGAAAGGGCTCAAAGGCATTTTCAAGCTTCAAAAGTTTGAAAGTTAGAATTTACCCAACACAAACTAAAAAGGTAAGTTGTTTTATAGATAACTTTGCAGACTCTCTGTGCAAAGCAGAGGAAAACCAAAGCCATTTTTCATAAGGCCACTGCTGACAGATGATATGAAGAAAAATAAAGATGGACAAAGCACTAAAACAAACCCAGATTGCACAAAACTGAAATGAAGGAGTTCCAAAATCCTGATCTTGAACAGAAGTTACTTTTTCAACAGCATCCACTGTTTGATTCAGCACTGACCTTTGTTGGAAAGGGGAATTTGGAGGGTTCAGTTTTGCAGGGGGTGTGGATGGCAGTCAGTGGAGGAGGCCAGGAGTGGGTCATCTCCTAAAACACAACAAAAAGGAAAGCTATTAACAAAATAAATTAGATTTCAACTTGCAATCTGGATTCTCTCAATTTTCAGTTCATTGTTCACCCTTCACTAAGCTTTATATTCAAGTCCTAATTTCCCAAATGTGCAACAAAGATTTTGCATGTAAACCTGAATGTTAAAGTGTCACCCACGAGGAGAGTTATGACATAATAACAAAGAGCAAGGCATAAATCAATCAACTTGGTTGGCCTGAAGATAAAATTGCAGTGCAAATCAGAGTCTGATCCTTTCAGAGTGTGTGGGAAGAAGGATCCTAGGAAAGGGAAACCTGGAAAGTTTGAGGAAAAGGGGGAAAATCAAATAACCAGCTGGGAAATGCCTCCTGTTCTCTGAGAGCACCTCCAAGGCCCTGTGGAGTACTGAAGGTCACAGGAAATAAAAAGCCATGGAAATGCTCCACAGGGATCTGATGATTCTTTTGTGAGAGCAGACACAGGACAGGGGATCACAGGAGGGGTAAAAGAACTTGGGAAAATAACTCAGACAGGAGAGAGGGACAGTGGGCAGCAAAGCATTTACTATAACCCAAAAGATCAGGATTAAAAGCTGCATTTTATTCATTTATTTTATTTATTGGTGGAAGCAATGTAGTTCTGGCTATCAGGGAGGAGGAAGGCAGTGAGGATCCCCAGGAGATGATGTGCACACCACAACTCCCAGTGTCCAGCTGTGCTCCCAGTTTGGCCCAGTCTCCCTGTGCTGGAGGAGCACCTGGAGACCCTCCTGTAACCACCTGAACTTGGACAGGCTCTGAGAACTGCAGAGGCCTTCCCTATCCTCAGGATTGGGGGTATTTTCAACAAAGTTGGGAACAAGAACATCAGGTACTTACTTTGAGGATTTCATCCACGCAGCTCACCTCACCAGAGGCTGATGCCTACAAAGCAAAACTCAAAATTAACATCTCCCAAATTTTCCAGGGGCTACAAACAGTTAAAACCAAACTTCAATCCTTATTGTGACTCATATGGACTCTGCATAGACACAAACAGCCCTTGCTAACTCTTTTCATCAATTTTAATATCAGATGGATCCATGTTTTTACGGCATGAGTCACAGTTATGAAAAGCAAATACATGACATCCATAAAAACTGTGATAATAATCTCTCACTTTTCACTTGACAGCTAAAAGTGATCACAGGCAGTCAGTGATATTAAAAACTTGTAGAGAGGGGAAAGAGAATCACAGCTTTCAATCATTTCCTGGAAGCAGCCCCAGGATAAAATCTGAATTCAAGTGCAGGACCGTGAATGCACAGGAATGACAAACTGCATTCCCAAGTAAAACACTCATCACAGAGTGATCCCAGAAACAGCAATAATTACCAAACTATGAATCTTCTGGATCCCTGGCAAGAAGCAAAGCTACTAAAGGAGAGTCACTGCATCAGCACTGATGTGGCAAGCCTTCACAAAAGAACTCATTTCTGATTTCCTTACCTGTGTGCTGGATCTTACTTTGCTATCTGTTGCAATCCCAGGAGCAAGGGCTTTTCTCTGGCTTGAATCTCATGATTCAAGCTGTCAGACAGAAGATGAAATGAGACTTTATTGCTAGGAAAGGCTCTCTCCTTGTAAGTGAGCTGGAGTCAGAGTCTGGGTCTTAATGATTTGGGAATTACCAAACTCCTCGAAGTTGTTAACCCAATAGCATTTTATATCCAGCACGACTGATAGAAGTTCTGCACCCTGTCCAATTTGGTGTGAAGGTATAATAATCACATCTAGTAATTGCTACTCACTTCAAAAGAAAATCTGATACAGGCAGATTGTATCAACAAGTCTAAGTCAATTCAGCTCCCAGGAACAACAATGCATTTACCCGGCTTGTCAAAATATTTGTAGATATCCTACAATTTCCCTAACTCCTGACTAGAGAAATACTCTAAAAAGATTGGCCTCTTGGGGTTAAATAAGCCTTTGTGAATGTCTCAGCCTTTAGTTAATAAAAGTCCCAGTATCCACACTGAAGAAGCAGAAGACAAAAATAACTACTTTTGCACGCTCCCCATTGCAAATACAGCTCAGGCGAAGGTTCTCTGAGCAACAAAAACACAATGTTTACTAAAAACTCCGTTTGGGTTAGGCAAATTGAGATTTTGGAGACGCTGGAAAATCCCAGCCCAAGCAGATTTACATTTAAGAAGGCAGGGCACAGCCAGCAACTTACATCCAGTGGCTGAGAAGGAATTTTCAGCTTGGTCAGGTGAGCTTTGCTGCTGGGTTTCAGCTCGTTGACGCCGCCGCCGTGGCTCTGGCTGCTGTAGTGTTCCGAGGATAGCTTTGGTTCCATGGATTCCTGCCCATCCATCGGCCTGACGTAGGCAGTGGGTTTCTGTAACATTGAACTGGACTTGGACATCAGCGAGGGTGGGAAGGATTGGTTCGAGTGCTGCCCGCTGGCGAAGGAGGGCACTCGGGATGGAGAGTCCCAGCTGGGCTCGGGGTCCCGGGGCGATTTGGAACGCTGGTGGTCCTTGCCGTGATGCTCGCCACCGTGGGTTCTAGGGTGGCCAGAAGCCAGCGAGGACACGGCCGGGGGTTTGCCAGGGCTGGAGGAGCGACCCTTGGAGTGCTCGGAGCCGTGCTGGCCCTTCTTACGGCCGCCACCGCCGCCGTAGGAATCGCGCTCGTGCCGGGTGCCCGCGCCGGCAGCGCCGCCGCCCCCGGAGCGCTGCCCGTGACCCCCCAACCCTGCAGAGCGTTTCTGGGACTGCGCCGAGGTGCTGGGGGCAGGCCCCACCGGGGTCCATTTGCTGCTCTGGTGAGAGCCCGTGGCGTGTCGCTGCTCGCCGAAGAAACCGGCCGGGGGTTTGTCATCGGGAGCCGCGGGCACCGGCACGGAGGGTTTGGGAATGGCGACGATCTTCTGGAGCGGGCGGTCCCCGATGAGATCCGTCATCTCATCATAGTTCCCCAGCATGCTCTGGATGCGGCTGGACAGCTTGTCTTCTTTGCTGGTCTGGGACAACGGGTCACACAAAAAAAAAAAATCGGGATTTAGAAGCAACCGCGACTTCCCGCGCAGTTAAATGAGCCGACAACCACAGCGCTTCACCTGAGCTCCAGCTAAAACAAAGCTCTGTCTTTGCCAGCATTCCCAGCTCAGAATTTCAGTTCTTAAAACAGCAATTTGACTCCCTTAAATGTATTAAAAATGTGTAATGATACATATTTAACTCCCTAAAACATATGAAGTTCAGCGGCAGGAACAGCTGAGCCGGCAATAATCAAAGGATGCACTGCTGAGGTGGATGCAAGCTCCAAAGCTGCAGATGCCTCCTGTCACCTTACAGACTGTAATTTCTCTAATACAGAATGCATCAGTCCTAAAAGGTTTTAATTAGCAGTAAAATAAAATCAACTTCACCTCACCCCCGTAAGTCATTTTTAATTGGTATTTATACTGGCACAATGTTTGTTGTGCACAGTTAAAAGGGTTCTTTCTTCTGGAACCATCTTGTTTTCCAAATCTGGGATCCTGGATCATTCCCTCATGCATCCCAACCAGCTCCAGTTAGCTTCATACGTGTGGAATTTGGTTATCAAGCACAAGGAAGTGATGGGGAGACAGGAATAAAAAAACCACCAGGTATTTCTCAACTTTCCTCCTGCAGGAAGACACTTTTCAGTCATGTTTTATTTCTGGCAAACAAGCTGAAATTGCAACAAGGGAAGGTTCTATTTCAAAGTGAGTTTTGAACTACGTCATCAATGTATTAAATAATATTTTATTACTTATTCCAGAATGAGGTTAGTTTTTCCAGTTCTGTTCAGCAAAGCAACCTGGAAGGAAATCCAGCAGAGGCTGCAAGCTGTGCAAGACCACGAACAGAACCAAAACATCAGACACAAACTACTGGAGCAGTGGCTAGAGCTGATAATTCTGTTATATCAAACACCCCAGCATTTAAAATGAATCTCCTATTTAAACATTCTCTCTCTGAACTTATCCAGGCCTGGATTACATTGATGAAAGGTTAGAAAGTTTAGCAACAAGCACCCCAAAAATGGCAATTTGGAATCACACAATGGACAGTTTAATTGTTTGGAGTCACTGTATAGAAGGTGAAGGAAGGAAAAAAAATGTTGATGGTTTTATTTTCCTTTTTCTCCCTCCCTGTAAAGCTTCCTCCTCTTCTCAAGCATTATAAATCTGCCAGTGGAGCTGTGACTGTCCTGCTTTATTTTCAAGCCCTGCTTAAACACTTTGGTTGCCGTGAAGAGCTCTCGATCTAAGAAGTATATAGATAAAAATAAAAACAAAATAAGAATTTCATGTGATTTCTGTTCTAAAACCTGCATTTTTCTGAGGTGCAGGAACTCACCACTTTGTATGGTTCAGCAAAGAGAGGAGAGTTGGGTGGGAAGGCTTCGTCACCCTGCTGAATTTCTTGATTTCGCCTTTCCCTTTCTTTCATACGCAGCACATTCCGGTCTTCACGGTTCATGTTGCTACGAGCAAAAAAAAGATCAATGCTGATCACAGAGGGAAGCAGGAGGGATGTAAGGGCCAAAGGGAGGGATGAGAGTGGCCAAAGCAGGGCTTGAAGTGTCCCCAAGCAGCCTCTGGTCCTGTTTGGCCACGGGATGATCTCTGTTAAGAACCCACTGAGGGCCACAATTCCTCCAAACCATCCAATTCCAGCCCCCTCCAAAGGGCTGGAACCCCCAATCCACAGCTGGACTCTGACAGGGAAACTTTATGCAGCAATAAAAAGAAAAAAATTTTAAAAAAAATCCACCAAGTCCTCAGGCAAGTAACTATTTCAATCCACTTCACCCGCTGGAATCATCTCGGCTCCAGCCCACGCCAAACATCTCCCATTCATTTCTAAAATACCTTTTCTCCCCCACATCCCCCAGATGTTCTGCCATCCCCCCCACCCATTCAGAGCTTGACTTCTCCTGCAGATTAGGGTTATTTTTGGTGCTGACATACCTTTTTTTGGCACCCATTCTCCAAGATATTCTAACCTCAAGCTTTGATGTGGTTTCCAGGTCTCTCTCCCTCCCTGATTCCCAAAAGGCATTTCAACTCAAAGCAGTAATTTCAGGGAAGTTCTGGCAATAATGCATCTTTTGCCTTGGACCATATCCTCCTACTGCAAAAATGCAGATTAAAAACCTGCCAATCCCCCTTCTTAACAAACTTTCCTTTGCAGTTTGGTCTTGCTGCTTGTGTTAAGAGAAATACATCAAATTCTTGCAAAACCCAAACAAAAGTTGGAATAGATTCTCTCTGAGCTTGACACAGCATTGGGACATAAAGGAGTTAACAAAAGGAGATGATAAATAAAGTGCTACTAACTCCTTTAATATCAAACCCCAGATTGGTTTTGGGTTAGGAGGGGCCTTAAATCCCATTCAGTGTCACCTTCTCCTGCCCCAGGCTGCTCCAAGCCCTGTCCAGCCTGGCCTGGGACACTGCCAGGGATCCAGGGGCAGCCCCAATATGTGCTAAACTCTGCATCAAGAGATCGAGAAATATTCTTTCCTGATCAGCACAAAGTACAGTAGGTGCATCCAGGAAAGAAATTGATGTTCCACCACATAATTTGCAGTCGAAAATGAAAACGTTGGCTGCTTAGAAAATCATTATTTTGTGTCTTTAGACAGCTGTCTGATTATTAAAAATAATCAATGACTTGCTAGAGCATGACTCTGAAAGCTGTGCAAACCCACCTACTGCATTCTGAACAAGGAAACTTCAACCCATCAGTCAGGTTTTAAAACATGACTCTTTTCACCTCAGCAACATTTCAGCCTTTTATCAACTTGCCTCACTCAACCCTGTGCAGATCTCAAATCCATGAATACAACTTCTATTTGATGTGAAAAATCCCTTTTTTCTCCAGTTCTCCTGTAACCTGCTGAACTCATGTAACCACAGGTGGCCATCAAGGCTGAGAGAGGCACCTGGAATGTGGCCAGCAAACTCCTGGGCTCATTCTGGCACTGATGACAAACTTGGTTTAGAAGTCTGAGGCTTAAAAAGCTCATTCTTGAGACTGCAGCCCAATTTGTTACATATGTAGGATTTCAACACAGATAAATATCAGATTTAATTACAGACACTGATCAGTTAAAGCCAACTGGAACAGTCTGAGTCTATGGCACTTATTACTAAAGGCAAATTTTGAGGCAGGGAATAGGAATGCTCTGGTTCTGGGTGGTTCATTCCTACCAATACACTAAGATCAGGAATTATATACAGCTATATATGCAGAATATTATAACCTTAACAAAGAATTTCACATCTCTGTTTTCCAAGAGGGTTAAATATTTACAAAGACCTTCACTATTTTTTACAGAGGCAAGCATCATCTTTTAAAATTGCATCAGCATTTCCTAGAACTCTCAGAGCTGCAGAAAACCCAACATTTGTACCAACACTGTCACACAAAAGGAACATTACAGCAAAGATTCACTTGAGAGCTGAGCTGCTGCAAACCCAGAGCTGATCTGGCTGTACCTGCCCAGGTCATTGTAAAATTACTCATCAGAAAGACACCAGTTAATGATGCTTTGAACCACTCCTCCCCAGCCTTTTGTAACGCTGTAAATGATAAACAGCTCATGGGGAGTCACCTTGATTGTGTGGGGATTTAGTTTAGAGGTTTTTAACTCTTTTACATTTTTTATTAGAGCAAATAGTTTGACTGTGATACGAGTTAGACTTGTTGGTATCTAATCCTCCAATCTCTACACCGAGCTATTTTAAGTGTCTGTAATGTGTACAAGGCCATTAAAATCACACCAGCATTAAATGTGTAAATAGAGGAAGTTCGTGGGGCTTCTTTAGCTCTGTACTTCAGACAACTTCCCACTCAAAGCCACATCTTCCACAGCCACGAGCCTACCAGAAGGGAAATGTTCCCATGCCCAGGAAAAGCAAGGAGAGGTTCTTTAGAAAAGCAAATGACCAAGGCCTGCCTGTTGATCAGCATTGCTGGCAATTAACTCCAGCAGGCAGGAAACTGCAGGAGTTCACTTTTCAGACCACTGGAAGTTGGAACAAACCTTTAATATGCACTAAAATGTCCAGCTCTCCCCACTCCTACCTCATCCCCTGGGAACAAGGACAGCACCTCTGCTCCCTCCCTGCACAGGCCTGGAGGTGGAAGATGAAGAACTTGTTGCTTGATGCTACCCAAGATGATCCTGCTAAAATTCCCCCTTTTCCCAGGTGGCCTGAGCTAAAGTGTGAAGGAGGAGCAGAGCCAGAACAATGTCCCTCCAGCAAGGGCCAAAGTCATCTTAGTTTCCACATCTGGGAAAAGAGAAGTTCAATAATTTTTAAAAAATCAGAAAACAGGCCTTAAGCACAGCAGGATATTTCCATTTTTAGGAAGCTGAACTCTACATGGTTTGAGTCACTCCTCCTGCAGTGTGTCCCACTGTACTTTGAACAGTCCCTGTGTCTGAGACTTCCCAACTACACAACCAACCTTTCAGTCTCACACCTCTGCTCCAGCTCAACAGGAAGAGTTGCAAGCGAGCAGGAAATCCAGCAGGGAATTCACAGAAACTCCTGCCCCAGCCTCCCCATGGGTGTATTCCTGAGCCCCCATCCCCTGCTGCTCCAGGCACGGCGAGCACATCCATCACTGCATCTCCCAGACCAGACACACAGCTTTCATTTCTCCTCCCAACCTCTTCCTAAATCCCATCTGGTATTTCTGTTCATCCCTAAGCCAACAAGGCCACGGCTTTGCTTTGAGAGATCACCACCCTGGATGTGGAACTTGTGGTATGAAATGGTGCTGCCTTCTCCTCCTGCTTCCCACCTCCAGGCAGAGAGCACATCCCAGCTCTGGCAATTTTGGACCACAACTCCAGACTAAAGATAAACCCCGACCAGCACACCCACACCGCCTGAGTTTTCCTGGCAAAGCTGTTAAAAGAAAAGAGGATCTGGGCCAAACCCCCCTGAACCACATCAAGCACCCAAGTCCTGGCTGCAGCTCAGCACCAGCAGCATCTCTTCTTCTGCCCAGACCCCGTGAGGCAAAACCATCAAAGGCAAAGGTTGGCCCAAGGAACCCTCCAGAGGCAGCTCCTCCAAAGGGATCCGACCCCACCACACCTCAGCCAGCCTTCAGTGCATCTTCAAACCTGCTTACAACACCTCCACTTCCTTCAAGACATCCTCATTTAACTCCAGGGCTTTCTTCAGTCTCAATTGGTTTCATGAGCAAGAGGAATCAAACAGTTAATTGGCTAATTGGCTGCGATGAAACCCCAATTTTGTTTGACAACATTTGGCCAGGAAGGATAAATCGGCTGAGAGGGAACGTGCAGGATCCCAGCTCCGTGTGGGACACGCCCAGCTGTGGGGGCACACCCAGCTCCCAGGATTTCATCCCTTTTTTTTCTTAAAAGGAAGGGGAAAAAGAACTGGAGAGCCTCCCTGTAACAAGGAACGATGTTTTCAGAATTTAAAAATACCTGAAACTGCCTTAATGCTGCATTCAAAGATGCCTGTTGATTATTTCAAATATTCTTTTTACCATGGGCAAGGGGCAGCTCAGGAGCTGGCATGGACTTCTCCCAGCTTGTGCATCAAGTAAGGCAACACCACAAATCCTGCCCTGAAATCATGTGCACGAGCCTAAAATGCTACTCTGCCAGCTTTTAATAAAACACATTCCCAGAGGAGCCGTTTAAAAAGGGAGACATTGAAAAATAAGTGCCCTGCAATAACAAAATGAACACAGAAATACCAACATACACAGAGGAATATGCTGCTTACAGAAGTGTGCGTATAATCTTAACTTCCACTTTCCATGTGATGGTGAAGAACTAAAACACAGGAAAAAATGTATCATTTCCTACTAAAACAATAAAGCTTTGCCCCAAAAAAGCACAAACAGGATGATTCTCCAGGACAGGTTTAGAGGATAACTGTGCTGGTACAAACACAGAAGCAGCAAAGTCATCTTCAGTTTTATAACTGAATAAGGGACACAACTAAAACCAAGAGTTTACAAAGAATTCAGGTAGTTTTTGTATGTGTCCAGACAGAGAAAAAACCCAGCTTCTCAAAGGCATGAAGTTTTCTACTTTTGTCCCTCAAGTTCTGAAGAAAGTCTCCATGCCAAAGGAGGAGGGTTGGTTTGGAATGGCTCCTGGTGCACCTGGGATCTGCCAGAGGAAAGTTGGGACGGCAGCAGCATCCCAAAATCCTACCCCATAACTCAGAATCACAGGGTGAGGCTGCACAGGTGAGCACAGCAAACCCTGAGCCATCATCTTGCTCAGCTATTCTGATGAGAATGAATTTTTCCACAGCTCCATCTCCCTCTTTCCAAGGTTTCATTCGAGCTCTTGGGAATACAACTCAAAACACAATTGTACTGGTAATATGATACAAATACAAATCAGATTCACCACTAACTGAAACAGAAATGTTTCTCATTCCTACAATACAAACACAAATGCTTCTATCCCACCCTCCACATCAGGAATTCCTGCTGCACATTCAACAGGGAGAACATAAAGTGCTCCAAGAGCTGTCTGGGAACACCTTTGTACATACTGAGGGTGCGAGAGCTTGAAATAAAAATAATAAAAAAGTGAGTTGGCCTAGGTCTGGTTAATGTTTGACAAGAACTCCCAGGGAGGGCAGAGCCAGCAGTTTGCTGCAGGCACTTCTCCTTCCCACTCAGCTCTGGAGCACCCAGAAATCCCCACCAAGCACGATGTGCCTGGACTTGTGCTGCTCCCCAGACAAAGCAGCACAAATCCTTCTCCACCGTTAGCTGAGAGAAATTCCACAGCGTTTTCTGTGGGAGCACGGCCTTAATTCCAGCGTCACAGTCAAGTGAGGTGCAAGTAATTACATCCTGCTTCTGAGTTTTAGCTGCCAGAGTCCCCTTCATCCCTCAAATATCAGGTTACCTGAGGATCAGTCAGCATCTTCCACCTGAGAAGCCAACACACACGGCGATGGTGGATAAAGGAATGCCAGTGATCATTTGTAACTCAACACTAACCACTGGAAAAGGACTTGGGGATCCTTCAGAAAGAGGCTCTCTCTGCAAGTGTAACATTTCATTGAACAACTCCAGATGAGAAGTGGGTGCATCATTCATCATACATGAGATTCAGCACGCAGAAACAAGGGAGAAATGGAGTTTGGAAAAATGGAGATGTAAAAATCATCCAGTTCCACTCCTCCTGTCAAGGTAAGGTAAAAGAATTAAGGTAAAAGTGAACCCCAGCAACTGGATTTTAGAAGCCAAGTCAAGGAGGACATTTCTAAATTCAGCTCATTTGAAACCATTTTTAAGTCCATTTAAAAATCATACTCCTAAAACAGCTTAAAACTGTTTACATCCAAGAATTTACAAGACTGGTTTGATGTAATTCACCCAAGGGACCTTAAAAATGCACAACCACACATCTTAAATGTCTCATTTTTGTGCAGCAGTACTACCCAGGGGGGAAAACGTCTGGTCCCCCTTCCCTGATGAACACTGAAATTAATTCCCAACTCTTTTGCTTCACAGGGAGCAGAGCTGCTCCCAGGCCATCATTCCCTCCTTTCTGTCCTGTCTCTTCAGGAATGGGAGAGGAACAGGAAAGCCTAGCAAGTGCCAGCACAGATCCCTGCTCCAGCCCCTCTGCCCCCAGGCTCCATCCCAGCAGGCACCACCAATGCCACAGTGAGGAGAACCTCGGGGACTGACACCAGGAGACCACAAAGCCACTCCAATTGTCCTTTTCTGCACCTACCCCAAGGCCAGGGCAGGATTCCAGGGCAGAGAAGCCACGGGAGCCTCAAGGAACTCCTGCCACAAGAACCAGCCCCAGTCAGGAGAGGGAAAAGCTCAGCAAAGCTGAATTTCAACTCTGTCTTCCCAAGCCTTTGCATTTCTATTGGCTTTACCCTGCAATTTCTACTCTGAGGAACAGGGAGGGGACTTTCTTAGCCAGGCAGTGAAATTCCTCGCCCTGAGATGCCACAGCTGAGGGGGTCACCAAAGCCAGCAGTGCAGACTGACCTGGAGCTCAGCCATCCACTCTCTTCTCTCTCAGTTAAATCTCTTCCCAGCCAACTTCAGCCCAATCCCTTCTCCCACTCAACCAAGGATATCCTCCCCATCCTTTCCACTCCCCATCCTTTGGGAGAGTTTTTATTCCCCCAGTGCAAAGATGGACCATCACAAATTCAGCATTTTTACATGCAATCCTTTCATGTCCACACAGGCTAACCAAAGCATATTCCAACACAGTTTCCCAACAAATTTCTGCCTTTTAATTGGGCAGAAACTTAATAACCCAATTCCTGTGCCTACATGTTCATCTGCTTAAACTTTTGAAGCCAAGACAATTGGCATTTAGATTTTATTAAGCAATAGTTATTCAGACATCTAACATTAATCTGGCTATTATCATTCTGACTTCCTCCCAATAATTTACTTTCATAAAAGACATCATTACATTTGAGTGTTATGAACTCTGTGGCATTAGGATTAAGAAAGGATTCACTTGACAGAAATTCTCTGATAAATCTGCTCTGTGTAAGATTTGAAACAGCAGACAAGGTTTTAATGAGGTGCTATCTAAACCAGGAGTGAAAAGGCAAAAGGGAAAATTGCATTCGAGGTTCACATCCCTCTAGCATCTCAACTACAGAAAAAGAAAGGAGGAAAAAGAGTTTATCAGATCCTTTACCCTGGTTTAACTGTCACTTCCTCCAGCCTCAGGGTAAGATCATCTGTCTGAACCATCTCACAGGACATTTATCTTGGACTTCCCATGGTGACCAAGGTTCAGCCTCTGTGCTGCATCCCTCCCTCAACTGAACATCAGGGGCTGAGGGAACAATTCTGCACCGTGGTGGTGAGGGATGGAGGGACAGCAGGAGGATGCTGGGGAGCAGGTCAGCAGAGCAGACAGAATTCAAAACTTCATTGTTCCATGATTTAACACTCCCCAGATTCATGGGAAACCACTTGGGGTGAGGCACAGAACAACTGAGAGGCCTAAAGGGAAATCCTTGTCCAGAACAACTGCAGGGGAAGCACCAAACCCACCAGGCTGGATCCATGGCAGCATCAATTATATTTTCTAAATTATCACCAACGTATTACTATCAATATCTTTTCAAAAGTGGTGACTTGAGCCCTCACAGGGCCAGTGCTCCCCACTGGCAGCTGCAGCAATTCTGGAATTGCTTTACAGCTCCAAGATTTCACAAAATCCACAATTCTGAGTAGCACAAAAGTGAGAATACAAGTTTTCCCTCCCGTTTTTTTCAGCCCTAACTTGTATGCAAAGGCTTTACCAAACTCAGCATCATTTCCTACCTCTCTGAAATCTGCTGTCACAATATGACAGCTTTGAGACCTGGGACGCTTCCTGGCGCCTTCAAACTTTCTTTTTTGAAATTTAAACAGGTTGAAGATGAGAGCACAGAGCAGCTAAAACTCCAGGAAAACCTAGGGAAGAGAAGCATTTAAGATTTGCAGGCAGAGCAAAAAAACTTTGGAAGTGAGAGGAAGAGCCCAGAATTGTCTAGAGAGGGAAGGTGAAATGCAGCAGGAAAGCCACAGCTTTGATGTGCTGTGCTTCCAAACAAACATTGCTTCAAAAGTTGGAAAGTTTCCACTTTTCAGCCCACCTACTAAATGCCACCTGTGCTTTATAATCCCCCCGAGCAGATTGAGAAAAATATTTGTATTTCTGAGTAACAGGGTATTTAGTGCAGTATCTTTTACCTCAGCAAAACAGTTGATAAATGTTAATTTAGTTGTAATGACTCTTTTAATATAAATGAGATCATATTTTCCCATAATAATGATGTTTGGGGTTTTTTCTTCCCCACAAAGTTCTTACAACTTTTTTTGCGCTTTTCTTGATGTGGCATAAGTTCAAAAAAATAAAATTTAAAAAAAATTATTTTTTTTAAAGGTATGATTCACTATTAATAGCGAGAGTCACAAATAATAATTTCTTTTAAAATAATGCATTGAAATAAATTGTATAGCAAGGAATCAGCCCATTAGAGCAGGTAATGAGATCTAAATTTCATACTCTAAAATAGCAATGAAGATTAAACCACACCCATTTCTGACCAGCCTGAGCTTCAAGTTTGTCAGCAAATCATGACTGGATGGATTTGAACATTCCTCTGGATAAATAAGAAAAACCAAACAAAAACATTTTTGAAAGCCAGTTCAGCATGGACCTCGCTTCACATGGCCAGGAAATAATGCAACTTTTTCCACTTAAAAAAAAAAAAAAAGAAAGAGAGAGAGAAAGCTGAAGTAAAAAAAAAAAAAAAAACTGAAGAAAAAACCTGAAGAAAGTAGTTTTTTAGGAGGTTATTAGCAATTAACAAATTTAAGCTGAAGACCACTTGTTAAAACTCTCTCCTATTAAAACATATTTCTGGTAATTATTGGCTGAGAATGTGTCCCAGTGCAAAGTCCTTACTTGTGCTTTTTGCTCATTAAATGTAATTAGTGGAGCTCTTTCAGCATGAGCAATTGCTCCAGGAAAAACCTTTTCACCATTTATCTTTTAAAGGCTGGTTTACACCAAATTTTCACCAGTTTCCACCATGGCAAATCAATGCCATAAATATAATGCTAATTTATCCCATTGGCATCAGAAGGTTAAATTAAATCGAAATTAATTCATTTACAAATAAATTCATTAACTAGAAGTCCCAAAGCAATATTCCATGTGTTTTTCAGCCAGGGGGGGGATTGCAGCACACCAGTAAGAGGCAGAGCTGAACTGGGAGGTTTAATAGGAAATGTCAAACAAACACAGCACCTCACCCCAAAATATAAAAAACCTCCTCAAAAACACACAAACAAACTCTCAGGAAGCTCTGTTTCATACAAGACAACTCAAAATATAATAAAAAAACCCCAGGAGACAGGGAAAATATCAGTCCATCAAGCCATTTAACCTCCTCTTGGCCAGTCTTTGTGCTTCAAGGCCTCTGGAAGTCACAAAAATACAGGAATATTAGGAGATCTTTGTAAAATCAAGCTTTTTTTCACTCAGCAATTTCCATTAGGCTCATTTTATTTCTGCCAAAGCACAGGACAATTTGCTGAAGTCCCAACGTGTTCCCCTAAAGTTCTTCAACCCGTTTCCCAAATTCAGATTTCTGAAATTCCCATCTGAATCTTCTCAAATCTGGATTTTGACCAAAGAATTTTAAAATTATCTTTAAATGAGGAAATGCTTATGCTAATTGTAACGCAACACTGGAAAGTTACATTGGCAGGTCTCTCAAATATTTTTTTTTTCCCCCCACAGAAACTCTGGTTATTCCTCTGCCCACAAAACGCACGACACCACACGAAGTAAATTCCCATTTTGATGTAGCTTTTTTTGGTTTGCTCTTCCCTTTCCCTGTGGGAAAAACAGAATCATAGAATTGTTTGGGCTGGAAAAAACAGAATTATAGAATTGTTTTGGCTGGAAAAAACAGAATTACAGAATTTTTTGGGCTGGAAAAAACAGAATTATAGAATTGTTTGGGCTGGAAAAAACAGAATTATAGAATTTTTTGGGCTGGAAAAAACAGAATTATGGAATTGTTTGGCCTGGAAAAGCCCTTCAGGTTCCTCGAGTCCAACCATTCCCACTGCTCCAAGTCCCCAAAGTGCCACCTGCACGCTTGAAACCCATGCAGGGATGGGGACTCCTTCCTGGATAAAGCTGCACAACCTCTTCCATGAAGGAATTATCCCAATATCTGAAGGAATTACCCCAATATCTGAAGGAATTATCCCAATATCTGAAGGAATTATCCCAAAAGAAAAACAATATCTGAAGGAATTATCCCAATATCTGAAGGAATTATCCCAATATCCAGCCCTGGCACAGCTTGAAGCTGTTTTCCCTTGTCCTGTGGCTGCTCCTGTGCTTTTAGGATTTCCTGAGCACTTCCTTCTCCCGTGAATTCCTCTGCAGCCAAACCCTACAAAGGGAATTGGGGACTCTTATCTCTTCATCCTCCTCGCTTTAATGATTTGTGCACATCAAAGCCTGATTAAAACCATTTAAGCACTTCCATCACTGAAATCTCTTTAACGTCTTTTGGAAATTAAATTAAATGCAGAAACAAACAAACAAACAAAAAAAAAACCCCAAATCCTCCATGTGAATGCACAAAGCTGGACAATTATGATCAGGTTGGAGCTTTTATAGTCATGGCAGCAGGAATGGGGAAGTACGTGGGAGTATTTTTTGAAGCCTAATTTATATAAAAATATAGCAGACAACCAATATAAATATCCAACAGTCATTTAAAATCAGGCACTTTCAACAGGATCACACCAAGGAAAGTGAACATTAGGAATTTCAAAGGAAAATGAAGTGAAAAAGTGAATGATTGTTCAATGGCATGAAATTTCCACAGGAACCAACTGTTGAGGGAAATATCTACTCTGGAACAATTTACCTCAGTGAAATCTTAGAATCCCAGCTGAGGACAAGCGGAGTTTCCTCTGTCTCAGGAGTTTAACTTGTCACTGGTCACAAACACTGTTTTCCCAGTGTCTGGATGTGCAAATTAAACCTTCTTTATTTTCTTCTTTGGCTGGAAACTGTCTGTAACCAAAGTGATGTTATCACCCAGCTCCAGTGAGGCACCAAGGCCTCGCCCCCACTCCCAGGAGATGACAAAGTGACACCAAAACCTGGCTGCTCTTTCATTTTAAAGCTTTTTTTTTTTTTTTTTTTAAGGTTAGAGAGTTGGAAAAGCTGGCAGTTTGGTGTCTGCTTTGGTTTGAGATCTTTGCTGACACCTCCCAACCCTCAGCCACCCCAGGAGCTGCAGGAGGAACTCAACCCAAAATTCCTGGGCTCATTTCTGCCCCTCCACCAGGAACCCACTGAGCTGAAAAGCTGAGGGAAGTTTCCAGCCCAAAGGATAAACAGCTTAAAGCTGTTCTTGGAAACTGCAAATACTGTGGGAATAATCAATCCTGCAGAAACAAACACACTGAAGAGAACCACAGCATTATCCTGCCTCGGCTCTCCTCCCTCTTCACGTTCCCAGTGTGGTACTGGGACCAGTAAGAAACTGCTGTGGGGCTGCAGAGGAGCACACCAATCCACAGGGAGAGAGAGATGGGCTGATACAAGAGCCTGTCCTGGAAAACATGATCACTGCAGGATTACACAGCAGTAAAAGTACACTCCAGTTGTTTAATTATAAAATGTGAACGCAGCACGTTCAAGTGATTTATCAATAAATGTTGTGAATGAATTAAATGAATAAAAACTAAGATAAAAAAAAACACGTGTCAGGAAAAGGGGGCTCTGAGCTGCCTCATGAGGTGTTGTTTTCCATAAAAAGACGAGCAGGAAGTTTTTTCTTAATGAGCTGTTAACAGAAGAAAATTAGTTCAAGACTTCAGGGCAAGAACTTCCCTTATGCCAGGTTTGTACAGTATGGAGTATAAGGAGATTTTTTTTTTTTTTTTTCCTGCTGGTACCTGGTGCTACTGGCAGTTAATAACCCAGGTTTTACATTCATCAGCAAGAATTAATGAACCAAGTAAGAACAAGAGATGAGACAACCCAAGGAACTGCAAGCACTGGGGAGAAAAGACAGAGTTAGGGAGAAGAGAGGTTTAAAACAGAGCTGAAGAAAGAAACTTGGAAAGCAGTAAAAGTCTGAGAGCCTGGGGAGATGGCAGACACCAAATGAGACACGAGTGCAGGAGGCAAACAAGCTCCAGGGAACAGGGAATTTTGGCCAGCACGTCCCAGGCTGGCCCAGCCCCAAGGAGCTGTGAGCACAGCGTGGTCACCTCAGACAGCACCAGCACTGCTCCAAAGTGGGAAAGTGTTAATTCAGCTGGAATATAGCACCTAGTGCAAGCAGCTAAAAGGAGAATAAACCTGGGTTGGTGCAAGAGAGAGGCAGAGAAGAGCACAGCCTCAGCCCTCGGTGACAGGAAAGAGCAGGGGCTGTGCCTGGATGTCCTAAGCTGTGACAGCAGCCCTGTCATTTCACAAGCTGCAGAGCATCTCCTCACTCATTAGTGACTGCAGAGAAGGAACCATCCTGCAAGAGAAGAAGAACTGCCACACTAGTTCTTTCATCTCGAGTTTTGCAATTCTATGAAACTTGATTGCTTATTTTCTTAGTTTAACACAGTTAGCAAGGTATTTTACATACATCTAACCCTGCTCTAGCTAAATGGAATCTGTTAAAGTTTCTTGACTCGTTTCCAGACACTCCCTCTTCATCCTACAGCCTCTCCATCTCCCCACAGCTCAGGGTGTTCTGTTCTCCCAGTTTACAGAAGGTGACACCAACCTCATTCTGCTTTTGGTGCATGCTCTGAGGTAGACACTGAAGGTGAAGGAGGACGGGGGGTCTTGGTGGGAAGGGATCTTAAATTCCACCTCCCACATCCCAGGCTGCTCCCAGCCCTGTCCAGCCTGGCCTTGGACACTGCCAGGGATCCAGGGACAGCCCCAGCTGCTCTGTGCCAGGGCCTGCCCCTCCTCACAGAGAAGGATCCCTTCTGTGGATCTGATCTAAACTGAAGTTTAGGTATGTAATCTGTAAATTCAGTTATTTCTGAGCCTCTGCTGAAGAGAACTGTGACACCATAGCAGTGAGAGAAAGGAAACAGGCCTGTAGAACAAACCACAGGTGAGTAACAAACCGAAATTATGTGGCCAAGAACAATTATTGCCACAGAAAAGAAACCTCAGTCACCAAAAACTCCAGACTATTCCTACATCCCCACACAGGGGGACTCCAAACACGACACTGCAGCTCACATTCCTCCCAGCTCAGCACACACTTTGCTGTGGCCTCTTGGAAGCAGCTCAAGCTCTCTCCACGTGCCCAAATCTGCCCGTGGCAGAGGTGCTGCTTTCCTGGCTCAGCTCTCACTATTTCCACCCTCAACACTGCAAGTTTCTGATGATCTGGAGCAGAGAGTAAGAGCAGTGATGAGTACAAAACTCCCAAACCAAGAGGATGAGCAGGAAGGGAAGGGAGGGAAGCATCAGGAGCAGCTCTGGCACCTGCCCTAAGCACTGAAAACGCAGAGGGGGACACAACGGCAGCAGTTCCACCAGCACCTGGTGACAGAGTCCCTGCTGGCAGGCATCAGAAGGTGCCAAGAGCTGCTGGCTCAGTCAGGAAGGCACAGTCACCTGTGTCCTTAGTCACATCCGACACGGGAGCACCCACGCTGGAAAACACCGGGGCACAACCCAGCCACCAGCAGCCCCAAAACCAACCTGGGAGCAAATGGCAGCCTGGCAAGGGCCAGCTGCTGCCTCAGGACAGATTGCTGCTGCAGCTCTTTATCTATAAACCCCCCATGAAGCAAACTTGAAGGTTTGTGCAGACAGAAATGTGGCATCTTCTCATTAAAGAACCGGGTCGGAACTGTGTGAAAGCATCTGCACATTCCAGCTTCCTAAAAAAGCCACCCTAGAAATCCAAGCCATATTTCACTGGGTTTGAGTGTGTTTTCTCAAGTTCAGGTCACTAGAACTGGTGAGAGTGTTAAACATATAAATATGAATTATTTTTCTGGGCTGCTGTGTGGCTTCTCATGTAAAAACTGACCCCAGGGGCTCATTCTCACTCGTTCAATGTTTGAGACAAGGAGAAAAGTCATAAAACAAGACTGCAAAGATGTTTAGAGGAAATATCAGGGACCTGAGACAGCTTTGGAGATCAAAATTCACAATTTTCTTTCACTGGAGTCCTGGGGGCACTTTTGGGCACCACAATATGAAAAAAAGATAAAAAGCTGATAGCATCCCAAAAAGGGACATGGGGATGGGGAAGGGACCATGAAGGAGCTGCTGAGAGCACTTGGTTGGTTCTGCTGAGCAGAGGAGCCTGAGATGAGAGCCCAGGGAAGGGCTGGAGCTGGGCCAGGGGAGGTTTAGGGTGGATTTTGGGAAAGGTTCTTCCCTCAGAGGGTGCTGGGCACTGCCCAGGGAATGGGCACAGCCCCGAGGCTCCCAGGGATGCCCAGGGTGGGATTTTGGGGCTGTGCAGGGCCAGGATGATCCTGTGGGTCCCTCCCAGGTCAGGATTGTCTCACTCCTGATCCCAGGAGTCTGCCCTCACACAGAACTGCACACACATTGTACAGCAAACGACAAACGCTGGCACTGATACTTAATGTCAAACACTGATACACTTAACAAAGCTGAAAACAAATAATGATCGCCAGAAGATAAATTTCCCCTTTTGCTCTGAACCAAACGAGACCTGCCAGTCCCAGTCCAAGCACTGAGGAAACTCAGTGTGACACCGGGACTGACACACAACAGCAGAACCGGGAGTTTAATCAAGTTTCCCTCATGTAGAGAGAGCAGAAATGACCAATCAGGTGCACAAGCACTCCTGCAAAGCACTCACTAAAACTGTTGGCAATACCCCCCCGGGCTGCAAATTGCCCAATTAACAAGGGAGCTGAGAGGAGAATCAGGAGTTGAAAGGAAGGTCAGGAACTAGACAATACAACCTGAGAGATCAGGAGCTGGAAGGGGACCAGAGCCAGATAAACACACAGAGCTGAGCAGAAGAGGGACACTGAGGGGCTGTTCCAGTCCACAGGGACATCAATGAAACACGGGAACCTTTCAACAACCAGTACTCCGAGAAAAATGACAAAGAGGCACTAATAAGGGCAAGAGAGAGGTGGGGGGCCAGGCAGCTCCCACACCGCCCTTTCCAGGCTCCTTTTCCATTGTACAGCACCTGCCCAGGCTGCGGGAGAGGTTGGACACAAGACCACTCCCCCAATTGAGTTAACACTCGCTCATTGTAGGAAAGAACCACAGACCACGGCACGAATGCCCGGCTCAACACATCTCAACGCTCTTCGCTTTGTTTTGTTCATGGAAAAGGAAAAAACAGGAAAAAAAAGAAAAAAAAGTCAGCCAGGAGTCCAAGAACGCCAAGGCCGGCTTCTTTCACAAAGTCCAAGAAAACCCCCCAGCAGGGCTGAGGCTTTACATAAGAGCCACCACTCACTCCGAGGGAGGATCGTGGGAGGAATCGCCACTGCCTCCCCTCGGGACGGGGCAGGACCGGGCCCGGAACCGACGGAGGAGCTCGGCAGCACCGGGATCACCCCCGGGATCACCCCCGGGATCACCCCAGGGAATCATCCCCGGGATCACCCCCGGGATCACCCCGGGATCACCCCGGGATCACCCCCGGGACACCCCGGGATCGCCCCGGGATCGGCCCGGGAATGGGCGGGATCACCCCGGGATGGTCCCCAGGGGATTCGGGCCGGATCGGCTCGAGGATCACCACCGGGAGTCACCCCCGGGATCACCCCCGGGATCGGGCCCCGGATCGGCTCCGAGGATCACCCCCGGGATTCATCCCCCGGGAGCATCCCCGGGATCGCCCCCCGGGATTCGGGCCCCGTGATCACCCCCGGGATCACCACCCGGAATCACCCCCGGGATGGTCCCCGGGATCAACCCCGTGTTCACCCCGTGATTGCCCCCCCGGGATCATCCCCGGGATTCACCCCCGGTATGGACCCCGGGATCATCCCCCGGGATCAGTCCCGGGATCGCCCCCCGGGATCGGGCCCGGGATCACCCCCGGATCGCCCCCGTGTTCACCCCCCGGATCGCCCCCCGTGCGGTGCTGCCCGCTCAATCCCGGAGCGGCTCCGGCACCGAACCGCCAGAGCCGAGGGGAATGACAAAGCCTGACGTCAATTACCGGAACAGGATTAAATCCATCACCGGAGAGGGCCACGCGCAGCGACCCCGGTTGCCCCGAGCCCATTCCAGATGCCGTCCCGGGGAATGTCCGGGTGCCGGTGCCCGGGCAGGACCACCGCCCTGCGCGGGGTCACCGCGGGCCCCAGCGCCGCAAATCCGCGCTCCCGCGGCAGGTGCGCCGCTGCCGCCTCGGGCCGGGCCGGCGTGCGGCGGAGAAGCGCCGGGATGTGCCGGGAGTGCCCGGGGCGGGGGCGGCACCCGGCCCCGAGCTGCCCGGTACCGGCGGGAGGCCCACGGCCGGCCGCACGCTCACCTCGCGCTCGCCGACTCGCTAGGCCCGCGACCATCTCCTGGCTGCCGCACCGGCCACGATGAGAGTCCGAGGAGGCCGCCGGCGAGTCCACGGAGCGACGGGGGGAGAGGGGCGGCCCGGAACGGGAAAAGGGGGGGGGAAACGGCTCACAAGCGGGCCGGCCGCCTTCCGTAGGGGTGCCGGCGGTCCTGGCGGGCGGCGCCGGGGCTGAGCTCTTGGGGTCGAGGCTCGCAGGGCTCGGGCGGCTGCGCTGGGCCAGCTCCGGTGCCGATCCCGGAGCCCGGCCCGGTCCCGCCTGGCGCTTCCGGCGGCCCCCGCGCGCCGCCGCCGCCCCGATCACGTGATCGTGCGAGGGGACCCACGTGGACCCCGGCTGCGCGGCGCGCGCCTAAGGGGCGTGGCGAGAGCCCGGCACGCACCCCGGCGCGCGGCGGCGGGCGGGAGAGTCACGGGCAGCGCGCGGGGCAGCGGGGCGGGGGCCCCCCTGGCGGCCGGCGGGTGGAGGCGGAAACAGCGGGACAAACCGGGAAAAAAAGGACCAAAACCGGGAAAAAACGGGGACAAAACCGGGACCAACAACGGGAAAAAAACCGTGAAAAAAAACGGGAAAAAACGGAAAAAAAACAGGACAAAACGGGAAAAAACCGGGAAAAAAACGGGACAAACCGCGACAAAAAACGGGAGAAACCGGACAAAAACCGGGAAAAAAACGGGAAAAAAAGGGACAAAACGGGAAAAAAACGGGAAAAAAACTTTCAAAAAAAACGGGAAAAAACGGAAAAACCAGGAAAAACCGGGAAAAAAACGGGCAAAAAAACGGACAAAACCGGAAAAAAACGGAAAAAAAAAGGACAAACGGGAAAAAAAACGGCGAAAAAAAACGGGAAAAAAACCGGGAAAAACACCGGGAAAAAAACGGGACAACCGAGGACAACCCCGTGGGAGCCGGGGGGTGTTCGTCCTGCAGAGGAGAAGCAGCTCCGGGGTGACCCAGCTGTGCCGCCGGTGCATGAAGGGGCGGCAGGGAAAGATGGACTACAGAGGATTTCCAAGGGGGCTGGAGGGACAGGGAGACAAGGAATGGTGCCTGGCCATTTGGGGCGGATTGGCGGCAGGAATTGTTACACTGGCAGGGTGTAAGCCCAGCTGGGGCTGTCCCGCATCCCTGGCAGTGTCCCAGGCTGGGTTGGACACTGGGCTGGGAGCAGCCTGGGATGTGGGACGTGTCCCTGCCATGGAACTGCAGGAACTTTAAGGTCCTTCCAACCCAAACCGTGCCGGGATTCTGGGCTTCTCTGCTGTTCTGATAAAGGCACAAACAGCATTTCACAAATCCATTGGCTGGAGATTATCCTATTTATGGAGTCCTCCGTAAGGAAATAAATCAATTCAGTAATTAATCCACAGAGACTGACCCACGCTGCTGCACCCAGGGCAGCCAAAAGCTCTGTTGGAGTGGCAGCTGGGCTGATAAAGCCCTGCACTCAGATTTGGGGCTGGCTCTCCCTTGTCCTGCTCTCCCCTCTGTTCCCAGCATTTCTCCTTGACAGGGAATGGTTTTTCCCCAGGCTGTTTTCCTGCCAGGCTCCATCAATCCCTCCTTCCCAATGAGCAGGGGCAGCTCTGCTTGCAGGGGGAGGGATCAAACGGGGCAGGCCCTGCAACAATTCCCGGTTAAAGGATTTTTATAAATTTCCTAATCCAGGAGGAGAGCAGGAAGTGAGGTAGTGCAGATGAGGGAGGGTAAAGCTCTGGCCAGGCTGGGTTAGTCTGTAAAATAAGAACAGAAAAAGCAAGGAAAAAAAAAAAAATAAAAAAAGCCAAAGCAAACACTGTATATGAAACTAAACTTTTTTTTCTTTTTTTTTTAAATCTGGATCCAAAGGGATTTCTGGCTGGAGAACTTCCTGAGGAGCAATCCTGCCCTTCTGTGAGGGAATGCCAGGCCAACTCCAGCTGAAACCTGCACATCATCACCACAAATATTTTAGATATTTGCAGTAAGCATCGACTTAGCAACTACTGTTTAATAATTTATTCACTTTCCCATGAAATGGTACATTCACTCCACAATGTTAAACACCTTTTTGGTGGTTTTATTTACAGTCTGCAGCGTGTTCTGTAAAACACAGGAGTGGTGACAGACAGACACACAACATAGATGTTTTCAAACATTTAAATAAGTACAGTTTATTCCAAAGTAAGTCTACACACTACTTTTTCCATAAAAAATATAAAAAATAGTTTAGTTACTGTATTTTACCTAAACCAAGATACTTGAGAATTCTTCCACATTGGGGAGAATTGCCCCCTCCCCAAAAAGGGCACTCCAACAAGAAGAAATTCAGGATCACCAAGTAAAAATACTGATGGCAGCTGCTCCAATCCACCAGACAAACAAACCATTCCCACTGTGCATCCAGCAGTGCCTGTCCTGCAGCGTGTCTGGCTCTGCCTTTGGGGGGGTTTGCACTCCCTTGCTTCTCCAGGGCCATTCCCACAATCCAAGAGTGAGTGAATTCCTGCAGCTGCCCCTCAGCACGTGCCCACCACCTCAGCCTGGCAATCCTGCATTTCCCAGGGAACACATCCAAAGGGTAACGCTTCCCTTTGAGCCCTTTTGTTGCAGAAAAATCTCTTTTTTTTTTAACTGAGCACGCAGTGAAAGCAGTGCCCAGTTGTGTTTGGGATGATTTCTCTGGTTTTGCTGACCCTGTTGTGGATGGGAACACTCTGATGGAGTTGTGCACACTCCAGCCCTTGTCTCACTGGGGGACACCGAATTTACAAAAAACAAAAGGCACAAAGATGGAACTGCTGATGGAACTGCTGCTTTCCAACCCCAGCACTGTGTGTCTCAGCAAACACCTCCAGCACACGAGCCAAGGACACAGGGGAGTGAAAAGCTCAGAGCCTGTGGGCAGCACAAGCACTACATTGATCAGGAACAAACCAGCACAGCTCCACGGGGTGGGGCAGTTAAGACTCGACCTGGAAGCATCAGGAAAAGCCATTGGAACACAAGCTCAGCAGCACAGGATCCGTTTGTCACCAGCCACATGGCAGGCTCTGCGTGGGAACGACGTGCAGTTCAGCTTCAACAATGCCACGGCTCCACAGCAGCACTGAAAAACTTCTGCTTTTAACAGCTGAGAGGGTTTTTCTCAATGGAAGTGATGCTGTCATTAACAGAGGAACAGCACATGATGCACACCAGAATCTGCAACAAAAAGCTTTTGCTCTCCAGCATGTAAACATCCAGGTTACTGGACTTTAGCTCATATAAACAAATCTGATGATAGAATTTTTTTTTTTAATTTCTTTTTTTTTTTTTGGGAACTAAAAAAGTAAAATCTTCCATAAAAGGATAAACCACAAAAATACTCTCTCAGTAAGTCTCACGTGCCATTTAATACCTTCCACGTCCTCTAAACAACTATGCAAAACACTTAAGAGCTCTGAGCAGTAGAAATGTTGACCATTATTGAGTGTTTGGCAGCTCCAGCCCCCTGGGAGGGCAGTGTCACTCACTCCACACCAGTCCTGCTCCTCCCCAGTTATTTCTTCTTCTTCTTTTTTGGGGGCTCCTCCTCAGAGCTGCTCTCTGTGCTGCTGCTGCTGCTGCTGCTGGAGGAGCTGGAATCTGACTCGAAGTCAGAGGAGGAGGAGGAGCTGCTGGAGGAGGGGGAGGAGGAGGAGGAGGAGTTGCTGTCCTCGCTGTCACTGTCCGAGGAAGAGGAGGAGGAGGAAGAGGAGTCCTCGCTGTCAGAGGAGGAGTCACTGGCTGAGCTGTCACTGCTGCTGCTGCTGGAGCTGGTCACACTCTTGGACCTGAGAGAGAACAAAGAGCTGAGCACAGCCCATCACACACAGAGTGTTCACAATAATCCAAAGATCAATTGCTTGCCTTGACGATTTCCACCCCTCACCACGGAAATTTCCAGGTTTCACCATCTAAGATGAATTCCCGTGCCCTGCCCTCCCTTCCCGATGCTGGATGAGGGATTTTGGCCATCTGAGCAATGGCAGAGTGACCCCAGGGCATGACAAAAGGCAGCAGGGCTGCAGAGAGAGGCAGGGAGGGAAGGCTGGCCGGGATCTCTCATTGCTAGCCCTGGGCAGGGGCTTTGCTGGCCTGACTGCCCTGAGCTAGCCAAGCCCTGGGGAACAGGAGCCAGGCTCAGCCCCTGCCCCAGAGAAATTCTGCCACTGCCAAGGTCAGGGGAGGCTGCAGCAGTGATTGCACCAAGGTCAGAGCTGTTCCCAGCATAAACTGTTCTTAGATTACTCCTGGCAAAGGAACCCAAAGTGCCTGCCACCACAGGATGCTTGTGTTTTCCAGGTGGAGGAGAAGGCTGGAAACAATCCAAGATTAAGACAGAATGATGAACACAGCAAAGAGGATTTCTGTATGCTCTGCAGGGTTTTTTTTTTTTTTCATGTTCAGCCCTTCCTGGGGCCATTGTTCTCAAGATCAACGTCTCTGATTAAGGGGGGTGATATGAATTCCAAGAAAGGACAATTCAATTCTCCCAGAGATCTTTCCCCGAAGTATAAGACACTGATTCACCTCTCCCTTCCCACCAAAGTCAACCAAAGAGCATCCAAAAATATAAATTCTGATAATGCAGAACCTTGTTTCCATTAGAAAATTAAGGCAGCAATTTTTAGCAGAATGTTTGGTTAAATGTAACAACTCAGGAAGTGCCAGTGTTAAGGTTATGGAAAAGTGTGAGGTTTTTTCATCACAGCAGCCCTGTCAGCTGACAAACGTGGGGGTGGATTGAGCCACAAAGCACTGAAGTTTTATAAATCATCTGTAATCTGCTATCTCTGGGTGCAGACACGACGACTGTTCGGTACAGATAAATCCATAAGGGCTGTTTAAACACTGACTTTTCTGGGGGAAAAAAAAAAAAAAAACTGCACTGAGACAAGAAAAATAAAAAAATAAAAAATATGGGAGCAGTGTTTTCAACCTGAGCAGTTCCATGAGATGGGCAGGAATCTGAAAGATCCCCTGAGTAACTCTGGACTTGCTTTTCCTGATCACCTTCCCCATGGGCATCCAGTGTTTAGGTTTATCCCAAACCCCACTCCCAGAAACATCAGGATATTGTCCTTAAAGCTGCCTCTCCCAGGGGGAAGCAAGAGCTGGGACTGGGAGAGGAAACAGGCTGGAACTTGTTCTCAGGAGAGGCAACACGTGTGTCCTGCCAGCAGGAGGATGGAGATGGGGACAGGTAAAACTCCAACAGAAAACACAATTTGGGAACGGGACTGCAGAGGCTGGAGGGCAGTAATGGAAGATTTTGGGGTTTGTCACACCTCTGTGAGAACACAGGATTTTTAAAGCAGGTACCATTCATCCTCCTCAGGGCAAATTTCCAAGAGTTCATCTCTGATTCTGTGCCCCAGTGTGGGCCAAGTGCTGCTGGAGCCCAGTAGTTGACACCCCGAGGCACTGCCACCCAACCCATTAATTGTGGGCACAGCCACAGCTGGGGCCTGAGGAGGGGAGGGAGTGGGGGAGAAATGGGGGGGAGAAATGAAATTAAACAAGGGGGGGGACAAAATGAAACGAGGGGGGGACAGGAGGCCACATCCCTGCCCTGCAGCCAGATTTCCCTGTGCCCCAGCACCAAGGGGGCTCTCAGTGCTCTGCTGGGACCCTGAGGCCAGGGGGAGGTGGCTCTGTCACCTGAGGTGACAGGGCTCTGCAGCAGCTGCTCTGCCTCAGCCTGTTTTTCTGGTTAGGCCTGAGCTCCCTTATTAGTGTTCATATCAAAACAAACACACTCTGTGCAAAAGGTTTGTGCTCCTCCTGCCACAACCCCAAACTTTTTAAAGAGTTTTATTTGAAATCTGGAACTTAGAAATTTGCTGGATTCTCCACGTTTAATTCTTCCCGTATTATCATAAAAATCCAAATAAGAAACTGACTGGGATGGAATTTATATTGATGGATTCTGGGCTTGCATAGAAGCAGGAGAATAATTCACATTTATAAGGGCTTTAAAATTTCAAGGAAGAAGTGCCCAAATCACCTCCTTCCCCGTGAAGCCTTTTGCTCTGTCCATTTTTGCACTGGTTTGGAGCTCAAATACTCTGTAAATAATTAAACCAGCAAAGGCTGCAGTGTCTGAGGAAGCTGAGGCAGGAAGAAGCCTGAGCTGCCCAGCTCAAAACCAGTTAATTCATGATCTCACCAGTCCTGAGGAACTCCAGCAAGAAACTGGCACTGCTGGGAAAGCAGCCTTTGCTAAAACAGACTGAGACAGCCCAGCATTCCAACAAAACCACATTCCACAGGACAGCCTGGAATAAGGGAGCATTTTAAAAATCTGCTCTGCCTTATTTACTGCCTGCCACACACAGCAAAGGCCTGGCCTTTAAACACCTCCTGAAAACTGGGTTACACCACACTGAGAGACACAGAAATGACAGTGAAGGGGCAAAGATGTTCCTGCACAGACATTCCCTGGTGTAAAACTGATCCCAGGAGTGTCACAGCCACAGCTCTGGGCTCTTCCTCCTTTCCATTTGCTAAGAAAGCAAATTCCCAAGTAAACATCAATGCAAAGTAAAGTACAAAAATGTCAAAAGATTTCTTGGCTCCAAGCAGGATTTGGAGAGGGGCAGGGTCATTTCCTGGATTTTGCTTTAGTTTGGGATCGAGGGGGGTTGGTTTTGGGTTCTTTAAGCTGTTTTATTTCACCCTCTAGACAAAGCTTGAGAGAGAGAAAACTGACAGGAGAAGGGAATGAAAACAGCAGAAGCAGGGTGGGCAGATGGAGAACCCAAACCCCTGTGCCAGTCTTGTTTCAAAGACTCCTGATGGACTCTGAGGCAGGGGGAGGAAAATCAGCAGGGAAAAAACCAGAGAATAAAACATGGGGAGTTTCTGGACAGGGAGGAGTAGAAATTCTTCAGATGTTTGACAGACAAAAGCTGGTAACTGCCTCAAAGCAGTAAAACCAAAACTTATTTGCAAAGCTGGCTTTTCCCCAAAACAGGGCAGGACCAGTGTCCCCAAAACAGGATCAGTGTCCCCCAAACAGGACCAGTGTCCCCCAAACAGGACCAGTGTCCCCCAAACAGGACCAGTGTCCCCCCAAACAGGACCAGTGTCCCCAAAACAGGACCAGTGTCCCCAAAACAGGACCAGTGTCCCCCAAAACAGGACCAGTGTCCCCCAAAACAGGACCAGTGTCCCCAAAACAGGACCAGTGTCCCCAAACAGGACCAGTGTCCCCAAAACAGGACCAGTGTCCCCAAAACAGAACAGGACCAGTGTCCCCCAAAACAGGACCAGTGTCCCCCAAAACAGGACCAGTGTCCCCCAAACAGGACCAGTGTCCCCAACAATCCCCACATACCTTTTTTTCTTGGTCTTCTTTTCTGCAGCACTTTCTCCAGCACTAATTAAGGGGGAAAAAAAAATAATGGCTTTGATGAATGCAACAGGAAAATGAACTAAGAGCAGCACACTGAGGCTGAGTTTAAGATGCAAAGGGCACAGGGCTCAGCTCAGTCCAAAGTGAGCACAGGGGAGGAAAACCCAGCAATTCACCTCCCATTTTCTGGGCTCTTTATGCTCTGTCCCCTCATTTTTTATGGACAGCAGCAGCTGGGATGTGAAAGGCACAGGAAAAAAGGATACAAAGAAGTTGTGTGTAACTATGTTTAGCAATAAGTGAATTGATTGAAAGCAAGGGTAAAAGCTTGACTTAGCCTGGTAGGTTTCATAATTCTTTCAAGTGCAAAAAGAAACAGAAGAGTCCATTTATATTGAAAAATCCATTTATATTGATGCTTTCCAGCTCTGTGTATTTCAGAGTCCCAAGTGTTCATTCCCTCACAGTTTTAGTGGCACCACAGAAGAAAGTTTGGAGTGCCACCAGAAAAATGAGATTTCTCCAACTTTTTATTTTTACACATAAGGTGTGAAAGTATTACCAGCACACGAGAGCTTTCCACACTGCCCACACTCTCCTGTGGGCACGGGGATGATTCACTGACACATTCCAACCCCTCCTGTCCATATTTACATTCCTCAGACTCTCTGCAGGTAACCAGGGGGTTCCCAGGTGAGAGGAGTCACTGTGAGGACAGAATTAAACCCCAAAGCACCTTTGAGGAGACAGGACCCAACTCGGGGAGTGCCTCCCTCTGGTGTGTAAGGTGTGAGTTACTCAGGAGTTACTCCAGGAGTTCCTGCTCTGGGCACTGCCTGGCCCTCAGAGCCTTAAACCCAGCTCAGGGCTGAGCTCAGAGCTCAAACATTCCCAGGATTGAGCATTCCCTCAGAGCCTTAAACCCAGCTCAGGGCTGGGCTCAGAGCTC
>CM031869.1:814049-833725 GCA_018697195.1 Certhia americana | reverse complement strand
CCGTTTGTTTGGTGGGCAGTCACGCAGCTCTGATGGTTTATAATTTGTAAACCCGTGCTATCTAACTACCTTTCAGTTTTGATGGAAAACTATGAAACCAGAAGCAAAGGAAATTTATCATTTGACTATTTCTTTGCCTGCACATGCTGGAGCTGCCGGCAGTGGTGGGAAGGGCTCCTGGGTCACTTTGGTAGCACAGGTGTGATTTGGGAGAGCTGGGCTGTGATTTCTGGCAGAGCTCGGGGCAGATCCCTGGGGATCACAAAGCCCTTTCCTATCGGAATATCCCAGAATAGCCCCGTGAACCTTACGTCAGGTGACGTGTCAGGGCTATTTCCAGCAGCCCAAGGAAGAGCCTGGCACAGATTCCAGCCAGGGATTATTTTAAACCCCCGTTCATGGTGGTGTTTGGCTGGCATTAATGGATTCCGAGACTGAACTGGAATTGCAGTGAGCTGTAAACTGAGGCTGGAGCTTCTGGGGGGACACTGGGACACCGTGCTGGGGGATTTCCAGGGAAAATCATTGATCTGCTTCTTATGCAGGAAAAAGAAAAGGAGGCTGTTGGGTGTGCCTGGCAAGGATTTATATGTGAGTGAGTTTTGGGCAAGTCTGGGACTGCAGGCTCAGAGTGAGTCGAGCGCTGAGTGAAGCACAGAGTTGAGGGGTTCTGTGGAGCAGAGGCTGGACAGAGATAAAGGAATAAAGCAGGGATTTATTAAAACGTAAATAATAACACCTTGGGCAGTACCAGAGCCTGGCTTGGTACACCCAGGATGGATCCTGGTCAGGAGTTTTCACACTTTGATCAGTTTGGGTCCATTTCCATGTTGGGGTTCATTGTCCCATTCCAGCTCCAGGTTCTGCAGTCCCACCCTCCCAGGTTGCTCTCCTCAGTTCTCTGCTGTTTGCACTTTTTGGGGGCCAAAGCTGCAGCAGTGTCCTTGGTTCTGGTTCTGGACAAGGATTGTTCTGTGTCCTTGGTTCTGGTTCTGGACAAGGATTGTTCTGTGCCCTTGGTTCTGGACAAGGATTGTTCTGTGTCCTTGGTTCTGGACAAGGATTGTTCTGTGCCCTTGGTTCTGGTTCTGGACAAGGATTGTTCTGTGCCCTTGGTTCTGGTTCTGGACAAGGATTGTTCTGTGTCCTTGGTTCTGGACAAGGATTGTTCTGTGTCCTTGGTTCTGGACAAGGATTGTTCTGTGCCCTTGGTTCTGGTTCTGGACAAGGATTTTTCTGTCTGACTGAGCTGTGAGCAGAACTTGCTCACACTTTATGTGAAGTTCAGAGTCAGACACGAAGGCAGCACAGATGTGGGAAATATAAAAATGAAACCGAAGGCAGCAGGGTGGATACTCTGAGTGACACAGAGTGACCAGAACTGTGTGCTGGGGCTGGCAGGGCCCCTCTCCCCCACCTCCTCCCGCAGTGCCAGGATCCTGTGCCAGCCCAGAGTCACCCCGGGGTGCTCCCATCCCCTGGAGGGCAGGCGCTGCTCCCCGGCTCTCTTTGGAAAAGCCAAGTTAAACACCTAAAAGGCAGCCGAGTTCCCGGGGCCGTGAGCTCTACAACATTCCCCACGCGGAGCAGCAGTTCCTCAAGGACATCTGAGGTCAAACACTTCATTGCTATTCTGTCATTAGCACCGTGGGGTAATTCCCGAGGCAATTCCCAGCCCTGGCAGCAGCGGCTGTGGGGCAGGAGCCCTTCCTCCAGAGTTTCTCTGGGGGTGTTTTCTGTGTCCCTAAGGCCACAGCGCCGGGGGCTCACCAACACCCTGCACTGCCACACGCATTCCAGCACGCCATTAAAAGCATCCCCAAACATTCATTTTCACGGAACTCCCGGAGGTGAGGCTCAGGATTAGTTCTGGTTTAGGATGACTCCACCGATCCCTCGTGCTTTCATCCCAAAACGCTTCCCTTCATCCCAAAATCCCATCCCATCTGCTTCCCTTGGCAGAACCTTCCACGCTGCTGAGGGAGCAGCTCCAGCATCCACTGCCCCCTCCGCTGCTGGGACCGTGCAAACTCACAGGAACTTCTAGGGATTTCAAAAAAAATAATAAATTGGTTAGTTCTTTCGGGATTCCTGATCCTCAAAGTGACTTTTCTCCCACAAAGCACTCGGTGGCCGAACACCGCCCTGAAAACGCAATGTGTCTGTGCTCATCCAAACTGCAGCAAGAGGGCCCCAGGGAGATAAAATAATATTAAAATATTCCGTGAGGATTATAGACCAAGTGTACTGTAAATCCTACTGGACAGAAAGCAATCATATGCTGAATTTTATTGTGAGTACGGCTGGCATTAAATGATGACGCCTTGGATTTTTCAAGCTGGGATCATCAAAAGCTGCCTTGGATTTTCTGCTGTAATTTGGGAACAATCAGAACATCGAATCCCACAATGGTTTGGGTTGAAAGCACCTTAAAGCTCATCTCATCCCAGCCTTGCTGTGGCAGGGACACCTTCCACTGTCCCAGGCTGCTCCCAGCCCTGTCCAGGGACACTGCCAGGAATAACTAAATCGCAAAAGAAAAATTCTGAGGCGGCACTGAAGTCCTTTTCTGCAAAAACTGTGTTTCCAGAAACGATACTTTCATTATTACATCTCACGGTGTCTGCGCTGTTTCCATCCACCACATCTGCCACCCTCAGGTCGTTACATCCCGGGCAAGGAGAAAATTTCACAAAAAGCCTTTTCTGTGGCACCGACCGCCCCGGACTGAGGGCAACAACTCAGCGACCTTTACAACGCCGCCAAGCTGGGACTTTATCGCCTTTTTCCGCCACTCCGCGAAGCTTCGGGAGGAAATAAAGAACTTTGGCAGCGGGAAAAGACGCGGAGCCCTCAGGGAGCGCGGAGCCCTCAGAGAGCGCGGAGCCCTCAGAGAGCGCGGAGCCCTCAGGGAGCGCCCAGCCCTCAGAGAGCGCCCAGCCCTCAGGGAGCGCGGAGCCCTCAGAGAGCGCGGAGCCCTCAGGGAGCGCGGAGCCCTCAGAGAGCGCGGAGCCCTCAGAGAGCGCCGAGCCCTCAGAGAGCGCGGAGCCCTCAGAGAGCGCGGAGCCCTCAGAGAGCTCCGAGCCCTCAGAGAGCTCCGAGCCCTCAGAGAGCTCCCAGCCCTCAGAGAGCGCCCAGCCCTCAGAGAGCGCCCAGCCCTCAGAGAGCGCGGAGCCCTCAGAGAGCGCCCAGCCCTCAGAGAGCGCCCAGCCCTCAGAGAGCGCGGAGCCCTCAGAGAGCGCCCAGCCCTCAGAGAGCTCCGAGCCCTCAGAGAGCGCCCAGCCCTCAGAGAGCGCCGAGCCCTCAGAGAGTTCCCGCCCTCAGAGAGTTCCCGCCCTCAGAGAGTTCCCGCCCTCAGCGCCGAGCTCTCGCGAGATCTCGGCCGCCCTCGGCGCGGCCGCGGCCCGACGGGATCTTTCGAGAATTGCCGGTGCCGCGCTCCCCCCTCAGCGCCGCCGCCATGTCCGTGGTGGGCATCGACCTGGGCTTCCAGAGCTGCTACGTGGCTGTGGCCCGCGCCGGCGGCATCGAGACTGTCGCCAACGAGTACAGCGACCGCAGCACGCCGTGAGTGAGGCCGGGAGCCGCGCTGAGGCGGCGGCAAGGCGCCCGCGGGGCCCGGCGTGGCGGGGCCGGGGAGGGAGGGAAGCGGCGGGGCCCGGAGGAGCGGAGGGGGAAAGTGCTCACGGAGAAGCGGTAAAGCGCGGCTGACACGGAGGGGGCTTCGGAGGGACCCGCTCAGCTGCCTTTTGTAGAATCACGGAATCAGAGGATGATAAGGGGTTGAAAGGGACTTTAAAGCTCATCCAGTTCTACCCCTCTGCCGTAAGCAGGGACACCTTCCACTATCCCAGCTTGTTCCAAACCCCGTCCAGCCTGGCCTCGTAGACTTCCAAGGATGGGGCAGCCACATTTTCAGTGGGAAATCTGTGCCAGTGCCTCGCCACCCTCACAGGGAAGAATTTCTCTCCTATATCTAACTTAAATTCCTCTTCTTTTAGTGTGAAGGCGGTCCCCGTGGTGCTGTCAGTGCAGTCGGTGGTGCAGTCCCTGTCGGGCTCCCTTGCAGCCCCTTCAGGCGCTGGCAGACGCTCTGAGGTGTCCGCACACCCTTCTCATCTCCCGGCTGAGCAGCCCCAGCTCTCTCGGGGGGTTTGTCCCCCCGAGGCACGGGGCATTCGAAGCACGGTGGCTGTGAGCGTGGAGAAAAGCATCCCTGGCTGCTGGAAGTGCCAGACCTTCGTTCCCCGTGTGTTGTGGTAGCACGGCTGTCATTCCCCAGCAGCACCGCGATAGGGGAGGGCTGAGCTGCTGCCGGGCTGGGTGTCAGCCCCGTGGCTTGGAAAGCTGCAGTGCCAGGGCTAGGGGAATGGCTTCAGAACGGACAGAGAGGAGGTTTGGATGGGATATTGGGAAGAAATTCCTCCCTGTGAGGGTGGGCAGGCCGTGGCACAGGTGCTCAGAGAAGCTGTGGCTGTCCCTGGATCCCTGGCAGTGCCCAAGGCCAGGCTGGATGGGATGGAGCACCCTGGGACAGTGAGAGGTGTCCCTGCCATGGCAGGGGTGACACTGGGTGGGCTTTGAGGTCCTTTGAGGTCCCTCCTGACCAAATCATTCTGTGATCAGTATATTCTAGCTCTGCTCAGCAATGATCCCTTCTAACACACTCTCAACACGAGTGTGCATTGCCTCTGGTTATTGAGGAATTCCCTAAGAAGGAGAGAGAGAACTGGGATAAACTCTGTGAATGAGTTGCGAAACGAAAGTGGGAAAAGAATTTGCATCAAGAATTGGGCATCAGACCTGGAGAGGAACTATGGGGAAAACTCTGCTAAAAGTGTTTCTGGAGCTTCCCCTCGGTTGCAGTATGGATTTTATTTAAGCAGATCCTGAAGTAGCTGTCTCAATGAAACAATTGCATGGTCTTTGATGTTTGAGGGTTTTTAGATCCTTCCCAAAGCCCAGAGTGCCCTTGCTTCTCACTAGACAATACATCACTGTTTGCTTGCTCCTGTCTCTAAGCAGTGGATAAATGGAGAAGGAAATTTTGAATTCAGCAAGTGTGCTCCAGTATCTGGAGATCTCTGAAGTGTTCTCATTAATCTGGAAGTTTAAAGGTTAGATGTACTGGGAAATCCAGAATGTAGAGAATATCAGAGCTGTGCTCTAATAGCTGGAGGTATCTGGCTCTCAGGGAGTTGAAATTCTGCTGATAAATATATCTGTATGTTAGAGATGTGAGTACAGAACTCCCTTGTTGAAGGAGATGAGCTAAATAAAATATCTGACACAGTGCATCTCTTGGGAAATAATTTAGTTATGGGAGCCTGAAGCAAAACTGGAAGAAAGAAGCGTAATGAAAATGAGAGGGTAACAGGACAGGACTTAATCTCCAGGTACTGTTCTGAGGAAATGCAGAAAACTATTCTGCAAGCAGACCCTTCTATTAAGAGAACTTCTGCATGGTTTTTCAGTGACTTGGAATCAGAAGCCTGGTTGAAAATACCAGTGCTGAGCAGTTGTTACAGTGGGGGAGTCATGCAAGGTGTTGTGACAGGTTTCCTCAGGTGCTGGCTCGTGCTCAGGGTTAAACACTGGGTTTTGTGTGTGTTCCCCTAATAATTTGTGTTATTAAAACCCCACTGAGTGCGTTGGGCTGAGTTCAGTGGCACAGATGACACTCCCACAGAACTGCTTTCAGCTCTGCTGCTGGGATTCTTCTGGAATGCTGTAAAATTTGAACCCTTACATCCCAAAGCTCTGCAAACTCTGTTTGTCTTTGGACGTGGCAAAGTGGTAGAGAGCAGGGTAGTAGAAACAGAGAGGGAAAAATAACATAGTTTAGTTATTTCTGTAAGGATGAAGGACCTTGAGTTAAAATAAATCATTGTGATTGACTTTCTGGAGCTGCTGCTGCTGATCAGTGCAGAGGACATGAAGTGTCAGGGGACCTTCCCAGGAGGTGGCAGTGGGTGGGAGGGTGAGGAGGTGCCTCCAGGTATGTGAAACACAGATTTTAACTTTTTAAAGTTGTTTGATTAGTCCTCTGATGACCTTCACTGGGAATGTTTCTACTTAAAATGCACTGGTTAGTTACTCAGCTTCTAGAAATTGTGGAATAATGTCATTTGTATTTCATGAGTTTACTGGTTCTTGTTGAACTGATTTGGGGAATGAGACTGGTTGAAAATTCTTCCTTCTCTCCCTCCTTCTTCCTAGTTTCACTCACCTCTGTGCTGGGTCCCTGCCAAGGCTCTCATCTAAATTAGTGCATTTGTGTTGCTGAGGGGATCTTGCTTTGTGAATTCAGCAGTGAAGTAGCTGGAGATTTTTTTTTTTGTGTGTCCAAGAGAAGGGCAACAATTCACGTCTTAATTCCTTTCAGGAGACCAGAGTAAATTAATAACCAGCTCCCTGCTCTGGGCAGATTTTTACCTCCTGTTCCATTGCTGAGAGTCTGCAGAGCACAAACTTACCTTTTTTTTTTTAACTAATCTCATGAATAGTTGTTTCAAAGAACTGCAGATTTAGTCAGAAATGTTAATTCTCTTGCAGCACATACTCTAGCGTAGGCCTTGTTGCATTTGTGAAGCTGTTAATAAATTGGAAGAAAATACAAACCATGCAATTCTATCAGCCCAGCCTTCAGGTGTGGTTTTGACAGTTTCTGCTTGGAACACCCAATTCCAAACCTCAGGCTGAGCTGGAATGTTTCCTGTGGCAGCCCTGTGGCATCACCCTGCTGTAAAGCAGATTCTTAACCTGCTGCATGGAGAGCAGCTTAATTAGACTGTAAAGCTCTGCTTGCCTAATGGCAGGGTTCCCCCCACCGAGTTTACCTCAGTGGTATGAACAACTTGGATTAGAGGGCTGGATTTTGTTTTGTTAGAGCTCCTGCAGTTTGTTAAATATGTAAATCAAGAGGCTTAATTGGCAGAGGAATTTCTCCCAAAAGGAGGATTTCTCTATTCAGAACTGCAGGCTGTCACAAAGCAAAGGGAGTAAAACATCATTTCAGTGGGTACAGATAAAACTCAGAAAAATCAATCTTTCTCTGCAGGTGATTTCTTCCTGCCCTTGAAGGGTTTGCCTTAAAACTGGAAAGCTTAGTTAGGATCTGCTCCAGACGTGTAGGAACGATTTCCTTAATACCTGATTTACCTTGTGTTTGTCTGCTGAACAGCTGAATGTTTCCTGTGTTATTAGCTTATCTCCGAGTGCATCACATCCACTGAGATAAGGCTGTCTGCTCAGGCAGTGCTTGGATGGGAAGCTTGAAGGAGCGTGGCTGAGTTTGGGCTTGGTGCTGTTGTGCAGGGAGGATCATTGCTGTTTTAAATGCAATTATAGTGCCTGTTCTACCCAGAATCCACAGAACATTCCATGCATTCATTGCAGTGAGTCACCAAGGTTTTTAATGGACCAAATCATATTGATTAGAGCAGTGATCTCCTAGACAGCATCAGTACTTCTTAGCCAAAAGCTGTTCAGTGCAGCTGTAGAGTCACTGAGTGAATGAACTCTTTTCCTTGCAGAGCCTGTATATCCTTTGGGCCCAAGAATCGCTCCATCGGTGCTGCAGCTAAAAGCCAGGTGAGCCTGGGGTTTGGGTCCAGCAACTTCAGAGCAGCAGGGTGTGGGTTTGGCCCTGCAGATAACAGATGGCCCTGAGCTGCTGCCATGGTGTCTCCTCGGCTCTTCACCACGGGCTGCTGCTTTGTCATCTGCCAGAGAAATCTCAGCCTTGGTCCTTGCACGTCGTGAATTGTGCAAAATAAAGCTGAGAACTACTCATTGGGTTTGGTCAAGTTGTCAACGTAAATTCTAAAGCTAAGCAGTGGTGCTTCCCCTGCCTTAGCTTGTTTCAGTTCCTCTGCTTTATGATGGCTTTTAATTATGTGATTCTATTCTATAGAATGCCATTAAGTGCATGATTTTGGCAGAAAGGCTTTTACATTTATTTACATTTGAGTGTAAATAGATAGAGCTTTCGTGACCCTTTGTGGTCGAATTACAACCTAAATATCTCTCTTGGGTGTTCTTACCCATAGTCTGAGTTTCTGTTGCTGGTAGGCAGGTGAATGTGATTTAAGGACTGAGAAGAAGTTAAGCTGATTTGTCCTGCTCGTGGTATTTACCATATACATTATGGTATATATCATGGCTGCTGTATCAGATTTTATATTGCTGTGTAAGTAACCCCTATAAAAGATGATTTATTTTTTTCAAGTCTTCTACAGGAAGTGACTAGTCAAACAGTTGGTTTTTCTTAGCTAAAAATCCTAGAGATATGTGAAGATTCTTTATCAGAAATACAGAAATCCCTGGACACAGCCATGTTATTCAAGAACAGCACAACTGTACTAGAACCAAACACAGCTGTTTTTTTCTGGAATTGTCTGCTTAGCTTAACGAAATCCATTGGTGCAGAGCCCTGTAGAGATGAGTGTGTCCTGCACAGACTAAACTTAGAGACCATCCAGCCCAAGGTACTTAGGAAGCAGAGCCCTGCCTGAGCCCAGCTCCCAGGTAATGCTCTGTGGAACAGTGCCTGTCTGCTCTCTCAGTGCCTGTGGTTTTCAGTGCGTGCCTCGCTCTGGTGTCAGTGACAGAATCCCCTTCACTTGTGCTACGTGAAACGAGCTGGGATGGCCTTTCACTTCTCTGTGCTGATCTCTGCTGGTAATGAAAGTCAGTCTACCTTTTGTCAGTTAAGTCAAGGTGACAGTATCATCTTAGGGGACCTCCTGACCTTTTAGAGGTTCGTGAGCAGGTCCTTGAGCTGTTTTGTGAGACTATCTGTGTGTTGAGTGTCATGTGCATGTGATGAACCTGAGCTGGAGTTTCCATCTATGTGCTTGTTATGTTTGGGCAATCACTGATTGTAGAAAGATAGGGGGTAGAGAACAGGTAAGTGGGAAAGAGGTTTTGCTAACAGTTTTAAAGAGTTTACCACAGGTACACTATGAAATTTGAGTGCTGTTGTAATCAATATTTTATAAACTTGGCTCAGTTTTTAGTGTACATTTTATTTTCCATCTCAAATTCCTGTAGGTTCCCTGAGCAGCCAGAGGGAAGTGGCCTCCCAGCACCTGCCCAGATACTGTTAAGATACAAATGACAAAAATACTCTGGTGGGAGAAGCATGAGAACAAAACTCTGTCTTCTGTTTGAAATTCAGATGTTCCCCTGCCACGTTGTATTAAAGATTTCTTTTCCTCTAGGTTATTTCAAATGCAAAGAATACAGTACAAAGTTTTAAAAGATTTCATGGTCGTGCATTCTCAGATCCCTTTGTTCAAGCTGAAAAAGCAAGCCTTGCCTATGAACTTGTCCAGCTGCCAACAGGCTCAACTGGCATCAAGGTAAGTCTGGCACGTTTGAGAAAGAGCCAGAGGAGGAAACTGATAAAGTTTCCTTTTATTTCTTTGTTTTGAATCTGCTCTCTGGAGTTTGTGTTCTCGTTTGAATGGAAAGCATTAATAGGGAAGGGAAGAAAAGGCTGATAATGGGGATGGTGCATGGGTTCCACTGCAGTGTAATGAGTTTGCACAATTTTTATTTGAAGGCCATGTATATGGAAGAAGAAAGAAACTTTACAATTGAGCAGGTGACAGGAATGCTTCTGACCAAATTAAAGGAGACTGCTGAGAATGCCCTTAAGAAGCCTGTGGTTGACTGTGTTGTTTCTGTAAGTATGGGATCCAACAAAATACACAGAATTTACTGTCTGAACTGACATAGCTGCAGCATTAAATTCAATCTGATTAAATTGGCCAGTAAACTTGAATATCCAGGTATCTTTCTTTTCTGTTTAAACTGAATCTTACACCTCTTGGAAACTAGACTTGTATCATTAACAGTCTTAAATTGCTGCTAATTAGCAGCATAAATAATATTTGATATCCATTTCTGATTATGTGCTCCAAAAATGAGTGGCTTGTGATAGAGAATAGAATAAAGACCTTTGTCTTTATGTAATTTTCTTTTGATTTTTTTCTACTGCAACTGAAATGAGCTCTGCATTTGAAGGATGCCTCAGCCGTGCTCCCTGAGTTCACTGTGCACCCTTGTATCTGTGTCCTGCTCCTGTAAATGTTAATCTTGGCTCTCTGACCTCCTTGCAGGTTCCTTGTTTCTACACAGATGCAGAAAGGAGGTCTGTGATGGATGCTACCCAGATTGCTGGTCTCAACTGTCTGAGACTAATCAATGAAACAACTGCAGGTAATTCCTTCCTCTCCCTCACTCAGTGTTGCAGTTTTACTACATCAGAGGGCTCTGCCAGTGAGCCTTGCTTGCTGGAATTACAGCTGCTTTTCTACACTTGAAATACATCAGTTGAGCAGAGAGTTTCTTAGGTTCTGGTCTGTTTTTTCATTGCTGTGCAAAGGTATAAAGATATTTGGTGAATCTCTGTTTTAATGCAGCTGAGGGAGGGGCTGGCACTGTTCAGTGTTCTTCCATGTTCTTTAGCATTGGGAATTTTGTTTATTCAATGGCTGTAGCTTGAGAAGCACGATGAAATGCTAATGCTGATTCCTGATTACCACTTATTTCGTGATAATTTCAAACCTCTATATCCTAACTATACTTTTATTTCTGTAGTTGCTCTTGCATATGGGATCTATAAGCAAGACCTGCCTGGAATGGAAGAAAAGCCACGGAACGTTGTTTTTGTGGACATGGGGCATTCTGCATATCAAGTTTCTGTTTGTGCATTCAACAAAGGCAAACTGAAAGTAAACAAGCTGTTGCACATCCTTTTTAATAATCTGTAGAACATTTATCAGCACATCCATGGGCTGTGGCAGGCAAGCCTGCCTGGCTTTACAGAGGGGCATCCACACAGCTCAGTTCATCTTCTTAAAATTGCACTTTGGAGTAAAAAGTAGGGCAGGGAACTAGAGAGCTTTTGAGCAGTGTGTGGAGGAAGCAAACATGCCTTAATCAGCAGGCTCTGGTAAAGAATAAAAAACCTGGATTAAATGGTTCAGAAATTATCATACCTGACTGTGCTGCTTTAAAAAAAAATACTCCAGTCATGAGATCTGTTGTTAAAGCAGGAATTCCTGCAGTAGTGGAAGTGACAGACATTGTTTGGGAACCCTCACTGTGGTGCTCATGTAAAGAGAAGAAACATTCCTGTTTGCTTTAAGCTGCCAGTGGAAGCTCAGCAAATGACAGTGTACTTCAGATTTCCAGCAAACACTAACATTTCTTACCAACATTTTTATTAGGATTGTTATTAATTAAAATTTGGACTTCCCAGTTACAATGCCTTTCTCGTGAGTGGCTGGAGAAAGAGATGCAAAATTTAAAGCATGAGGTAGAGAAATGTTCGGACAGCACTTGTTTTCTCATAGTTTTATTTAGTGAGGAAATGAAACTTTCGTGTTTCTCTGGGATTTATTTTTTAAACTTGGAAGCCTTGGCAGTGTGGAAGGGATGCATTAGCGTCCAGAGTAGCCAGTGTAGAGACCAAAGCCATCTCAAGGGCTGTTGAGGGTAATGTGATATTTCACTGATTTCTCTTCCTAAAATAATAAATTCCTGGTGTGTTTACAGAGCAGAATGAGCTGAGGTGGGTGGGCTACAGGTGTTCTTTGCAGATAATTCTTTCATCAAAAAGGAGCACCTGTTTTAAGAGTTAATATCATTTATTTTCTTCCTGTTTTATTTTTAGCTTGCTTTAAGCATGTTCCACCCTTAGGAGGCATCAAATATTAAACTGGGATATGACTCAAACTGGCAGTGGCTGAGCAGAATTTGGAAACAGAGATCTTCTCCCAGCACAAGCTATGGAACAGTTTGTGTTGCTAAGTCCTGCCCTATCTCCCTAAATTCCTTTTAAAGCAGCTGTCACCTCATTCCAGGAAGGCAAATTTCTTTAACTTAGAGTTGAACTATATTTGAAAGAAAGCACTGCTTTGATGTTCACTGCTAATTGCTTTCCTTGGGTAATGGCACATTGTACTGTCACTGAAGGGCTCCCTTCCTTTAAGGTTCTTGCTACAGCGTTTGATACAACCCTTGGAGGCAGGAAATTTGATGAGGTGTTGGTGGAATACTTTTGTGAGGAGTTTGGGAAGAAATACAAACTTGACATCAAGTCCAAGATCCGAGCGCTGCTGAGGCTGTACCAGGAGTGTGAGAGGCTGAAGAAGCTGATGAGTGCCAATGCCTCTGACCTGCCCATGAACATCGAGTGCTTCATGAATGACATAGATGTGTCTGGAACCATGAACAGGTAACCTTGGCTCCTCTACGAGGGGAGACCTCAGAGGGCCCTTCAGGCAGCTCTCAGGGAGGTGAGAAATTAAAGAACAACATGTGCAGGAATGCTGCTGGCAGTGAAAATGTTTAGAGCCTCGTCAGTGGCCTTGAGTTAAGAGGGAGGGCTGGGAATGTTGCAAGGATGCCAGGGTTACTGGAGCCAGGATTTGTCTGGGAGAATGTACTAAAGTACAAAACTAGGAGTGGGGGAGAGAAAACCCTGCAGCGCACAGTGAAAGTGGCATTCCTTCACTTTGGGCATTTTGTTGGTTTTGGCGTGCTAGAGCTCTGTTTATGGCTTCTTCCAACAGAAGCAAATTTTTGGAGATGTGTGAAGGACTCCTGGCGAGAGTGGAGCCGCCCCTTCGCAGCGTGCTGGAGCAAGCCAGTGAGTGTGGGAGAGTGGGGCAGTGCTCTGCATGCACCAGCCACAGACACTGCAGGCTTCCTGTGCATGGTGGGCACAAGGGCTCACCACAAACAGCAATTTCTTGCTTAGGAGTTACAAGACTAAAAAACATTCTCACTCAAGCTAAGAGTTGAAATTTTTACTGCTTGGGAACTTAGCCTAAAGTGGGTCTGTTAAAACTTCTGGTTTATGATGTTGGTGTATTCATGTGAAAGAGAAACATTTCCTCTCTTGTCTGACTCCTTTCTAGGATTGAAGAAGGAGGATATTTATGCAGTAGAGATAGTTGGTGGTACCACAAGAATCCCTGCTGTAAAAGAGAAGATCAGTAAATTTTTTGGCAAGGAAGTCAGTACAACCCTGAATGCAGATGAGGCTGTGGCACGAGGCTGTGCACTGCAGGTAAAAAGTGCTGTTTATTTTAGCTGTGAGAATATTAAGCAGCATCAATAGCTTCTTGCTGAAGGAAGTGCTTGTTCACCTAAAGTCTGAAAGTGTAATGTGGCTTTTGTGTTCTTGCAGTGTGCAATTTTGTCTCCGGCCTTCAAAGTGCGTGAGTTTTGTATCACAGATTTGATACCATACCCCATCTCCCTGCGATGGAATTCACCAGCAGAGGAAGGCCTGAGGTAAAACCAGCACAATCTTCTTGCATGTTACAGCTTAAAATTACTGGTGATGATTGGAGTAAATAACAAATGTCAGTAAATACCCTTAGAACAGGATATTTTCAGGGTTAAATCCCTATTTAACACTTCCAGTTTTGATACCTCTGAAGTTAATGATGGTAGAAAACAAAACCGGGGTTGAGTGGCAGTTTGGCACTTCTGCATGGCTGTTGGTGTCACTTAAACTGAAAGATCAGGACAGCCTTGTCACTTCTTAAGGAAGCTTTTCCCCTAAGAGCCCCTAGAAATGTTTTGTTACCTTACCAGCCGTGTTGTCATATTGAACACATTTTTTTTTCTCTTGCAGTGACTGTGAGGTCTTCCCCAAGAACCACGCTGCTCCCTTTTCCAAGGTCCTCACTTTCTACAGGAAGGAGCCCTTCACTCTGGAGGCCTACTACAGTTGCCCCAAGGAGCTGCCTTACCCAGACCCTGCTATAGGTTAGTGCTATTCTCTGCCCTTAACCAAGAGTCTCTTCTGTATTTCAAACCTTTTCTGTCTAATTATGTAGTCTGGACATGCAGCCTACAGCAAATGCTCTCAGGCCAACATTTCAAATGGATTTTCAGGAAAATAGAGTTAACAGGAAGTTTAGGGGCAAAAAGAGCATCCTAATACTGGAGCAAACCTGGAAGGGGCACACTGAGGGTTGTGCAGTCTTCTGCTCTGATAAAAGTAACACCAGGTTCTACACAAAGAATTCCCAATAGCTGTGTCCCAGCATTGCTGAGTAAAAAAACAAAAAAATTGGATTGTCCAAGTTGCAGTAGGTTTAACATTCCCTGAGCACATTGCAGTGAACTGTGTCAGCAGCACTTGGGGTTTGCTTTGCATTCAGCACTTAGGGTAATCAAAAGTGGTTTTTTTTTCTCTCTGTTCAGCTCACTTCTTGGTTCAGAAGGTCACTCCTCAAACAGATGGATCCAGTTCCAAAGTGAAAGTCAAAGTCAGAGTAAATATCCATGGCATCTTCAGTGTTTCAAGTGCATCTCTGGTGGAGGTTCATAAATCTGATGAGAATGAAGAGCCCATGGAGACGGATCAGCACGCGAAGGAGGAAGAGGTAGGGAGGAAGGGAACTGTGCTCCCAGCTGCTCAGAATCCCCCTGGAGCACAGCTGGCCAAGGGCTCTCAGCCTTGTGGAAGGATTTGCTAGCCATGCCCACAACTGGAACATGAGATTGAGTACATTGTAGTTTGTTACACCAGTGATAGATCTCTTGAAACCAGGACTTGAGGTGTAGATCAAATTCTTAATGATGGAGCTGTGGCTTGCTGGAACAAAGATTGGGAGCTCATAATTTATTCCTTTGGTTTTCATTGTATTTGTTTTGCTTAAAGAGCATTAGAGGTGTTAAGGGATCAGCCTAGGAACTGAAGCAATGATCTGCATTTGTTTAATTTGTGAAATTGGATCTGTCTGAATTTCAGAAGATGCAAGTAGACGAGGAGCAACAAAAGGCTGAAGAGCAGCAGCAAAGCCAGCCTGAAAATAAGGCAGAGTCTGAAGAAATGGAGGTAACAGGAGCATTGGAAACTTTATTTTCATGAGATTTGTGAGAATATGAGGAGTGTGAGCACATCTGCTGCCTTTGTCATGGTTCTGGAAACTGAACTCTTATTTCAGTGCCCTGATGGTCTGTTGTGGTTGGAGCTTTAGAAAGGACACAAATGGCACTGATAACTGCAGACCTGTCAGGTGACCTGGTACTGATAAAATGGGGGAACTCTCCTGTTGAGGGAAGAAATAATCACCTAGTTTTCAATAATTTGAATACTAGGACAGTGTTCTGCCATGGATGCAGACAGTGCCCAGAAAAGGTCAGTGACTGCAGGTTGGTGCCAGGATGGTTCTCTTGTTGAGATGCTAACTCCCATTTTTCTGGTGTTAATCTTGACTGCTGCCCTTGGACTGAGTGGTGATGCTGTTTTTATTGTGAACGTATTTCTGTATTTCTAATACAGACTTGTCAGGCTGACTCAAAGGACAAGAAAGTGGATCAGCCACCTCAGGCCAAGAAGGCCAAAGTGAAGACAACCACAGTGGATCTGCCCATTGAGAACCAGCTGGTGTGGCAGATAGGGAAAGACATGCTCAACTTGTTCATTGAGAACGAGGTAAAATCCTCCTGCCCAAGCTAAAAATGTCACTTGCTGCTCTCCAGAAATGTTGTTGTTAATTAAACATGGTTAAGGGTGGTCAAGGAAAGGATTAAAAGGAGTAAAAGAAGCAGTTGTAAGTGTGAGGTGAACAGAATGCATTCATTGCTCCTGTCAGGGGAGCTGTCCCTCTCTAAGGGCTGTTCTGCAGGTGACCCTCAGCTGGAGGAGGATTGTCCTGTGCTGTGTTGGACATCACAAAACTGAAATGGGGTTTCAGTCATGTGCTGTGTTAGAACAGTTCTGTAAATCACAGTTTTGTAAAATCTTGATCTGGTTTGAGCCTTTGCTAACAAGGTGTCCTGGTAATAAATGTTAAATAATGAGTTTTTTTGCCAATTAATTTGATCCCTTGTTCACAGGGTAAGATGATAATGCAGGATAAGCTGGAGAAGGAGAGGAATGATGCCAAGAATGCAGTGGAGGAGTATGTGTATGAAATGAGAGACAAACTCTGTGGTGTTTACGAGAAATTCGTCAGTGAGGATGTGAGTATTGCTGCTTGATTGTCCTGATGCACTGTGCTACAATCACCAGCTGGATTTTGTAACTCTTGACCTGTATCACATACTGTATTTACATAAATTACATATTCAGACTTTAAATTTGAAGAAATAATTGGAACCTTTCTGGCACTGATGATAATCTCCCAAAGGTGGGCACCTGTACTGGAACTGGTTGCCTAAAAATCTCTTGGCATTATTGATCAGCTTTTTTTGTTGTACTGAAGGAGCTTGGTGTGTAATGAATTTAACTCTGCTTCTAGGGATGAATCTCTGAGCAATTGATTGCAGTGGAGATGTCTGCAGAGCCCAAACTGGGACATGCCAGCTGACATTTAGGGCAACTTAGTTGAAGAAAAGTTTCCCTCTGTTCTCATGCTTGTTCGTTTAGTGACAGTGAAAACGTGCAGGGGACAAAAAAGCCTTTGTTGTGACAGTATTTGATCTGAACTGTGGCTGTCACACATGGTTCTTCCTTGGGCCTGGAATCCACCACAAAGCTCTAGAGATGAATATTTTATTTCTTACTTTCCACTAAAATAAGAGTTTCAGATAGAATTCTTTATATTCTAAAAATACAAGCCTTCCAGAAAGGTTCCAGGTACCATTTAGTGCCATTTGTCACCTAATAAATGATGTCACCTGCCTGTTTTGTGTGCACTGCTGCAGGATCGAAATAGCTTCACACTGAAGCTGGAAGATACAGAAATTTGGCTTTATGAAGATGGTGAAGACCAGCCCAAACAAATATACATTGATAAATTGGCAGAACTGAAGGTAAGAGGTTCTTACATTGCCATGGGAATTTCCTGAAGCTGGAGAATGTTCCAGTGAGGAGCTGTCTGGGGTGTGCTGAGGCTGAGGTAACAAAGAGCCTGCTTTGGATTGTGAGTGTGTGAGGAGGAAATCTCCAGCAGAGCTGAGGGAAGCTCAGTCTTCCCTGTAAATTGAGGGAAGAGTCAGAGTTCCAAGGAATTCAGGGAAGTTGATACATCCTGTCAAACCTTGAGGATCCTTCAGGGATGCTCCATGAGTTTTGATGCCTGTTGTGCTTTGTTTCAGACTCTGGGTCAGCCTATTCAGGCAAGATTCCAAGAATCAGAGGAAAGACCAAAAGCATTTGAGGACTTGGGGAAGCAAATCCAGCAGTACATGAAAGCTGTTCATGCATTCAAAGCAAAGGTATTTCCATACTTAATTTCTGGAAAATGCAAGGAAATGGTACAAATGTTTTCTGAATTTTAGGTAAACTGCTTCAGACAAAAATCTGGTGCAGCCTCCCAGTGAGCTGATGAGTTCTTGATGTTTAATAGATTTTCAGGAGTGGATTTTGGGCCTTGTACATCTCAGTCTCTTTTTAATCAGGTGTTGATTTCCTCCTGGAGGCAAAATGCCAGCAGCAGGAGAACTTCAGTCTCTGGTTACCAAGCTGTGGGTGATCAGTTTGATTGATTTGTTAACTACAACAGCTCTTGGCTAAATGTTCTTTAGTATTTTGAAGCTAAGTTTTGAGGAAATCCGAGTGCACTTTGTGCTCAAACGCTGCCACAGCTGCTCCTGTTTGGGTGTTGCAGGATGAACTGTACGAGCATCTCGACGAAGCAGACGTGGCAAAGGTGGAGAAGATCACCAATGAAGCCATGGAGTGGATGAACAACAACCTCAACCTTCAGAACAAGAGGAGTCTTACTTTGGACCCTGTCATAAAAGCAAAAGACATCCAGGCTAAAGCAAAAGTAAGTTTTTCTACATAACTCACTGTATTTCTGTGAATTTTTGTGTTTATTGCTCTATCAGAAAACACTGAGGTGAGAAATCTCAAAATACCAGGGAACACCAACCTTCAAGTGGAGTAAATCCAACGATGGTTTCAAAAATTAAAGCTCAGCTGTGGGAGATAAACCCACATTTCTAAGGATGTGTTATTTGTGTGTTCTCTAGGAATTGGCAGGTATTTGTAATCCCATCGTGAACAAACCCAAACCCAAGGTGGAGCTGCCGAAGGAGGAGCAGAAGCCGACGGAACCCAACGGACCATTGGATGGGGAAGGGGACGCTGGGAGTGGCTCCCAACCCCCCGAGCAGGGCTCTGCCCCCACAGCCACCGACAAGAAGCTGCCAGAAATGGACATTGACTGAATTTCAGCACTTGTTTATATTATTGCAAACTACAATAAAGCTTTAAGTTGTCAACTTCGTACGTTCTGAATACAAACTGAAAGCAAGTGAATCCCACAGCGCTCTTGGTAACTCTTGGAGAGGTTTGGGCAGGGCAGCAGGTCAGAACACAGAGGTGGTGAAGGACTCGCTCAGCTCAGCAGTGTTTGCCTTTATTGATTGTATTTAGAAGTTTTTGGTAGTCTAACTAGACCTCTAGGAACAGCCATAAGCTGCTTCTCCATTTTTAATGTCCAGGCTGAGTCAGCTGTCCCTCGAAGGAGGGAGACAGCAACATCTGCAGTCTGATGTGTCCCCTGCTCTCCCCTTTCCCTGTGGATTGCAGCACTGGTACTCCAGGGAGGGCAGGGGAGGGCCAAGGCAGAGTCTTCCATTGCTCCTGGTTTGGTGTTAATGCCTGCTCTGGACTCACTCTGATTTGCACTGGAACAGTTGATGGTTACAGGAGGTTTGCAGAGCAGGGGGTGGCTCTTCAGCACCTTTATTCCTTAGCCCAGCCTGCAGATCAGACTCAGAATGTTCTCCTGGACAGGGGAGTGGGTTTCTCACAAACTCCCCAGCTAATTAGGCCCTGTAAACTCCTTGTCTCTAGTTAAATTAGCTGCTTGTAGAAAGAGTGAATACTTGTATTTCAGCTGCCTATGCTGATTAGTTGATTCTGACTTGTTCCTAACTTTTTCTGGCAGGGGTATGCTTGCTTCCACGAGGCCTTCATTTGGAATGCTTGGTTTTTTGGTTTGGTTTCTTTTTTTTTTTTCCAGGAAAACCAAGAACTGACAGATTATGTTGGGTTGTTTTGTTTGTTTGTTTGTTTTTCTATGAGCTTTATACAATGATTTGCTTCTAGTACTGATTGTCATTAAACTTGCAAAAATTAATTTGTATGTGTTCAAAGCTGAAAAACACCCGTTCAGTTATTGCAAGAAATAAATGCACTGGATTCTACTGGATGACCTGCTGCAGCTGTTGATTGCGATGCAGACAGAGCGGGGTCGGGGTGGAGGGAAGGGCTGTGCCCCTGCTCGCAGGGGGGAGCTCTGCCGGGCTGCTCCGGGCTGCGCCGGCTGTGGGTTGGAACTCCCCGTACGGAATCACGGCCAGGCGTTAGAAGGGACCCGCAGGGATCCGTGAGTGCAGCTCCTGCCCCTGCCCAGGCACCGCCAGGCTGTTCCGTGCCCGAGCCCCGCTGCTGCAGCCAGCCGTGCCGGGGAGGGGCGGCAGGCGGGGCCCGGAGCGGGTACCGAGCACCCCGGGCTGGGCCGGCAGGGCCCTCCCGGCCGCCGGGGGAGCTGCGGGGCCGGCCCGGCACCTCCTCTGCCGCCCGACGCTTCCCGTGCCTTCCCTTCCCTTCCCTTCCCTTCCCTTCCCTTCCCTTCCCTTCCCGTCCCTCCCCGCCGCCGCTCCGCGAGGGGCAGGGCCGGGCCCCCCTCGCTGTCCCCGGCCCGCTCGGCCCGGCCAAGGCTGCCCCGGTGAGGAGCGGG
>CM031869.1:801943-814039 GCA_018697195.1 Certhia americana | reverse complement strand
TCTCCCCGGGGGTCAGACCGGGCTCGGCTCTCTCCCCGGGGCCCTGCGGGCCGGGGCACAGCGGTGGCAGCGGCCGGAGCCGCCCTCGTACCGGCGGAGCGGGGCCTGGATGCCCGGGGATCGTGGAGCCCCGGCCCAGCCCGGTCACTGCTGCTGCGGCTGGAAATGAGCCCCGAGCCCTGAGCGAGCTGCCGGGAGCACCGAGGGGGCTGTGAGGCCGAGCCTGTGCTGTTGTCTGTCCGCAGCAGCCCCAGCGCCGTGCCCGCAGGGAGGAGCAGAGCCCGGCCCCGCAGGGATGGTCCGGCAGCGCTTCCTCGGCTCTGCGCTGCTCTGACTCCAAAGGTAGCTCAGCAAACTGCCTTCATTGCCCCAAGTGTAGAGCTGAGATGCTCCACGAGAGCATCTGCAAGATGCCTGTGCAGGATTTGAACCTTTTGCTGATATTTTCAATCACAAATGGGACTGTTTCCCTCTTTGTGGTAGAGCACTGCACAAGAGCTACTTCTTACTAATTCATTTCTCATATGTTTTTTGTAGAGATCTGGTTTTTTTCAAACAGTGAAATGTCCCTGTGTCACCTATGCCATCTCCAAATTTCATTATTTCTCCCCTTCCAGCTGTCTTTGCCTACTAACACCGTTTGCTTTCTGACTTTCCAATATTCTGTTGGGGTTTTTATTTCTAAATTTTATAAAGCTACCAATATTTTTTTTTCAACCCGTAAAATACCTTAATTATATTTCATATTATTTTCGATTCATTGTGTGGGTTTTTCTAAAGCTTACTGTGCTATAAAATCAGATGCCTGGAACTGATAATTTGGATGTGATGCATTAACTCGGTTGATGTTGCAGAGTGGAGGTAACCACAGAAAAGTTAAATGTCTTCAGAGGACAAGGAGGCTCAGGAGGACGAGCTGCTGGCTCTGGCCAGCATCTACGATGAGGATGAGTTTAAAAGAGCAGAGTCTGCCCAAGGAGGAGAAACAAGAATTTGCCTGGAGTTGCCTGAAGACTTCAAAATTTTTGTAAGGGGTGAGTTGAGATGCTTTGTGTTTTCCCAAGGGGGGCTCTGCTGAGCTCAGGTGGTTGTTGGGGTGTCACCTGAGGGAACAGTGGCTGGACAAAGCTGGGGCTCACCCTCTGCTGTTCGTGTTGGGGATTGTGTTTGAGCAGTTTAATCCTCATACACAGAACGTCTTCAGTAAAGTTTAAAATCACAGATGAGTAATAGCACTTCTTCAGAACAATGAAGTTGGTTTATTGGGTTTTTATTCCCCTGAGGTTATGTGTTTCCAGGCTCCTGGTTTGTGCAGCATCTGATGCTGCTGTTTAACTGCTTTTATCACAGACCTCCAACCCTGTGGCATTGTATTGCCACTGAGTGTTTCGTTATTTAGGGTGGAACAAACATCTTTAACCCCAGAAATATATCAAACTAACAACATTAGGTGCTGTCAGAAACAGCAGCAGCTGGTTAGTTTTTATTTTTCTGTTCTTTCTCCCACTGCCTCGGGGGGCCCTGACTCAGGCAGTTCCACAGAGAGCCTGCAGAGCAGTGGGTTCGAGTATTCCGTGTGCTTCCTGCCTCCCCTCGTGCTGAATTTTGAGCTCCCACCTGACTACCCATCGACCTCCCCGCCCATCTTCACCCTCAGTGGGAAATGGCTCTCCCAGGCCCAGGTTTGCAGAGGATTTTTTACATTTTGATTGCTGAGTAAGTTAATAATTAACAGTTAAGTGAAGTAAAAAGGCCAATGATGTTGCTCCTCAGTTGGCTCTTCTTTTGCCTCTGGCTGGTTTTCATTTGATTACGATTCTGAGGAAGGACAACTTGTATCTGTGAGAACTATTTTATGTGTATTTTATGGATAAAAACTGCTGAATCTGAAATCAAAGCTTGCACTAAGGACTGTGTGAGGGGAGGAGCTCAGTAAGGAGTTACTCAGACTTACTGAGATCAGGAATTCTTTGTTCTTTCCCAGCTCAGTGCTCTTTGCAAGCACTTGGACAATGTGTGGGAAGAGAACCGAGGCTGTGTGGTCCTGTTTGCCTGGATGCAGTTTCTGAAGGAGGAAACATTGAATTACCTGAATATTTCATCACCATATGAGCTGAAAATGTGCCCTCAGGGGAAGGGGCAGAGCCGGACACCAGTGGGGCCCCTCGAGGCTGGGAAGGACTGCGGGGGTGCCACAGGCTCTGCCACAGCTGAGGAGGAGATCATGGATGCCAGGGCTGTGCAGGATGTGGAGTCTTTGTCCAGTCTGATCAGGGAGATCTTGGACTTCGACCAGGCCCAGAGGAGGAAGTGCTTTAACAGTAAGATGTACTCGTGCAGTATCTGCTTCTGTGAGAAGCTGGGCAGTGAGTGCATGCACTTCACTGAGTGCAGCCACGTGTACTGCAAAGCCTGCCTGAAGGACTACTTTGAAATCCAGATCAGGGATGGACAGGTGCACTGCCTCAACTGCCCCGAGCCCAAGTGTTCTTCTGTCGCCACTCCAGGCCAGGTAATTCCCAGGCACAGGGACTCTGGAGTTCTGGGATTTAAGCTGAGTTTAGGGCCAGGCTGTGGCTCTGTGTGGTGACATTGGCAATTCCAGAGTCGTTGAGGTCAGAAAAGGCCTCCAAGATCACCAAGTTCAGCCTTTGAGCCAATCCCACCATGCCACTAAACTGTGTCATGAAGTGCCACATTCTTGGGCACCTCCAGGGATGGGGATCCAAAGTTCCCTGGGCAGTTCCAATCCCTGAGCACCCTTTCCATGGGGAAATTCCTGCTGCTGTCCAGCCTGACCTCCCCGGCCCAGCCTGAGGTTGTTCCCTCTCCTCCTGTCCCTGTTCCCTGAGAGCACAGCCCAACCCCTGTGTTGGAGAATCTAAAGTGGATTCATCCCAGCTGTTGGAACCTTTGCACTGACTTGCTGCTTTTGCTGCAGCAGGCTGAGAATTACAGATACAAGGAACCAGAGAATCCCAGACTGGTTTGGGTTGGAAGGGCCCTTCAAGCCCATCTAGGGGACACCTTCCATTATCCCAGGCTGCTCCAAACCCCATCCAGCTTAGCCTTGGACACTTGCAGGGATCTCAGTGCACGTGTGTGAAGGATTTCTGCCTGCCCCTGGCTGTGTTTGCAGGTGAAGGAGCTGGTTGGGGAGGAGCTGTTTGCCCGTTATGATCGCCTGCTGCTGCAGTCCAGCCTGGATCTGATGGCTGATGTGGTTTATTGCCCCCGGCCTGGCTGCCAGACCCCCGTGATGCAGGAGCCTGGCTGCACCATGGGCATCTGCTCCTGCTGTAACTACGCCTTCTGCACCCTCTGCAGGATGACTTACCACGGGGTGTCCCCCTGCAAGGTCACTGCAGGTCAGTCACCTCCCCCCTGGGCCCCACAGTCACACCCAGACACTTCTGGAAAAGTCCAAAGTTGAGAAGGGGGAACTCCTCACCCTGAGCTTTCTGAAACAGGAATTCATTTGGATTCATGTTGCTGGAAATGAAATATCCCTTTGGTGAGGCTCCTCAGCTTGGGAGCTCCCTAAATGCTGATTGTCAAATGCTGAGAGGCTGTAGCAGGGGAAGAATTACTTTATATTTTCACTACTTTGTGTTGTTAAGAGTTAATACTAGAATCAGCTTCTCTCTCTGTCTGGCCTCAAAGTCCTATGACAGAATTTCATTAAATATTTTTCCATTTTTAGTTTTAAAAAAATATTTGCATTTTTAGTTTATTTTACTTTGTTCTAATTCCATCAACAGATCTCTTTTATAACATTCAGTGTAATTATAATTCAGTGTAAAACTGCTGAATGTAGGGATAGGGTGGTTTTAATATTATGTGTTTTAATAGTTTTCTTGCTTTTTAATTCATGACATTATTGTTCTTTGAGAATCTTTATGCTGCAATTAGCTGGACTTCTATATCTAATATCTTACAAAAGCTGTCTGGTTTGGTTTGATTTTGCCCCCCAGAGAAATTAATGGATTTGAGGAATGAGTATTTAGAAGCAGATGAGACAAATAAAAGGTTTTTGGAACAACGCTATGGCAAGAGAGTGATTCAGAAAGCCCTGGAGGAGATGGAGAGTAAGGAATGGCTGGAAAAGAACTCCAAGTCTTGTCCTTGCTGTGGGACCCACATCGAGGTGAGTGAGGAGGGAATGGCTGGGCAATCATGGAACAGAAAATCACCCACAAGGAGGCACTTCTGGGTGTGCTGGAGCCTGTAGGGAGAGGAAATCTCTAGGAAATATGAAGAGAACTTTCTATTTCTGTGTGACATGGAAAAGGAGGTGAGGGGATGTTTGTGGATCCCAAGGACTGGGGTACACACAGACAGGTGGTCAGGCTCCAACAATAAACAGATCCAGGCTGACTGGTTCATACCAGAGCCAGGAAATCAATCCAGCTTCAGAAGAATACTAAATTCCAGTATTTTAGTATTCTAACCAATTTCCAGTGCTGGCATTCCAGCTGTCAGTGAAAATCCCAGTGTGTGGTGGAGCTGGGGTGGATGTGTTCACTGACTGCTTTGTTTCTGGGGGCTCTGGGCAGACAGGCACTGAAACCTGTCACAGCAGGGATCTGTTCTCACCATTTCTTGGGTTTTTTTTCCCCAGAAACTGGATGGCTGTAACAAGATGACCTGCACTGGGTGCATGCAGTATTTCTGCTGGCTCTGCATGGGCTCCCTGTCCCGGGCCAACCCCTACAGACATTTCAACGACCCCTCCTCCCCCTGCTTCAACAGGTCGGTGCTCCAGGACCCTCCTCCATTGCTGCAACACCTATTTCCTACCTTTCCTTACAGCCTCTCCCAGGTTCTTACCTGAAATTTGTAGCTACAGTGTAAGACACAGTTTCTCCTCGCAGATATTCGCACTAACGGTAAAAAATCAGGTGTGATTCAGGATATGGTTTTGCTTTTTTAAGAACTAAGGTTTTAAAGTTCTGGGGGAGTCTTCTGAGCCTAGTCCTGATTTTTTTGAGGTCATGACCTCGCCCTTTCTGTGCTGCCACAGCCTGCAGGGAAGTGTTCAGGAGCAGCTTGAGGATTTGGGGGAGAGCTGCTTTAAGGAGCTGCAGATTTGCCTGACATCCCCTTGGGGAAGAGCCAAGGGACAGAGGTGCTGCTGTGGGACAAGGTGACAAGCAGGTCACAGGAGGGTGACAATGGCAGTCTCTCTTGCCCCTTCACAGGGCACAGATAGTGATTTGTGATACTGAAAAAATCACATTTTTGCATTTAGGGTGATACTTTTTTAACATATTTGACTTGCTGCACGCCCTGATATCACCCTGATGATTTTCTGTCTTGCAGATTGTTTCAAGCCATGCACATGGATGATGGGGAGTTCTGGGAAGTGGAAGATGATGATCAGTAACTTCCTCCAGCACCAAAAGGTGAACAAACCAGAGACAGATGCTTTTTGTGTGTCCTTTGTTTGCTTTTCTCTTCCATTGTGTGACAGAGGAGTGGTAACTGCCCTGCACTGCAGGACACACGCCTCAGAGCCTGTTGCCAAAACCAAAGGAGAATTTTCCCCATCCTGGGATCAGGATCATCATGGAATGCACAAACATGTCCATTATTAAAGAAGTCAGAAATTGGGAAACCATTGGAAATATATGTACCAAGAGGTGCCCCTTTTTAAAAGCCAGCAGACAAAACTGAAGCCTCAAAGCCTGGAAGTATTGTGAGGGTTTCCTTTAGGGAGACTGACCCTTGGAGACCCTTGGATCATGAATATTGGGGGGTTTGGGGTGGTTTGGTGGAGCTGTAGTGTTCTCTTTGGAGCTGCTTGGACTGGGGGAGTTTTCTGATCCAATACAGAAAATCTCTTCTGCATTCAGCAACGAAGTTTGTTGCTTTTATGAATTTTTTGTTGTGCTTCTCTGAAAAGCAGCTCCTGCCTCTGTCACTGGTACTTTCTAATGACATTAAAGCTGATTATCCCCAACCCTTCTTGCTGGCTGCTGTGCCTGAGCCTTTGCATCCCTGAGAGCTTGGGCAGAAAATGACCAACAGCCATTTCCAGGGATTTCTGGGAGCTTGGTGAATCCCAGTGTTGCTGTTGGATTCCCTCACGTTGCCTGTCCTTGTTTTGGCAGGGATGAGTGCCAAGGCAGTGAGCTAAAGATGTGACCAGTGAGAAGGTCAAAAGTATCAGGAAGAGATGAACTTGAATTCTTCAAGATACTGACAATTACCTTGTGTTCTCAGTTGATGAAATAATCTATTTTTTATTAACTCTTCATATAAGAAATTTGATTGTTGATACTTTTGCTTCTGGGCTAGATCCTTTATTTCCACTGGTTTTGCATTTCAATTATTTCAGAAATCAAATTGTTTCCCCTAAAATCTCAGCAAGTGGTTTTGAGAGTATGAAGGTGATTACTGGAGGCAAACACTGATTTTTTTACAAGTTTTTCCACTTGCAGAACAGTCTAAAAGTTTATTTGTAAACTAAAGCTGCATGTGCTCTGTTCAAGAGCAGTAGGGCCTGGATGGAAAGCTCTGGAGCTGAGACTCCTCAGGAACTCAGGGTGATCACAACTCACTCAGTTCTGACTGAGAGTTAAATTTATCCTGGATGTGTGGTTAAAACGAGTGGTGCTTCAGTTCCCTCTGCACTCTTGGAACTGGCACAGAGATTGAAAAAGATGAAAAAGGAAGAGCAAATCCCACCTCAGCTGAAGCTCTAGGTCAGTGTGTAGGAAAAATGTACATTGTGTGTGGTTTGAGTTGTATTTCCTGCACCTTTCACATGCACTAAATTCACTTTAAGATGGTAAACACAGTGTCCCTGTTTGTCTTCCTTCTGGCATGGATTTGGCAGCACAGGTGTGCCCAGGTACTCCTGGGAATGGGACTGCCCAGAGCTCCCACCTGCAGCTGGCACGGGATATGTTCTGCTCAGGGGATTTCCATGCATGCAAAATGCCCTCCCACCCTCAGAGAAAAGTGAGAAAAGCATCTTTTCCCTCAGAGCAAAACCTGCCAGCAAACACTGGGTAGGGAATGGGGGGAGCAGCAGGAGCTCTTCTCACCAAACTGCCTCCAGGACAGCGTTGGCACCATGAGCACACTGAGATCGAGCAGCAGAGTCAAATGTCACCGTTTAAAAAAGTTACAGACATTTAGTGAAGAAAGTTCCATTACAGATCAACAACTTACAAAATTTCTGTATAAAGAAAATAAATGTTGCCCAGTTTTCTCGCCCCTCGTGTGAGAACATTGGATAGAAATCCCAAGAATCACATTTCAGAATTGGTGGGGTCTTGGCTGTTGTCCACCTGTGTGGGGTGTCTGTAATTAAACAGAGGTTGAAGCTAGTAGGAACAGAGTGTTTCCTTTGGGGCTGCTTTGGCATTTCCTCAGAGAAATGGAAAATTCTGGAGAGAGAGAGAGAGAGAGCACCAGGCATAGCAGATCCTAGCTGGGTCTGAACATGAACAAGGGCTTTGTGTGTGCCAACAGTGACATCCTCAGGTGCCTGAGCTGCACCATGGGCTCTGTTTGGGGAATGCTGCTGGAGCCTCTCCTGCTGAGGGCTCTCAAGTTCAACATGTAGCTCAAAGCAGGGCTCAGCCAGGGCTTTATCCAGTCAGGTCTTGGCAATCTCCTAAGGAGAGGGCCTGCACAGCCGTGGGGATCCTGTCCCTCTGCTTGGCTGTTCCCACAGAGGGGTTTTGTCCTCTCCAGCATGACCATCGTGTCTCCACTCAGGCCCCACTGATCCTTCTCATCTTCCCCCTGGCTCCATCTTCTTGCTGCCCTCTTCTGGCTCTGGGTGCTGCTCTGAGCTTCCCCTTCTCCAGCTGGACAATCCTCTTTTCCAGGATTCCAATGGAAGAGTGTTTCATGGAGGAGGATGGAATAACTTGTCCTAATTGCAAGGAGTACACCCCAAAGTGATCACTCACTTGTTTCTGAGACATTGTACTTTCATTTATCCTCACATTTCAGTCCTGCAGCCTTCAGGCTGTGATTACAGTCAGTTCACAGATCAAACTACTCATTCTTCATTTCCTTCAGAGAATGAGTTGTTGGCAGAAGTTTGTGGAACACAGAACACTGGATCCCATCCTCCTTTTGTTAATTAAGGCAGGTGTTTGGCATCTGTCTCTTTAATGGAGAGAAGGAACCATATGATCATTCTGCTAATTTAAGAACAAATATGAGATCAGTTTCTGCAGCAATTCCCTTTTCTCCCAGCTGTTTTCAGCAGCTGGCTCAGCACTGCCCCAGCACATCAATCACTGTATGGCTTCTTGGACTGGCTCCTCTCTGCTCCCATCTCCTTCATGCTGTACAAGGGCTCCACGAGCTTGTTGTGAACCAGCATTAAACCTGATGGAGAGAGAGAGTCAAAAGACAATTTAAGTAGACATAATAAAGGAAAGTTCTCCTTCATTGGATGCTAATGGAATTAGACATTACTGTTGTTCTTGTGCCTTTGCTCCCACCCAAGCATTAAGCATTTACCTTCACGCTGGTACTACTGTGGTATATTTAAGGAATATACTCCTTTTGGAGTTAATTATACAACAACACCTCTGCAAAGCATGGCTGGTGGCTCCTAAAAATATAACAAAACAGCTGCCTGGCCTGGTCAAACATTCACCTTTGAAGTATTTCACTGTTTTGACTTTGAGCTCCAGCGTGGCGTCCTCGTCACACACGAACACGGTGTTGGGGTGCTGCTGGAAGGCTGACACTGTCCACATGTGGTTGACACCATCCTCGATGGCTTTGTACAAAGCAAAGGCTTTGTGGGCTCCTGTGATCAGGATCATCACCTGCATCCCCACACAGAGAGGGGCAGTCAGGGGCTGGCACAGAGGGGCAGGGAGAGCCCAACCACAGCCTGCCAAGCTGAGAATGGGGACAGCCCTGTCACCCTCCCCACAGCCACTTCTCTGGTTTGCTGTTCCAGCTCTCAGGGAAATCACAGCCTGGGTGTTCTCTGGAATGATCCTTTGGGTACCTGTACACTGGGATTTAACAAGTGTAGATCAAGGAATAGACCCCAGTAAAAGTGGTCCCACAGAGTTTTCCTGACCAGCTGGTGGTGACACCAACTCAGCCTGATTTCTGCAGTCACTGTCCTGGTGATTCCAAACCAAAGACACCCTCCCAAACCTTCCTGGCTCCTGGGGAGGGGGGAACAGCTGCTGCAGGGTGACACAAACACAAATGCCTGCAGAGAGAGCAGAGCCTCTCCACGGTGTTGCAGGATGTCAGAGGAGAGGAGGATCAGGCATTCTGTGGCAGGAATACCCTACAGGAGAGGACACGTGGCTGCTCCATAACAGGATAACCTCTGGATGCTCCAGAGGGACTGCAGGAAACCACTTCTTGTTTCCTCACCTCTCTGGCATCCATGACAGTGCCTACTCCTACTGTCAAAGCCATGGTGGGCACTTTGGAGAGGTCACCATCAAAGAACCTGGCATTGGCCAGGATGGTGTCCATGGCCAAGGTCTTCACTCGTGTCCTGGACACCAAACTGGATCCTGGCTCGTTGAAGGCGATGTGACCGTCGGGGCCGATACCTGGGACAGGGACAGCAGAGGGTCAGCTGTGGGAGCAGAGCCAGCAGCTCTCCCAGGAGAGGGACAGGCAGTGCTCCCAGGAACACAGAGCTGAGAAAAACCCTGCGACTCCTCTGCTCCAGCTCAGATTTGTGTCTGGCAGGAACAACGAGAGCCCCCTCAGAAACCACCAGGCAATTCCCTGATTGTGCTGGGACAGCAGCAAAGCAAAGTAGGTGGGAAACTGATGGGAAGAGCTTGTGTGGGAAAAGCTACTCCCAGCCATCTCCTGTTGCCACTGACAGTTGATAAACACTTCATATTTGTACAGTTCTAGCCTTTTCTGTTTCTCCTGCTAGCATTTCCTGAACAATTCACTGACTGCTCTGAAAGATCTAAAGCTGAGACTGGTACGTGGGGAGACAAGGCTGCCAGGACACAGCAGTGCCCAGGGCCGTGGGCTGTGGGGTGGATTTCACTGCAAATGCACTGAAAATGAACAATCCTGACAATAAATGAGAGCTGGGGAGGACAGGCACAGCTTTGGGACAGGGTTTAGAGGCTGCTGCTCTCGGGTTCTCACCTCCAACAAAGAGCTCGATGCCTCCAGCTGCTTTGATTTTCTCCTCAAATGCATCACACTCTGCTTGGAGATCAGGGGCATTTCCATCCAAGATGTGGACATTTTCTGGTGAGATGTCAATGTGCTTGAAGAAGTTATTCCACATGAAGGAATGGTAACTTTCTGGGTGATCCCTTGGGAGACCTGGTAAGAGAACATGCATGACTGAGGCTTACTGGAACAAAATCACCCATAAATAAATCGCTTCCATGCCCCTCCAGTGGCTTTGGTGACAGAGCACTGCTCTCTGTCCTTTGTCACGCCCTCAGCTTTCAGTTGTTTTTATTCCCCTAAATACCAGAATTAAAATCAGCTCCTGTAAGACACATGCCCCTATTAACATACAACAGATATTCAAAAAGCAGGTGTGTGCTGTGCCTCATCTGTCGCTGCCTTTTCAGCCTTTTTCCTGTTTTATGTTAGTAAGAATTACTAAAAAACTGTGCAGAAGCCAGGGAAATAATAATTGCAATTATTGCATATTTATGCCATATATATAATATCGAGTGCCTGGACTGCTTATTCCCTAATGCTGCTTGATTTGGATTATTCACAAAAAAAACCCCTCTTGACCAGAATAAAATCAACACTAGCAAATATTTAGCTTGTATGTTTTTCACCTTTGGATCTAGTTCTTCTGAGGAGGCTGTTTCACCATGACTTCAGAAATGCCAGTCCTTTGCTATCTCAGCAGGAGATACCAGAGGGCACTCAGGGAACACACTGGTGCTTGTAAGGGACTTTTATAATCCCAGAGCAAAGGTGGAAGTTAATGCTGCACACTGAGCATGCAGTGATAAACTGTTCCTTACCTGGTCAGCACCTGAGTGCAGCTAACACTCAGCAGTGTCTGTAATAGTGCCTGCAATACTGGGCAACACCCAGCATCCAGTTTTGTCCATAAATTTTCAAACCCATGGAAAAACTTCCTATTTCCTCCATAGGTTTTCAAATTGTGCCCCTTTGCTGATTCCCTGGAGGCGTTTAAGGAAAGACTGAACATGGGACTCAGCACCATGGTTTGGCTGACACTGGGGTCATAGGTTGGACTCGATGATCTCAGAGGTCTGTTCTGTTGTTACTGGGATAGCTATTAATAAGGTGATGGAAAAGAGAGGCAGGAAGGGCCTGGGATGGGATCACAGAGATGTTCATTCCAGGCACACACACACACAGTTCAGGGTCATGGGAAGGGTTCAGGGTCATGTATAGGGGTGCTGGGGGCTGGGAGAGCATCAGGGGCCGATTGTCGGGGGGCATGGGGCAGCACAAAGGTGGGATTGGGGTATGGGAGCCAGTGGGGAAATTGGGAGGGAGTGACTGAGGGACAGAGGGACAGAGAGGGGATTAACAGGGAGCAGAGCAGGGGGACATTGGCACAACAGAATGGGGGATCCTGTGAGACAAGCCTCTTGTGTCTCCTTAACATAAACAAAACCTCTCCACACTTTTCCATCCGAACCGATGCTGTAACTCTGCGAAACGTTGCCCACCTTACCTGGACAGGTGGATTTCGGGCACCGCCAGGCTCTGCCGGGGTCAGGGCCCAGCAGCTCCCGGGCAGGGACAAAAGCGACAGGCCAGGTGGCTGTGGCACTCACCCACGTACTCGTCCATGTTGAAAGTCTTCACGTACTTGAAGGAGAGGTCCCCATTGCGGTAATACTCCACCAGTTTGCTGTAGCAGCCCAGCGGGGTGCTGCCTGCGGGGAGCGGCCGCCTCAGCCGGGGCAGGGTCCGCACCCAGCCCCGGTGCCACGGCCGCCCCCCGGCACCCACCTGTGGGCAGCCCCAGCGTGAAGAAGCGCCCGGGGCCGGGCCCGAACTGCACGATGCGGTTACGGATGTACTTGGCCGCCCACTCGCTGGCCTGAGAGTAATTCTCCAGGATGATGAGTTTCATGCTGGGACCGCCGCTGCTTCTCGGGATCGCCT
>CM031869.1:779554-796129 GCA_018697195.1 Certhia americana | reverse complement strand
CTCTGGGCTGGTTCTGGTCACCCTCTGGGCTGGTTCTGGTCACCCTCCAGCCTCAGTGGAGCTGCCCTGGTTGGAAACCAGTCCAGCAGAGAAGGACCTGGGGGTGCTGCTTGACAGCAGCTGAATATCAACCGCTGTGTGCCCAGGTGGGCAAGGCCAATGGCACCTGGCCTGTCTCAGCAATAGTGTGGCAGCAGGAGCAGGACAGTGACTGTCCCCTGTGCTGGCACTGCTGAGGTGACACTGTGAGGGCTGTGTCCTGTTCTGAGCCCCTCATGGTGAGGGAGACCCTGAGGGGCTGGAGCCAGGGAAGGGAATAGAGCTGGGAAGGGTCTGGAGCCCCAGAAGGGGCTGAGGGAGCTGGGAAGGGGCTCAGGCTGGAGCAAAGGATGCTCAGGGGGGCCCTTGTGGCTCTGCACAACTCCCTGCCAGGAGGGGACAGCTGGGGGGATCGGGCTGTGCTGGCAGGGAATGGGGACAGGAGGAGAGGGAACGGCCTCAGGATGGGCAGGGGAGGTCAGGGTGGACAGCAGCAGGAATTTCTTCAAGGAAAGAGTGCTCAGGCCTTGGAACTGCCCAGGGAGCTTTGGATCCCCATCCCTGGAGGTGTCCCAGGAATTCCTGGATGTGGCACTCGATGTTCTGGGCTGGGGACAAGGCTGGCATCGTGCACAGCTCGGACTCGATGCTGTGGCAGCTCTCTCGCAGCCTCGGTGTCTCCGTGACTCCTCTCCAGGAAGGCTGCCCGCGGCCCGGGGCGGCTCCGGCGGCGGGCGGGGCGGGAGGCGGTGCGGCCGAGCGTGACGGGGAGGGCGGGAGCGAGCGGAGCCCGCAGCGAGCAGCGACCGGGCCGCCGCCGCCTCCGCCTCCCTGCGCAGCCCCGCACCGACCCGCAGCGCCATGGCGGCCGCGGCCGCCGAGCCCAGCACCGCCCGATCGGGGGGCTCCCGAAGCGGCGGGGCCGGGGCCGGGCGGCTCCCGAAGCGGCGGGGCCGGGAGCGGGGCCTGTGCTGCCGGCAGCGCCCGGGGCGGAGGCCGCGGGTCCCCGGGAGGGGTCGGGCCGAGCTCGGCCGCGGAGCCGCTCCCCGCCGGCTCGGAGCCGGGTGTGCCTGAGGCCGGTGTTTGCCCAATCCCGGGCTGGTGTTTGCTGTGTCCTGAGGCCGGGTGTTTGCCCAGTGCCGGGGCCGGGTGTGTCCAGGGCCGGTGTTTGCCCAGTGCCGGGCCGACCTTGGCGCAGGGCGCTGACCCTGCCGGTCGTTCGTCCCCCCTCGGCCAGGGAACGGTCTGGTCCCGCATCGTCCCGAGGTCACCGTTAGTTTTCTTCCATCTTTTACGTGTGGACTCCTCTGAAATCCTCCTAGGCCAGGGGCTGGCTCTGAAGAGCTCCCTCGGGAATTCGGGTCGCTCTTCTCTTCCTTTCTCGCCGTTTGTCCGCAGTAGCGGCCCCGCGGAGAGCGCCGGGTGTCGGCTGTGCTCCCCGGTGTGACACACTGCTGGCAGGCGCCTTTCTGACATCCGACAGCGAGAATTCGTGACTTAGAGTCATGGAGAAATCCTTCAAAACAGCAGACAGCTCGCTCCTGCTGAACCGAGGTTCTCCCAAGAAATCGCTGTGTTGTGACTTTTCCTGGGTAGCATTCCCAGCGTGGGTAGGCTCTTGTTCGGCAGAGTTCGAGATGCACCCTCCCATGGGATGGAACACTTGTCTCATCTGATAGAGGCAGGTCTCCGTGTTTTTACAGACTGGAAATGTAGAAGTTAAGTAAAACTCAGGCTTTTTGTTTTGTTTTGTTTTGTTCAAAACAGATGTGCTCGCTTACAATGACAAATCCCTTTGTGTTGTGCTGGGACCTGCTAGGGAACAGATAACCGGGTCTCTGCACTAATCGCCTTTCCTGGCAGAAAGAGCCCTGCTGGTGGCGTTGACCCCAACAAGTGTCTTCACAAATGAGGGATGTGCAGCGTGTCCCATTGCCCGGAGCCGTGGGGATGGGTGACAGAATTGCTGAAGGACCCCAGTGCCGTGGTGTTACCTGGCTGATGCACACGCTGCTGCTTTCCTCCGAGGGGGGAGTGTAAAGCTGTTGTTTGCCTGCTCGGGGTTGTGTCTGCTCACACCTCAGCAGACACAGGGCAGGCTCGTCTGTGGAGCCCTGCAGAGATTAGGGAGCTGGGCTGTGCCAGAGGATTTGCACTGCTAAAGACAAGCACTTAATGGAGGCCTGTGGAGCCACTGGTTTAACTGGAGTGAGAGGCAGATTCTCACAATATTTATTTTTGTGCAGCTGTTTAGAAATTGCTTCTCTTTCCTCGCCCTCTGCCAGAATCCAGGTATTCCTGTTGTGAAGTGTGTTAACACTGAACTGGCTCCTAGTGCTTGTGTTGCTTCAAAAACCCTGCAAGCTGTGGAGATGCAGTTGGGATTTAGATGAAGAGAGGATGAGAGAGTGGGAGAGTCTCTGTAGAATGGAAAGTGTCAATTTTTCCCCCATATTTTGAAATTTACTGTGCGTGTGAATGTACAGTAATGAATGTACCATGTGCCAAGGAAGAGAGACTGATGGTGGAAAACTGCAAAGCCTAGAGGTGAATACAGGACCCAGCCAGTGGAGGTAGCCTGGAGAAATTCACAATAAGCTCATTTAATCCTTTAAATTATTGGATTATGAGTCAGTGGAGGAATTTTTGAAGCTTGATCTTTTTGGGTGATGGGGTAACACATTAATGGAGTTGGTTATGTAGGTAGGAGGCTCCTGTAAATGTGGTTGACTGTCCAAGCATGCCCGGGATGTGTAACCTCACTCTGGGATGGGTCCCTGATGTATCCATGTGTATGTGGGAGCAGCACTGAGGGATGGGCACTGTGGAACCTGTACTATATTTGTAGGATTCCTCAGGCGCCTGTTTTTTCAGGAAAGAAAGGTGAGAGCTAGTGGCCATGATCTGAGCACAACAGAACTCAATATCCAGGTTTGAGACCTGTGTGTTTCCTCTCCCACCCCTTCCTCAGCCTTGCAGGTGGGAATGTGGGCTCTGCTCCATCAGCAGCCTCTTTCTTCCCTACAAACTCCCAGCCCAAGGGGCATGCAGTGATTTATTTCCCAAAGCCAACTTCCTAGCCCATGGCTTTGTTCAGACATTAGATAATCTGATAAAAAGTCGCCTGCAGTGATGCCTTTGGGAGTCTGAGCTCACTTACTGAGGAGGTGCAGCGCCACGTAAAATAAACCTCAAACTCTGGAGAAGGGATTTCAGCCTCTCCTGACCCCTTCCATGAGGAGCAGGGCTGGGATAGGGTCAGACTGCTGAGTTTGGATCCTCCTCTGCACGCCAGGTGCTGGGGCTGTGCTTGTGGAGGTGGGAATGGAGAGGTTTGGGGAGAAGGAGAGCTGCAGCCTGCCCTGGTATGGACAGGCTGTGTCCCCAAAAAGGGACACTGAGAGGCTGTTGTCATTTCAATCTGCCTTTGGGAAAGTTATACAGTGATGTTGTTGGGATTAGGGGGTTTAAAGCCTTTCCAGCATCACCCTGGATTGAGAGTTCAGCTGGCAGAGCTGTATTTCATCCTTGGAATAGAAATTACCCTCCATTCTGGAAAAAATAGCCCAGCTTTAACAGGTTTATTTTCACTCTGTGTTTTCCAGGCATGCTTTGCACTTGGAGCATTCGAAAATATATGTGAGGTGTATGAGTAATGTAAACCCACCTGGGAAATGGTGGGAGTGTTAAATAATGGAGACGTATTCCTTTTTAAGTGCTGTGTCTTCCTGTTCCACTTGTTGAAGGTTTACATGGATCATGAATCATTCCATAAAGGGAGGTGTCGATGGGAAAAAAATGAGGAAGAAAGATTTTTCCATTTGTTTGTTTTTTGTTCTGGGCTACATTGCTGGAGAAGAAATAAATACATTGCTGGAGATAGGATGGGAATAGAGTTTAAATCCAGCAAGGACCACAATGCTTCTTTAATATCTGGGGAAGCTGGAGTGGAACAGGGAGGCAGATCTCAGTTGCTGCCTTGTGTGTACCTTAAGCTTGTGTTTGATTTTGCAGCTGCAATGGGTACACAGCTTGAAACTAAAAAATGAGAACATCCCAAATCTTTTCGTGTCAGCAGTTAGAATCAAAAATGTCAGTGACTGTTTCCTCAGTGAGGTCCTTGCAGTGTGCAAGATGTGCTGGCTAAAGATAAGAATGGTAAGAAAAGTTGCAGGGTAGGTTGTTTGCATATTTATTTATATATTTTATTTTATTTGTAAGCAGAATAGGACATAAACACAGTAAAATTAGAAAAATTGCAGAGAAAAATTGTTTGTGCAGCCTCTGCTCTGAGGCTGTGCTGAAGCTGCCTCGTGTGACTAAAATCTGATTATTTTTCTCTGAAACATCCACCTCTGTAGGCAACAATACCTGTCAGGTAAGTTTGTATAGGTTTAGTGATTCTGTATGAAAAAGTTATTATAGAATTAGAATTTAGGGACATTCTGTCCCTAAAACTCAAAGGATGTGGGAAAGACAGGGAAGCAGCAGCAGTCCAGTGTCATCTCACAGCTTGTGCAGCAGGAGAAAATAGCTTTGCACGCAAACTTTTAAATACAATATTATCTCAGGCATCAGGATGGTGTTGGGCTGAGTTGGGCTTTTTTAGTAATTTTTCTGTCCTCACTGAAATTCAGTGGGGCACAGTAACCCCATTGGGGAGCAGCTGTAGGAATAATCCCTGAGGGTTTGGGGTTGTTACAGGAGATGAGGAACCTTTTCCTGAGGGTTTGGCTTCATGGCTCACAGGTAACCATACAGAAAGCAAGGAGCAAAAGTTCTGTGTGTGAGAGAATTCTGATCCTTTGTCATTGGGATGAGTGAGCAAAATTCAATAATAAAGGGTATCCAACCATTCTGTTCCTGCCTGTTGTGAAATACCCAAATTTGATCTATGGTTGCACAATGGGATTTTTGTCCATTGAAGATATTTAACCTTCTTCATATGACCATTTTAAAAAATGTGATATTTTAAAGTGTTTGAAAGTCTTACTGTAATTAATGCCCCAATATCCAGAAAAATACTAGTCTGATGATAAATATTATGAGAAGGCCTTTAAGTGTGGGAAATTTAATTAAAGCTATCCAAGATTAAACCCTACTTTTTCAATATTAAGACCTTGGTCTCTCAAGTCTAAGGCAAGTGTGTGGGCACAGGTTTGTGCTGGCCCAAGTGTTTGTTTCCAGTCTGTCCAGACCAGTCTAACCCCCAGTTTGAACAGAAACAAGGGAATTAGACCAGCTTGATTCCCAGGACTGAGGGGCATTTCTGTGGTGTCAGGCCCTTGGCTGCAGTGAGTCAGAGGACAGCACAGGTTGTATTTTATGGATATAAAATAGGTTTTGATTTGGGGTTTTGCCTTTTGGTGGCTCACGGGGTCATTGCCATCACCCCCCTCAGCTGGATGCTGCTGCTGCTGCTCCCCAGCTGGCTTTGGGGAGTGGAGGCACCGTTTTCAGTCCTTTGTTAAAAGAGAGGAGAATCTCAGAATCTCAAAATCAGTTTGGAAAATCCTTCCCAGCCCATCCAGTCCCAGCTGTGCCAAATCCCCACCCTGTCCCCATCCCAGAGCACTGAGTGCCACCTCCAGGTGCCACCTCCAGGGATGGGGATCCAAACCTCCCTGGGCAGTCCCTGCCAAAGCCTGAGCGCCCTTTCCATGGAGAAATTCTGGAATTGGGACGTGCAGGGAGATCACTCCTGGGGCTGGGCTCTGCTCAGGGCTGGTTCCTCAGTGCCAGGAGCAGCAGCATCTCCCCAGGGAGGCTTGGCTTGGCACAGGTGCCAGGTGTGTCACCTGAGAGGTGCTCAACACACCTGTGCCAGTGCAGGAGCTGGGCAGACACTCAGGGCTGTCACTGCTCTGGGGAAATGGGCTGGAAGAGCCTAGGGGGGAAAACAGTTATTTGCTTATCAGGGAGATGGCTGAAGGGTCTGGGTTGGCTTTACTGGAAGCTTATCATTATTCCTGCTGGTTAATAAGCTGATGTTAATTTATAGGAATTTGCAACAACATTGGGCAAAAGTCAGGATTTTAAATCAGGGTGTGTTTAATTAAGTAAAGCAAAAGTCAGTGAAAATACCTCTCCTTTTCAGAGTTGGCAGTGACTTCAATTTACTTCGAAAAGATATGTAATGATATGTGATCAGTTGCTAAGGCCAAGCTTGTAGTAATGCTGATTTAGTGTAGTGAAGCTGATTTAGTGTAAAGAATATTTACGTGCAGCCTCAGAACTTGGCAAAGGGGAATTAAAAAATAAAGATTCAAAACTGTCGGCGGCCTGTATGCTGAGTTTAGGAAATTTGGAAAATTAACCAATATATTTATTGGAAATGCTTTCTTCAAAGTTTACGTGGAAATATTTCCAAATTGCTTGGAAGATTTTAACTTTTATGCTGCTGTGCTGTGTATTTATGTGGGACAGGTCTCAGTCAGGGCAAGTGGCAACCAGAGGTGATGTCCTGCTCAGTGCCAGGCTTCTGATGCTGGCTTTTTTAAAAAAAAAAAAAAAATATCCCTGGGCATCCTATCAGTCAACTTTCTGTTGGTTTAGCAGTCTGGTGGAAAAAAATCCCAGCCAAGCTGTTGTTTTAATAACTACATGCATGGCTGTAAAGAGTGACTTCTTAATGCCACGAATACCAGAACCTTGCCTGAAAAGCTAAAATCCACCAGTGAATCTAGGAAAGAATTATCCCCCAGCCTCAGCAGAACAGACTGAAGGCAGACACAGCTTTTAACCAGGCTCTCCGGGTTCAGAAGCCTCGGGGGAATTCTCTGGGAGCCGAATCCATACCTGGAGCTGTGCAGGGCAGGTGGGAGCCGGGGCCAGGCCAGGCCAGCAGTGCTGCCCTGCGAGGCCTGATGAGTCATTCTTCCTGTCACATGAACCCTCCCTGCTCTGCTAATAGGCACTTAGTTGAATTTTAGATGCCTGGAATCATTAAAAAGGCTGGAAGGCATTTGTGTACCTTGTCCATTAGAAGAAAAATACGTTTTCTATAGCTGTGACCTCCTGCAGCCTCGAGCTCAACTTCAGAAAGCAGCTGCATTTTTTTGTGTTATTATCCATTACCTGAATTGGGATGTTTGAAGGCAGCAGTGAATTCAGCTGCTTTCTCCCACATGACATTGGTGGAAGAACATGTATTTCTTTTTACTATTGAAAGAAGAACCAGTGGTAGGAGTTCATATTCCACTCAATAGCTGTGTCCTCTTTTGTTTCATTAATTCCAGTGTTGTCACATGTGGTGCTTTCCTCCCCCCCTCCCTGGTGACTGTGCTCTCAGGTTGTACCTGCCTTCTTTCTTACAGGCATGAGGGATTGAATTTCTGCCACCCCCTCACCTGAAGGTAAAAAATGGAATCCAGAGTGTCCCAGCTGTGAGAGAACCTTTCCTCCTGTTAATAGCCCAGGTCCTGCACAGGCAGAGGGGAAGAGAAATGCTGATTTTCCATGGATAGACTGACAATAAGCATGGTGGAGCATTTTCTGAGAATTCATAAACTACAGAGCTGGGGGCTAGAATCATGGAATCACAGAATGGTTTGGGTTGGGATGACCTTAAAGATCATCTTTTTCTACCCCTGCTGTGTCCAAGGATCCAGGATCTGTGGGCAGAGATTGAATCAAGCAGTTTGATTCTGTGTTTTTCTGTCCCTTCCATTTCCCCTCATGCTCTGTGCAGGGTGGTTTGGGATTTCTGGGCTAATGCTGTCTTTTAAAAGAAAACCAAAAATTAAGGCATATTCTAACAGGCAATTACTTCTCAAGTTAGTTTGCATTTACTTCTAATGCCGAGCTCCATGTGGTTTATAAAAACGAGGCATTTTTATTTCTTGGAAAGGCTTTGAGAATACCAAAGTGCCTTGCTGGGCTGGGAGGTGCTGCAGCTCCTCCTGTCCCTGCCCAGTGTCCTGGGGCTCAGGAAAGTTGCAGGTGAGGCAGATCCTGCCAGCTCCACCCTCAGGGCCTCACACCCTGGGGTTGTTTGCTCTGCTTCACATCTGGCCAGGGCCCAGTGCTGGGGATGTGTCCTGCTGACAGCTGTGCTGGGAGCTGCTCATGCTGGAGCACGGATTAAACTCTCATCCGGATCACTGATTTCTCCTTCTTCAAGGAAACAGCTCAGCGTTGTCATGTGAGGATTTATCCACAAAGATTGGGGCTGACCAACACCCTTTCCCCCCCCCCCCCAATTTATTATGTTTAAAAATGTTCCTGGGGAGCAGAGTGAGCTTCAGCTGACATAGAACTAGAGTGCAGGACTGTGATGCTCTGCTGTTTTGCTGCTGGACTGGCAGACAGTGCTCCTGATTTTGTTCTGGTGCTTTCCAGTGTTGTCTCCTCCCTTTTCCCCCTCTCAGCTGACCCCTTGGACCTGCCAGCAGAACCACTCACTGTCATCTGCTAAGCCCAGTCAAGACTTCCTCCCCAGAGGATGTGGGTATAGTGTGATCTGGAACAGACTCTAGATTATAGACTTTCACTGGCACAGAGAATTGTGGCTGCCCCTGGGTCCCTGGCAGTGTCCCAGGTTGGACAGGGCTTGGAGCAGCCTGGGACAGTGGGAGGTGTCCCTGCCCATGGCAGGGAATGGAATGGGATGGGATTTAAGGGTCCTTCCAACCCAAACCATGCTGTGATCTTTGATGTTGAGCAGTAAAAGGAATAAAACTCCAAACCACAGAACACTTGGAGATCCAAGATCTGCATTTAGAAGTGTGAGCTGATTTATTTTCCCCTGATAAGTGGTACAAATAAGATGAGAACATCCCCCCACGCCCCCACCCCCTGTGTTAAATGCTCAAGGAGAATGGCAACATGTCTCTCCAAAGAAAAGAAAGCAAAATATCCTGGGTGGCTTCAGGAGCAAATGTGTGGGATTGCAGGAGGGAAAGCTGCAGGAGCCATTATTTAGTGGTGATTTCAGAGGAGGGCAGTGCCTCCTGCTCAACCCAGTGCTTGTTTGAGGTGAGGTGTTCTGCAGAAAACCTCAGAGCTTTTGCTGCTGAGGTGATGAGAAATGGAAGGATGGGAAACATGAGATGGCAGCTGTAACCTCCTTTGTGGCCTGGTAGTGCTGCTTCCCTGATCAAAGCTGCCATGGCACACCTGCCTCGTGCGAGTGATGCTGGATCTGTGATAGCTCCTGGTTATTTATACAGAGCCTGTGGGAAGCACAGTGCACAAAATAAACCGGCTCCTTTTCAGTCATGCAGTGTGAAAGGTTGAAGGGAAATGGTAACATTTATACTTCTGTGCATCCTTATGTAATGTAGCCATGGAAAAAAACCCTTCCTTAGCAAAGCCACGGGCAGCAATGGGGCCTTTTGTTGGCTATCTCACTGTATTTCTGTGACTAAAACACATGCAACTGCAGCTCCTGAGCAATGTGAGCTGAGGATGTGCCAGGGAAATGGGAAGGTACCAGAAAACTGTGTGCTGTGCTTTGCTGGAGTCCAGGTGTGTGTGAGGAGAGGATTTAAAACCAGCATTAAAACTGAGATGGAGGATTGGTCATTCCAGGTGGGAATGCTTCAGAGGGAGGCTGAGCAGCAGCTCTGTGTCCCGTGGTGCTGCACAACAGCCTCCTTCCAGAAGAGTCTGTTGTGTGCAGTTGAAGCTGCAGGGGTGCTGGCAGAGCCCTGAGAAGCCCCCCTAAAAACCCTGGTGTGTGTTTTTGTTCAGCTGCAGAATGAAGAGGAGCCGGGCGAGGCCGTGCCCGTGGTGAGCGACGCCCCTCCACCCTACAGCAGCATTTCTGCAGAGAGCACAGGTACTGTCACCTGGGAAAAGGGTTGGGATGGCTCTGCTGGCACTGACTGCTCTCCTCATCCTCGGCTGGCACTGCAGCACCTCCCCAAGCTGCAAGGATCAGGATTGATCCACACAGCCTGCTGGGACTTGTGGTTTAGGAGCTGCAGTTTGGCTGTGCTCAGCTGATGTCATCCCATCAAGGGGTGTTCAAGTTACAGTTCACAGTGTTCTCAGTAAATTGAAGGCAGTTAAAAATCAAAGTGCTGTGAGGATTTGTGGTTCCTCTCTCATTATCTATCATTTGGATGATGCTGTGCCCCTTCCTTAAAGGATTTGTTACTTAAAAGGGTTTAAAGAATTCACTTTTCCTGAACTTTCCAATAACTCAACACTTGGGCATAAGGATGGGACTTTGAGTCATCCTCCTGTCCTGTCACTAACAACTTTAATAACCACTTGGACCTGGAAACGTGACTATTTCTGAGTATCCCAGTCAGCAGACGCCCGGCATGTGGTGTTGTTTCAAGCACAAGTACAGCCAGACACGTTCAGTGAGTGTTCTGTGGGTTGCTGGCTATCAGAGAAGGCCCTCCAGTGCTTTTCACTTTCAGCTTTGGGATGGCAGGAGGCTGGAATGGATGGAAGGGAGGGGACAGGCTGTGACAGCCCGAGGGATGGTGCTCACTGGAGGTCACCTGCAGCACGGGGCTCTGAAGGCAGTGCTGAGTTCCCTCCCTTCTGTGCAGCTTATTTTGACTACAAGGATGAGTCAGGGTTCCCGAAACCGCCGTCCTACAACGTGGCCACCACTCTGCCCAGCTACGACGAGGCTGAGAGGAGCAAGGCTGAGGCCACCATCCCCCTGGTTCCTGGCAGGGTGAGTGTCCCTCCCTGGCCCTGCACTGGGTACAGTCCCAGCTCTTAACTCCTGCCCATCGTGCGTCACGACTTTTAATATTTCTGTTGGGGTTTTTGTGCTTTTGAAGCTTTCTGGGGTGGTGTTTTGAAGGTTTTTTTCCCACACTCCTGAGAATCCTGGGGTTATCTTTTTTATATGTATAAATATATATTTTAATTTTCTCTGAGCACTGTGATGATGTCAGACATCTCAGTAATGCCAGCATGTGCTGGCCAGATTAGCTTGGCAAGCTGACAGAGGGGCTGTACTGTAGCCCTGTGCACTGACACTGGGGTTTTTGTTGGTTTTTTTTTTTCATTTTTAAGAAAGAATTAGGATTAATTCTTCAGCTGTCTGGCATATCTATCCTTGATACTCCTGCTGCTTACTTAGTTGACTTTTCTGGAGGTCAGTATAGCTGATACAAGGATGATAAAACCATTCTGTCAGAATGATTTCTTTTTGTTTTTTCAAGATTATCTCTTGTTCAGCCATTCCCTCCACCCCTGCTAGCATTAGAAGTCCCCTGCTCATTACACTTCTTCACAGAAGCCAAATTCCTTGCTGAGCTGATAATTTTTTGATGAGTTGAAGAATCCTGCACAGTGAGAACAAGAACATGCTGGATCTTGACTGTGTTAAAAATAAAGATACATTTCCTATTATATAGATAACATTTCATGCCCTGCACCATTTCAGGGTGAAAAACAGGAATTTTCTCGTGCTTGCATTTGTAGCCTTTTGAGATTTAGGATTCCAGCCCTTTTTTTGAAAGAGTCACACCCAGAAATGGGGCTGCTGTAGGGACTGGACTGACCCAAATCCCCCATGTGCTGCCTCCCTCTGCTTTGCAGGATGATGACTTTGTGACACGAGATGACTTTGATGACACTGACCAGCTGAGGATAGGAAATGATGGCATTTTCATGCTGACTTTCTTCAGTAAGTACCTGATGGAATGAACTTTGTTTCAAGCAGTGACCCAAAATCATTTTTTTATGCTTATGTAGTGTGCAAAGATTTTTTCCTGTGGAATATAAAGGTGTCTTGACCTGCTGCTTTTCTCCTGCTTTCTCAGTGGCATTCCTCTTCAACTGGATTGGATTTTTCCTGTCTTTCTGTCTGACTACTTCAGCTGCAGGACGATATGGGGCCATTTCTGGGTTTGGTCTGTCTCTTATTAAATGGATCCTTATTGTCAGGGTGAGTTGTGTGGTGCAAAACCACGTACACAAACACTGATACTCTTTTTCCCCAGCAGGTTTTTCTCTCATACTGAAGTTAGTAATAAATTTAGGAGGTTTGTTTTAGAGCTACTGATTCACTAAAAACAGAGCTTTTTCCTAATTATATCCTGATTATATGCTGGAATTACAATTGTAGTAAAAGAAAAGAGATTGCACACCCAGCTCCATCCCTGGAAGTGTCCAAGTTTAAGCTGGACAGGGATTCCTGGGATAGTGGAAGGTGTCCCTGTGTGTGACAGAGGAGAGGAGCTGTAGGATCCTTTCCAGCCCAGCCCACTCTGGGATTCTGGGATTCATTCTGAGTGTATCTGAGAGCCCCTGGCCTGGCTCAGAGTGTGGTTTTGTGCAGAGCAGCAGCAGCAACGCTCTGATCCTGGGAAAACCTTAATCCAAGCAAAACCAGCCTTCTGCAGCCTGCTGTGCCTCAGGCTCTCCTCTGGAAAGAAGGAAATTCTCCAGAATGCTGGATAGCTGCTGAGGAGAGGGAAACAGGGACATGGGGAGGAGCGAGGGTTGGAGCAGCAGTGGGAGAAGGCCGTGGGTGCCCTCTGGTGCAGCCTCCCTGCGGCACAGGAGCAGGCACCAGGAGCAAGCTGCCATCCTGCTCTAGGTTTGTTGGCTCTTGCGTTTTTTGGAGGATTGGGAGGAAATATTTCCACGAGGAAATCTTTCTTTGGAGCCTGTGAAATGATGGTGCACAGACGTTTCAGGCTGAAAGTGGAATTTCAAGCAAAGCAGCTGTAAGTGGAAGCAGAGAGCATTAATGTCAGAGCTGTCACTTCCTCCCCTATTTATTTAGGGGCTGGGAATTCTTAATTTGTAAATGCAGCATCTCTTCACTTCCCTGTGGACAGTTCTTGTGGTCATCTTGGTACAGAGGTGTGAAGAACTATTTGCTGGATTAAGAGAGGTGACAGAAGGAGGGGACACTGTCTTGGATTTAGTTTAAACGTCAGGAACAAGTTTATCTTTTGTTAGGTTTTTCAACAAACCCAGAGGAATGATACTGTATTTATATTGAAACTGTGAACACAATACTGTTGTGTAATACCTTTCATTTAATAGCAGTAATTTTCCCAACTGGGAATCTTGTTCCACAGATGTGGGATTTCTTTTCCAGCTGTTACACCATGCAACCTGACAGTGTAATGAATGTGCTGCACTGCTGCAAGCCTGCTCTGCCCTTTCAGAAACTGCAGCTGTGCTTTATAAGCATCCAGGACACAATTTAAACCAGGAATATTTGCCCACTAGTGTCCTTGTGCCCCACTGATAGCCAGAGTTCATAATTGGGTGTTGAATCTGTCTCATTGCCCTTGTTAGAGTGGTGCAGAAAAACCATAAATAACATTTTGTGGAGGTAGCTCATTCCTGCAGCTGGTGAAATGCAGCATTCCAGGAGATCTCTTGTGTGCAGCCCTGATCTGGTTACTGCTAAAATTGGTGGGAATAGGCTTTGATTCACAAACTTCCATATGCTCTAAGCTGCATTTTTTTTTTTTTTTTTCTGATTTTCAGTTCTCCACCTATTTTCCTGGTTACTTCGATGGCCAGTACTGGCTTTGGTGGGTCTTCCTTGTACTAGGTGAGTGTCTGGGGAGGGGGGAAAAATGCTTAAAAACTCTCTAAAGTCAATTAGGATTTTGTGAGCATTCCTGGCTGTTAAATATGTGTGTGTAGATGGACTGTGACCCTCATCCTCCTCTGACTGAACACATTCAGGTTTTAAAGGCACATGTAAACACTCTCCTTCTGTTGCCAGTTCTGATAGCATCCAGAAGTTAAGAAGGGAATAATGCTTGTGACTGATGTTGTGTCTGCTCTTGCATCATAAATGGAAGAGTGGATTATTGCCTTCCTGATTTTATTTTCTTTTTCCTGCTTTGGGAGTGACTGGTTCTTGTTTGGAGTCATGAGTTTTGTGATTGCCCAAGGAAAGTTTGGTTATGAAGTTACCTGAAATGGAAAAATGAGGTGTTAACTGCTTCCAAAAATAATTACTGTGTGTGATCAGGTGCTGTGCATCCCAGTGATGAGGTCCCTCTGCAGTGGTGGCAGGGAGTTCAGCTGCTCCTTCTCCTTGAAGAAGCAACACCTGTGCTAACTGGACAAATGTGTCTCTCCCCTGCAGGTTTTCTGCTGTTTCTCAGAGGATGTATTAATTATGCAAAGGTTAGGAAGATGCCAGATACGTTTTCCACTCTCCCCAGAACCAGAGTTCTCTTTATTTACTAAAGGTAAATTTTCTGCTTTCCTGGATTTGTTCTGCTTTGATTTTAACTCTGTTTAGTGACTTTTCTAGGCTACACTTTCCATTGCTTGAGTATTTTTAGAACTCAAGGAAGCAGGGAACAGGTGTTTCATGGTATCCCCCACCCAGCTCCTGAGTCTGCAGAGCCAAGACTGACCTGATGGGAGGCAGAGGAACACTGGACCTTTCTCCCTGAGTTTTTTGCTGTGAGGAATTTGCTCTCCATTTGATTCCATGACTAGATACTGTGAGAACACAACCTCTGCCCCTTGGTTCTGCAGCGTATTTGACAAATGTCTTTGAGAAACAAATCACATGCCTGAAACACGTGGTGTGTCCCAAACCCGAGGAGAGGTCACAGAATGTTGTTTGAGGGGCGTGCCAGTGCCTTTGGCTTTTGTCCCAGAACAGCAATTTGTCTGAATTCTGCTGTTTGAAATTGCTGCCAGGTTCCCGAAGAAGTGACACCCTTGCTCTGCTCAGATCTATCCCACACACCTGAGCTGAGCATCTTGCAAAAACCTGAGTGCCTGGGAGTCTTTTCCTTGGTGCTGAGCCTCAGCCTGCCTGCCCTGATGGGCCTTTAAAGGAGGAGGTTTAAGTAGCTGAAGCCTTGTGGCACAATTTCCTGCTCCCAGCAGATAATGGCCTGGCATTAACTGTCCCTCCCCGAGGGGAAGGAAATCCTGGAATAGGTTTCTTCCCAGCTGGGGAATGCAACATGATGCTCCCTTTAGAAATATCATAATAGCACTCCATTTCCCCAGACAGAAGCAATTGCAGCTGGGACAGTCAAAGAAACCAAACCAACCCCAGCTTTAAATTGGGGGTCATTAAATTGTTGAGATTTGCAAACTGAGCCTCGGGTTTCCAAAATGTGCTTCCCTTTTATTAGAAACTGCAAATTGCCCACGATTCTGCTTCATTGCCAGTCTGTGAGGAGAACCTGCAGCACAGAACAGCCTTTGTGCAGTGCTTTCCTCTGGTGATAGCGTGTAAAAATAGTTCAGCCAATTTTTTTAACGTGTTTCAGTTCTGTTTAAGAAAGTTCTGGTTTGTGACCTCCTCCAGGATCTGTAATATCCTCCCAGATTCCTGCTGAGTCACCACAGGGCTGATTTCCCCCAGTTTATGGGCACAGAAAGTGAGCATTTAAAGTCAGCTTTATCTCTGTATTTTTTCTGACTGAACAGTTTTAAAAAAAATTTTGCTCCTTTACCAAATCTTTATTTTTTATTTCCTAAAGGAACTCTGTGGTTTCTTTTTGCACAGACTTTTCCTATGTTTGAAATTTGAAATTACAGTTTTAGAGACCTGGCTTCACTCCTTGCTTGTGGACGTGTAGAGTGTTTAAATTCTTATTTATGTGTCATTTTAGAGCCTTTTCAAAGAGCACTTTTTCTTTCAGATATGCTGAGATAGGTGTCCAGAATAATTCATAAATATTACAACTTTGGTACTTCCCTTGAAAATAAGCCTTCAATCCTGAATTCTGAGTGAGGGAACCACAAAAGCCTTGGATTTTTACTGTATTATTCTCCCTAGATGGATTTCCTCTTCAGGGCATGATGCAAAGGGCACAGTGAGGGGTTATTTTTATTTTAGAGCTGGGATAATTTTTTAGAAAATGAGGAGGGGAATAATGAGTGCAAACCAAAAAAATCCAACCTGGTGGGAAACTGGAGCTTGCTATTCCAGCTGGGTGTGCAGCCATGGACACAATCCTGGTGTTATCCCATAAAACACACAGAGATTCCTGAGCATTTTGCTGGAGTCACATCATTGTGTGCTGAGACACTTCATAAGCCCTTAGACATCCTGTGCTGTGTGAACGACATCCTCCTGTTATCCAAAATAACCCTCTGACTGCAGTCTCGGTGTTCAATATCCTTCTCCAACAGATGTTTTCTGGCAAATGTCTTCCTGCATTAGTGAAATCCCCCCCCAAGAAGCAGCAGGACTCCTGCAGGAAGTGAATCAAGGCTCTGGAGCAGAAGAAAAAATAATCACCTGCTTTAAAATAAATAAATAAAAGTACTGTTGGAAAAAGAATAAAAAAAAAAAAAGAGAAGCATTTCTTTCTATTTGTTTTTAGGTGTAAAATTTTAATAATGAATGCAGAATTCTGTAATTGTTGGCTCCTTAGTGGCTGATGTTTGAAGCAGTGAGTCTGTGACTGCTGCTGAAGCTGTTCAGCTGCAGTTGGTGGGGTTTGGGCAGCAGGAGCCAGCCTGGGGCCAGCAGGGGCCAGGCTTGCTTCAGTTCCTCCTCCTGCAGCCTGGAGCTGCCCGGGCTCTGCCTGTGCTGAGCAGTGGGACACTGCTGTGACACTGTGTGACACTGCTGTGACACTGTGCTGTGCAGTGTGTGACACCCTG
>CM031869.1:717874-779342 GCA_018697195.1 Certhia americana | reverse complement strand
GTGCCGTGCAGTGTGACACTGTGCTGTGCTGGCAGTGTGTCACTGTGTCCTGCACAGCCCGTGTAACTCCATGTCCTGTACAGTCCACATGTGTCACATCCTGTCCAGCCTGTGTGCATCCTGTGCTGTACCACACATGGGACTCAGTGTACTCTCTGTCCTGTCCCTGTACTCCATGTCCTGTCCCTGTCCCTCCCTGTCCATCCCTGTACTCCATGTCCCTCCCTGTCCATCCCTATCCATCCCTGTCCTTGTCCCTCCCTGTACTCACTGTCCATCCCTGTTCTGTCCCTGTCCCTCTCTGTCCATCCCTGTACTCCATGTCCTGTCCATCCCTCTTCATCCCTGTACTCCCTGTCCCTCCCTGTCCCTCCCTGTCCCTCCCTGTCCCTCCCTGTCCTCTCCCTGTCCCTCCATCAGCACAGGGGTGACTCTGGAGCTGAGGTGACAGCACAGGGTGCTCCTGCAATCCCCCAGCACCCAGGGGCCCGTGGAGGAAAAAGGGTGACTGCAGTCCAGACTCCGAGGTGTCATTGGGAATTTAGAGGTGGCACAAGTATTAACTTTTAACAGTCTTTACTCTCGGTGTTGTAGTATCCTTTCCTTTCGCGCCACCAACTTTTTGGGCTCTCCAGGGGTTTTCACAGAACAAGTCTGTAGTGTAAAACTGAAAGATCATGTTGCAACTTTGTATAAAAACCATCTTGCAAAACAAAGGCCTTTTTTTTTTTCTTTGGCTTGGGACTTTCGAGACAATTCCTAACATACCTGTAATTCTTGCTTTTATAATTTGTGTTAGCAGAGACTCTGATGCATTGGAAATGTAGATTTAATGTGCACTCCTGTGCTTTCTGCCAAGCGGTCATTCACTTTGGAGTTTTACTATGTTCAACCTGTAAATACAGCAGAATGTCAATAAATGTCACTTCTGTAGCAATTGTTGCTGTAGGACAATGTTTAATTGAGTTTTGATGTGTTATTGCACCTGGTTATGGATGACAAACACAGATTATCTGGGGGCATTCCCTCACCTTCCATGGAAGGTGTAACACAAATCTCCAAGGTGTCCCATCTTTTTTGTAACCGAGCCTGTCAGGAAGTGGAGATTCAATTTTGGGGAATTTGTTGGATTTTTTGGTAGTTTTGTTACTTACCTGACCCATGAGACTGGTTCTGGTTCACAGCTGAACTTCTCAAATGTACAGTCCCCACAAACAAGCAGTTGGAGCTGACAGAGATGGATAGAGGTTCCACAGATTCCTCTTTAAACAGGAATAAATGAACACAGAATGAGGAATTTTATCCTACAAGGCAAAATCTGCAGCTTTGGGGAACTCTGAATCACATTTGCCCAAACTTGGTCGATCGGCCCCGTGTTTGCTCTCCTGGCATCTGGGCCTTATTTGGGCTTGAATATCCAGAGAACTGGAATATTTGGCATTCCTGCTCCTCCTCCTGTGGTGGCCTGAAGCTGCAGACACCTCCAGCTCCACGTTCCTGCACAGGCAGAAGCTCTGGGAGCACAGGGAAGGATGGATGGATGGGGTCTGGAGAAGCCAGGTTGTGTTTGGTGTGGGTTCACACTGATTCCAGGCTCAAAGACTTGTCCTGAGTCTGTGACAGCTCAGCCACTTCACACCACCTAAGTGGCAGGGCTGTGGTCACCTGCAGTGACCAAGTAAATACCTCTGGTCTTGCCTGGCAGCCAGGCTGGGGATGGAGACTTTGGGCAGACACGACTGCAGAGCTGCTGTGCCATGGTGGGAAGAGAGCTCAGACTCCCCAGGACTGCTGACATGGGCATTTTAAGTCACAGGACTTACATGGACGCAAACCCTATTTTGCTAAGCCTAAAATATGTTAATAAAGCCTCATATCAATGAATATAACAAGAAAGGAAAAGGCAGGGATCTGTGCCAGGCTCTGGAACATCAGGGAGGCCTGTGCTGGGTGCCAAGGTGCCAGGGGATGAAACAGGGTGCATGTCCCAGGGCCAAGAGCACCTTGGACCTGCTTTTAAAAAAACTCGACTTAATAGAAGCTGTGCCAAGTAAGAAATTGGTGTTTCCAAAATACCATCACCCCTCAGCAAGCTCTAATGGGCCCCTGAACTGCAACTTGTGGTGTTTCCCACTGGAGCCACCTGGAAACTGACGGATCACCCCTGGAGCATCCTTGGGGCACTGGGGGGTGGCATGAGGGGCACTGGGTGAGGGCAGGGTGTCCCCTGCCCACGGGAGTCACCTCGGAGTGGTGCCACCTCTGGGTTTGGAGGCAGCATGAGGGGCTTGGTGGGCCAGGATGCCCCATGCCACAGTCACACAGCACAGGGCCAAAGTAGGTGGCAGCTCAGAGGAGCCATGGGAAGAAAAGCCCATCTTCGACCAGATTCTGTGTTTGTTTTTGTTGTTGCTTTAACCAAAGTGGCCGGAGCGCAGTAATTAAAGGCTCAGTGGCTCTAATTGGAGTAGGTTTAAACTCGAGGTCAAAATCCCTTCTGGCACTTCCTCTGCCTAATAACCATCAACAGAAATCAAACAAATCCCAGCGGCTCCAGCCCCTAATCTGTGAGCAGCAAGGGTCGTGGTGGTGATAAGGGAGCTCAGACGTGGAAACGCAGCCCTGAGGGACAGCGGGGACAGTGCCATGGCCACGGGTGGCTGCTGGGGCTGGGTGATGCTGGGCAAGCCCTTGGCCACTGATGCTGGGTTGTCCCTGGTGCTGTGGGACAGAGCAAGGATGGGACATTGTGTGTGTGAGTGCCAGTGCAGCCCACGGGACAGGAGCTCAGCATCAGGAGTTCACCACAACGCCCATTTCTCTGGGCAGATGAAGGCACCGAGGCTGTGCTGGGGTTGGAGGAGGAGATTTTCCAAGATTTCCCAAGTGTTGAGTCCTGGGCGCCCGGCGGGTGCTGTGCCCCCCCAGCCCACCCACAGCTGCTGCTTCCTGCCAGCATCGAGGGTCACTGCCCTCACCACTTTAACTGCTTTGCTAATTATGCCCTAAGCTGGACCTTTAAAGTGATCTGGGAGGAGAAAAAAAAAAGAAAAAAGAAAAAAGGAAAGCAAAGGGGTTGCAGATGTGCAAAGGCCAAGCTCGGCAGGGCCATCCCCCCCTGCCCATCCTCACCGTGACGCCTCCAGTGACTTCTGCCTGCACATTGTGTCATTTTAGTATTTTTGGGATCCTCGCTCCCTCTCCTCTCTCTGACAGCCCCCACTAGCAGCTTGACTGAAGGGATCTGAGTGTGTTTCCATGCCCTGGGTTTCATTTGGAGGGTTTACTCCCTCCAAATATGCCAAGGCAGCCTCTGAGCCCCCATGGAAGTCGGAGCTGCCCTGAGGTTGCCACAGGTGACGTTTTCCAAACTCTCCTGCTTAGGATGGAGATGCAGCTCCTGGGCTGGGAGTGAGGTGGTGGCACGTGGCTCCTGTGCAGCACCATCCTGTCCCCAAACAGCCCATCCTGCTGCAGGTGTCACGGCAGGAAGGAGCTGAGGCCACCCTCCTGCTGCCCAAAGGAGCTCGGGGTGGTGCTGAGGGCTCTTGGGCAGCACTGCCACCACAGATGGGACTCCTGCCACTGGCTCTACCACTTCCAACAGGGGCACGGAGCAGCCAAAAAGTCACAGAGTCCCAGGATGATCTGGATTGGGAGGAACCTTACAGCTCATTTCATTCCACACCTTCCACTGTCCCAGGCTGCTCCAAGCCCCCATCCAACCTGGCCCCGGACACTGGCAGGGATGGGAGAAGGGAGCAGCTGCCACCACTCCACCTGAGCCCTCCCAGAGCAGCTGGGATGTGTTTGCAATCAATTCCCACAGCTGCCAGTGGGTGGTGGTGCCCAAAAGCCCCAGCCCTGGGGGGATGTTTCGTGTTCTGGGACTCTTGTGCTTGCAGCAGCTTATGGGAGCTTTCTCTAGGGAAAAACCTATTTCCCCTGCACCCCAATCCTGCTCTGGGACCCTTAAATGAGCTGAAACCTGTGCCAGCACTCTCCTTTGCCATGGAATGTACTCCTGGTTTGTGTGAGCACTTGCCTGAGTTACTGCTTGATTTCCCAGCCCGCTGAGGTAAGTGAGAGCAGCACAAAATCCTTCTGCTGACATGGAGCACTGGGATTTGTCCCTTTGGGGGGTGAAACTCTGGATGCAGCTGGACAGGTCCCTTCTCAGACTGATCTTTGGCTTCAGGGTTACACCTGGGGCTGGCCACAGAGGGACCACAGAGCCTGGAAGGGTAAATTCTCTTCCAGTTCCCTGAGGAGAGAGATGAGGGGTTGGATCTTGCACTAATAAGAGAAGTTGGGATTGGGAAGCAAAAAGAGCTGATGGTGTTTTCTGGTGCCAGGATGGTTTGGTGGGCAGGGGTTACCTGGCCCCACAGGGGCAGCTGCTCAGCCTGGACAGGTGTTTCAGTTTGAAATGTCTCCTAGGGAATGGTTTCTTGTGGCGTAGGATGAGGAACTCTGTACTGGGACTTCTGAATGGATCCCTTGTGCTTGATTCCTGCATTGTGTGGGTGTCTGTGTCAGTGTCTTTTGTTGGTTTTAGTCTGTTTGGAGCAAAACAGCTCCTCAATTCATGGAGGAATTTTACAGCCCTCTCAGCCTGTGTCTCAAAGGACATAAAGTGGCCCCAAAACGCTCGGGATAAACCTGAGGCTGGGATATGGGGACAGGTGTGAGAGGTTCCAGAGCCCCTTGTCCTTGGCACTGCTGCTTTGTGGCAGGCTTTGCTCAGACCCAGACCTATCACCCCAAACCTCCCAGCTGGAAATAAAGAGGAAGAAGCACTTTACAGGCCTGAACTTCCTGAAGCTGCTGGGAATGACTCATCCATACGTTGGCAGAGCCTGAGCCAGCTGCCAGCAGGAGAGAGCAGGCAGGGCTGTGCTGGGAGGAGAAGGAGGAGGCAGGGAAAGGCTCCTCCTGCTGCTTTTCCCTTTGGCCATTTCCTCTTCGGTCCAGTGTGTGCCCTCTTCGTCGGGACAGGGCTCAAATCCCAGCAGGAGATTTGAAAAGAAAGAACCAAGGGCTTCTTTCACCCCACCTCACCTAAAGCAGGCTGTGGAAGCTCCCAAGTGCCAAAGGATGCAATTAAGGGAGCTGCTTTTTTTTGGAGATGCAATGCTTCTATTAAGCAACTGCTCCGGTTATGTCCCTGCTAATTGAAGTAAATTGCTTTCTGCCATCAAATTGGGAAGTTCCCCTTCCGATCCTAATGTGAGTTTAGAACATGATTTCCAGTCTTTAGTCTGCTTTTAGTGCTCTCCCTTTAATTAGTTCCCTGGATCCAGCTGATTCCTGCCAGCCTGCAGAGGTGGCATTTGGAGGACTCTGCTTCCTTCCAGACCCAACGGGAGCAGGAGGGATTGCTTTGCTGTGTGCTGCTTTTCCTCACGTCCAGCCTGTGTTGCTGGTGCATGGCTGAGGCAGAGTTTGGAGGATTTTGAGGCTGGCTTCATCCAGGCAGTGGCCAGCACTCCCCATGTGGGCTGCTGCATCCCCACAGACTCAGCAGGAGGAGAAATCTCTTTAATCTGCTCCTGCACTAAATTACTAGTCTAGATTAGAAATGAAGACCATGAAGTGAGTCACTCTATTTGCTGTGGTCAGAGTTTTTCCTCTCATTAATCTTCTGTCCTGTTCTCACCCCCTGTTCTGCATGGGAGGGAAGATGGAGAATGGGAACGTCGAGGCTGTCCATGGCTCCTTGGGCCCTGCACGACTGCTGGGATTTCTCATTTTAATTCCTTCCATTCTGTGGAGTATCTCAGTGTTGTCCCAGGAGTTTTGCAATAGCTGTGTTGGAAACCAAGGCAATATTTGCAAGCAGGCACAGACCACTTTAATTTAACCAGTGCAAAGCTGTGTTTTGTGTCGTGTAGAATCCTAGCTTGGTTTGGGTTGGAAGAGACCTTAAACCTCATCCCATTCCACCTCCAGCCATGGGCAGGGACACCTCCCACTGTCCCAGGGTGCTCCCAGCCCTGTCCAGCCTGGCCTTGGGCATTGCCAGGGATCCAGCCACAGCTTATCCCTGCCAGGCTTGCCCACCCTCACAGGGAAGGAAGGAAGGATTCCTTCCTAACATCTGACCTAAATCTGCCTTCTTTTCTCTCGGCTTGAGGCCATTCCCCTTGGTCCTATCATCATTAAAACTGATTTCTTTTGGTTAAGTTTAAATTGATTTCTAACTGGCATAAAACTTAAAGGGCAAAAAAAAAAGCACAACTGAAATAACAAACAGGTCAAATAATGCTTTGGGAGACAGGTGAGCTCTTAGTCCATGTTAGGAGCAGGTGGTATGAATTGAGGAGTTTGGCTTGGTCCTGTTTCAAAGTCTAAAGCCAAATCCATGCTGGGACAAGCCCACTGCAGGCATTGGTGTTGATCAGGCTCATCCCAGGTTTTCACTTTCGCTTGTGGGATGATTTGGGTTGCTTGTGGTGGCTTGAATTCCTGTGTCTGTGGCCAAGAGTCAGGAGAGAGGAGCCAGTTGCACTCTGGACTGCAGCTCTGTGCTGTGATGACATGATCAAAACATTAAGGATCCTGCTTCTTGGGGAGATGCAGGAATCCAAAACATCTGGGCAGTTTGTTTGTGTGTGTGTTGCCTTTGTTCATCCTTTCCAATTACTGCTGCTAAGTATAAACTTAAAACAGAGACGAGGCTGAGCTTGTGGGGAACATATGGACAAATGGAAAATAAACAGCATGAGGAATTCTTGGCTAATGAGCTCTTGGATGATAAGATACTACCAAAAAAGAAAAAAAGAGCCAAAGAGGTCTAAGCTTTGCTTCTGCTGTAGCATGAGAAGAAAATTTCCCTAATGATTCTCAGCATCACTTTGATGCTGCACTGCAGCATCTCCTTTATGGGCTGCTGGGGGCATGATCTTGTCTGGATCCACTCCTGGGGGTTCAGTCCAGCTCACAGATGGGTTTGGGCCATGGCAATGGGCTGCAGGCACCAGCTCTGTGAGGGGATGGAGCCACTGCCTCTCCCTGCATCTGTCCCCCACTCAGCTGGCTCCATGCAGCCTCTCCATGCCCAGCTCCTGTTTCTCATCTCAGCCTCCCTCGTTACACGTGTGATTAATTGCTCCAGCAGAACAACAGGAACAGGCTCCTTCCTCCTGAGTTCAAGGCTGGTGTCTCGTCCTTCCTGGCAGAAGAAGAGATGCTTCCTTGCTCATGAGGCCAGAGTTGCCTCACCAGCTTTGCAGTTTGGTCCTGGTTTGGTGGCTGTAGGATGATTTTTGGTGCCAGGGTTTGGGATTGGCACACTTTGTGAGTCAGGACGAAACCTTGTGATCACTTGGGGTGGAAACCTCAGAGATTGAGTCCCTTCCAGCTTGGGGTATTCTCTGATGGTTATTTAAAGATGAGTGATAAACCAGGCTGAAACCTTGGAGCCATTGGTTCCCCTTGGATTTTGGGGCAAATATGTGGGTACGTGGTACAGTCACGTGATGTGCCAATGCGAATTTGTGCTGCAAAAGAGGGTGAAAGTAGGAGAGAACTGAATTACTCCAAGAAATCCAACCATTCTCCCAGCACCACCAAGGCCACCACTGACTGACCATGGCCCCAAGTGCCACAGCCACTTGGGTTTTGAATGCTTTAGGTGCTCATCCCTGCTTACCTTTGGCACCTGGGTCTGACACTCGGAGCTGCTGAAACTCCCTTGACATTCCCAAGGGAGGAGTGAGGCAGCAGCAGGGTGGCACAGCACCTGGGAAGGGCAAATCCATTGCAAATAAGAGTGAATAAAATAAAAAAATAAATACAAGTTCCTATAAATGTAGAAAAGGAGATGGAATGCATAGGAAATAAGAACAGGGATGTTACTGAGGAACAGGGATGTTTCTGAGCAGGGCACTGCCAGACTCTGGTGGGTGCTGGCTGGGGGTGTTATATCTTGAGCTGCCTTTGAGATCCCAAATAGCCACAGTCAAGAAATGCAGCAGTGGAGTGTTTCCTTGCAGAGGGCAGGAATGCAGCTGGAAATGCCTCTACCACACTCATCTCTCCGGCCAAAATGCAATTTAAACATCAAACCACATGGACCCAAAGGAGGTGGCAGGTTTTGGTTCCACTTGAAAACAATTAGCTAAAAATCAAAGAAGCAAACACATTGTTTGTGACTGGTTTGTGCTTTTTTTTAGGGTTTTTTTTTTTTTTTTCCAGTTGAAATTGGGATTCTTTAATTGGCTCAGCTGGAGCAAAAACCCCAGATCAAACAGCGAGTGAGCTGGAACAACAAAGGAATGTCCTGGTATTTCTTTTTCCAAGTTTAGAAATGGAAGTCAGGGCAGCCTTGGGGTTTGTGGAAATTCCTCTGTGCATTGTTGGGAGGTAGAGGAAGTGGTTTCAAGTTGAGCTCCTGGATCGTGCCTGCCGGAGCGGGGCCAGTTTCCACTCGCCCGACTCCCGTTGTCCCGGCTGCTTCTCGCAGCAAGATGATCCCAAACATTCCCCCCTGGTCACTGCAGGCACCTGAGGGGCTCCCTGTGCCTCTGCCCCGGGCTCTGCCGTGGCACTCAGCCCAGGAAAATACACGGAAACGTTTTTCCATTCCTGCTGGTATTCCTTTCTTGCAGCTGCTTGGCATAATTCGAGTAGGAAAAGGTTGTTTGCAGTCCACTAGCAGCTTCTGGAAGAGTTGTTCCCATTTCTATGCAAAGTTGTTCATGTATAGAGCACGATTTAAGGTTTTGATGCCTGTTTCCCACAGTCACTGGGGGTCATTTGGTGATGAAAAAACGTTCAAGACCCGCAGGTTTTACATCAATGTATTGAGAGGAGAGTGCTCCTGGTTTAAAACGTGTGCTGCTCGCGTTCCTTTTACAGCAGAGATGTTTCATTGGTGGTTTTGGGTAGTTTTTGGGTTTTCCTTGTTTTTCAGGCCAGCACAGCCAATCCTCCAGCCGGGAGGCAGGACACGGATGGGATGAGCCCATGGGGAGATGTCCCCAAGCCGGGCAGGAAGAGACAGCCCCGAGGGTCACTGCCAAGAAAAACCTCTCCGAAAGTTCTGTGGGTGCTGCAGAGCCCGAGGAATTCTCACTCTGCTCCCCTTCACGGCACGGGGGTTGTTTTTCAGCGAGGCTGGGGCCGGGCACAGCTCCTGGAGCATCCCCGGTGCCTCTTGCTGCTGGGGTGATGCTCCCAAAAATTGGCCTCTGCGGGGACAGGAGGGCAGCGGTGCCTGAGCCACAGGGTGCTGCGGTGCCAGGTCCCGTGTCCCCAGCACTGCCCCGGGATGGGGAGAAGTGTCCCAACCCCGCGGTGGGGACCCAGCTGGTTTCCAGGGTCCTGCTGGGGGGGTTTCAAAGGCGGGGATGGATTCTGGATGTGCTGAAGCTGCAGCATCTGGGATGCCCACATAGAGCAGCCCTGGCCAGTGCCCCACTATCCTCTCTCTCTCTCTATATATATATATATTTTTTTTTTTTCCCTTTTACATATATATTTTTTCCATATGTGGTCGGTTTTTTGTTTTTTTTTTTTTTTTTTTTTTTTCTGGTGTTTTAATGCAGTTTATTTCTACAGTCACTGAAGTGCTTTGGACGTTAATAGGAAACAGTATCACATTTTTGTGTGTTTTGGGTTATTTGTCTCGGCTTTTATTAGGCTTGTCATGCAAATCATCAGGCAAAAATGTAAAAGAAGGAATTATGTGTGTGCGTTTGTACTGGGGACCAAACCCAGGACTCTTCAGTACCCGATGCAGGGAATTGTTCTTTGTTTTCCAGGGAAATTGGGTGCCGGTATGAGGAAGCCCTGGGGGCGATGAGTGGTACCTATTGTTTTATTCATGGTCTCTGTCAGCGCTGCCTTCGCAGCCCTGCCGCGGGGATGAGCAGATGCTGTGCGTGTGAGGGGCTTTGGGACACCAGCACATCCCACGCCAGGGTTTTTCCGCTGGGTTTTGTACAAATCTGAGACTCGGGGGCTGGAGGCTCCTGGCTGGGTGAGTGCCCAGGCTGTGGGGTCTGGCTGCTGGGGCAGCCTCTGCAGTCACAGGTACCCACTGGGGAGCTTGGCACTGCAGGCAGGAGTGAGAGAGACTTTCAGCAAGTTGTTGCCTTTATGTCAGTAAGGATTGATTCAATCTGAACAGGAAATCCAGCTCCAGGCCCTCATCTCAGAGGCACTGTCCTTTCTTTGGGTGTATCTCGGTGCCCAGGAGATGCTCTGCTCCTTCTGCAGCCACTTGCAGTGGTACAAAATAGCTGTAAACCCCTGGCTGGGTCCCATTCTCTCTCTCTTTTGTAGTTCAGAATCCTTTTCTGTTGGTGTTTTTAGTCCTGTTGGCAGCAGGGTCCCTGCCTGTCCCCCAGCCCGGGGCTGCTCAGGCAGGGAGATGTTATTGGTGCTGAAAGGGGCTGCTGAGCTCTGTCCCGTTGTCAGTGCAAACATCAAATTATAACACTCCCAGCCGGCGTTTCGGGGTTTTTAACTCCCTTGTTCCTTCCGAAGGATGTCATTTTGGGGGCAGCCTTTTTGTTGTTGCATTATCATAACTGTAAAAATTCCATTTCCAGTGCTTGTGGTGCAGAGACCAAGGAGCCCAGAGGGAGCAGGAGCAGGGTTCTCTGAGCTGACAGATGGGATCATGTGCACTGAGCAGAAATGGCAGCAGAGGTGTTGCTGAGCACTTCCTGACTGATGGAATTGCTCCAGGCTCAGGAAGCTCCTGCTCTGCTCTGTCCTTCCATTAATGCTTGAGAAACCACACAACCCAGCAGTGGCTGGTGGTGCTCCCTCAGGAAAAGGGCAAGGAAGGAGCTTTGACTTGTAAAGGACAAGATTTCATCTCCCCCGAGCTTTAGGCAGTGTTTGTCATGTCAAGGTGCTGGGGGAGGTTCTGAGCTGCCCTTCCAAGGGCTGCTGGGTGTTGGGATTTAATATAAAACACCATTTTAGAGCACAGAATCCCAAATGGGTTTGGTTGAACAAATCTTAAGGGACACCTCCCACATCCCAGGCTGTTCCCAGCCCTGTCCGGTCTGGCCTTGGGCACTGCCAGGGATCCAGGGACAGCCCCAGCTGCTCTGGGCACCTGTGCCAGGGCCTCCCCATCCTCCCAGGGAAGGATTTTTATTTATTATCCCAAATCCTGTTTGTATTTTTATCTCCACATGTGAAGTTGGTACTGCAAGCCCCTGGGTGTCCCTGTGTGTAGCCAGTGCTTTACTTGCAGCTTGGGTGAGCAATTCAGGGCTGGCCCTGGTTGGGGTGAGCCTGGGTGGCTTCTCTTGAAGCCATCTGAGATCCTGTTGTGTGAGGTTTTCACATAAAAAATCCCTCAAAAGTCGCTGTTCCTGGTTCCAGTTTGTGCATTCCAGTTTTAGCTGGGATGCATGGGCTGAGCATCCTTCCCTCAGGATACAGCAGGCTCTGTCTCACCAAGGGGTGATGGCCTTTCCTCCTGGGAGCACCTGGGTGCCTGAGGGTGGGACTGGCCCTCCTGCAAACCTCCAGCAGCCTGGAGGGAGGGACACCTTGGCTCTGGAGTGATCACAGCTCAGGGTAATCACAGAATGACGTTGGGTTGGGACCTTAAAGCTCATCCAGTGCTACCCTCTGCCATGGCCAGGGACACCTTGCACTGGGTGATGTGGTGGTTGTGCAGGTGTGGTGCAGTGGTTGGTGTCCCAGTGTCCTGGCATGGTGGGGCAGCTTTGGGTGCAGCAGCACAGACATTCTGGGAGAGCTTTAAAACGCTGAGATGAAAAAAGAATTAGACTTAAAAGAGAAAACCCTCATTTGCTGAAAGGCGAAACGAAGGAAGATGGGGAGAAGTTGTTTGTTAATAATAAAGAAGGAGCTTTTTACAAAGACCTCGTGTCCAAAGCTCTTTAGCTTTTCCTGGCATTTCCCATCCATTCCATTGTTAAGCCCTTTGCTGTTGGAAAACAGCGCCGGGCCAAGGCGCTCGATGATCTCATCCCCAAGGCTTCTGTTTACCCATCCCACAGCATTTGCTCCTCAGATTTGGTTTCTTACTTTGAAGAAAAAAAATAAGAAGGGGAAAAAAAAAAATCTGAAAAAATAAAAATCTTTGATTTGTGCAGTGTCTCCCCCCGCCCCCAGCGCTGGGCTCTGAGGAAAATAGCACCTCGGTGGTTTTCAAGGAGAGGATGGACCACAGTGCATTCCCACAATTTATAAGAGGAGACAGGAAGGCCTCAGTGACTCATAAACACTAACAGATTCTGTGTATGAGCTTCTCTTTGTTGTTTGTTATCCTTAATTTCATGGTTTTCCTTCTTTTGAGCGTGTTTGTGTATTTTAGACTGTGCCATCATTTTGTCAGGACACTTTGTGTGTGGTTCCCACATAGGAGCAACGTTGTCTGCCTGATGGCTGGGCTCACAAAAATAAGACAGCAGCCAGTGGAATCCCTTGAGGGCTCTGTTTGGTGCCACATCCTAACATGAGGACCCTGGGACAGCAAGGATGGGCAGGAGGGACCCTTCCCTGGTGTGTGCCTTGCGTGGCAGAGGAGCAGGAGCAGCTCCCAGGGCTGTGCTCAAAGCTCCCCAGTCCAATGACCCTAAATCTGCCACTCCTGGTCCCTCAGGTGGCACTGGGAGGGTCAGGCTGCCGTGGTCAGTGTGACCTGGGTGCTGAGCTGCCCTCCTGAGGGTGGCTGTGCCCCACCCTGGCTCTCAGTGCTGCCAGCTGTGACTCTCTGAAAGCTGGGTGCATCTCTGGGTGCTGGTTGTGCCAGCAGTTTTTCCTGATTTAGTTAAAAGCAGTCATTTGTCCGAGGGCTGGGATGAGTTTTCTTGAGCAAGGAGGTCTTTGGTGCTTTGTGTGGACGTTTGCTTCATCTTGCCTTTGTTTTGCCCTTGCCACCCCACCAAAACCTCCCCCTTGGCTGAGGGCAGGAGCTGGCACCCACTCTTTGCCTCAGAGCTGGGGATGGTTAAATCCTGCTGGGCAGCCAACGTGTTGTAAGGCACAGAGAAACCACATCAGACAAGGCAGTCCATTCATGTCAAGTATTTTTAATTAATCATGGAATGGTTTGGGTTGGAAGGGACCTTCCAGACCATCCATTTCCAGCACCCTTCCATGGGCAGGGACACCTTCCACTAAGACCAGCTTGCTCCAAGCCTAGATTTCAGTTTAGTTAAGCCATGTAAGCATCAGCTGTTGGGGTTGCTGAGCAGTGGTGGTTGGATGCAGCCCTGCACAGGGATCTCCAATCCCTCTTCCTACTCCCCTCTGGATCTGGGGACAATACCAGTGCAGCTGTTTAAATATGCCCAAAAATTCAGAAACACAAGTAAGCACTAAACTTTCCCAAGCTGGCTGAGTAATCGTGTTTGCTTTAGCATTTTAGTCCCTCAATTACCCAAGCCAAGGATATTGCCTCTTTAAACAGAGTTCAAAAAGCCCAAGAATTTTTTATAAATAGCTCACATCCTCTTGATAACAACCCAACTGCTATTTATTGCCCACTTCCCCTCAGACAGACAGGTCAGAGGACTGAAAATCGCACTTCCCATGAAATCCAGAGGAACTGGGGTTTTCAGGTTCCTACAATTGTTTGTCATTCTGGGTTTCCTTTGCAGTTTACAGCGTTCAGCCAGGTTCACCCTGCAAAGGAGGGATCTTTAGGATATATTGCTGTCTCCCTGGAGCCCTCAAACCACATTTTCTGCTCCTGCCCTTGGGACCAGCAGGAAATCCCATTGCTTCCCACCAGCATGGGGTCCTTCCAAGCTAATTTTTTTTCAACTCCACACTTCATTGAGTCCTCTCTGGTCTTATTTTACACTCCCACCTTCCCATTTAGTCCAAAGCCGTGTGGCCAGGACTGTCTCTTGCTGGAAGCAGGTGGGAGTTGTTTCCTGGTGCCTCCTTGCCTCTGTGGAGAGGGAGCTGCAGGCACAGAGGCTCCTCAGGGAGCTGGGATTTGTCCTGTCCATGCTCACACAAACCCATTCCCACTGGCTGTGCTTCAGTATCTGTGAAATCACAGATTCAAGCAATGGTTTGGGTTGGAAAAGACTTTTAAGACCATCTAGTTCTAATCCCCAGTACATCTGGAGGATTCTTAGCAGTGCAGAGGCACCCGTGTAAAGAAAATAAAGAATTTAGCTATATTTCTAAGGATAATTTACAGGAATATCAGGAGAGCTGATATTTGTGCCAGCCTTGAAGCTATTTGTTGTGGTGCAGCCTTGGGATGGGGCTGCTGCTGAGGAAAACAGAACTGCAGCTCCTCATCCTCAGACATGAAAAATGATGAAAAATTGGCTTTGGTGGGACTTTAGACATGTTAGACCATAGACCCTGTAGGGCTGGAAGTGGAGGATCTGTGTTAATGGCTCACCCTCTCCATGAAAATCAATTAAATATTGTCACAATGAGGATGGAGTTGTAATTAATTCATTCTTTAGCATTTCTTTGGACACTGTAAGGGACAACATGAACCATTTCCTTACCAGCTCACAGCAGGGTCTTTCTGGGTGGAGGATTTTGCTGCTCCACACGTGGCTGGAGGCTCCAGTGCCATACCTGGAGCAAAGGGATGTGGTGCAGAACGTCCCAGTTTCCTGCTCTGACAATATTGTGTTTCTGATTAGGAGCACCTGGTTACATAATGGCATCATAATCACAAACATACCTGGCTCTGAGCAGAAGGGGGCTGGATGATTTATTCATAAGAGTTTCTTCATGCAGAAACTTCTCTTTATTCCCTGTTGTAAGGGCAGGAAAATGTCAATGGAAGCTGCAATGGTACGGTGTGAATGGGAAGTACATGGTTCAGTCTTCCCTCTCTTCAGGAATACTGAAGAGTAAATTTTTTAGGCTTTTTATGGAGAATTTCCTGTTCCTCTGTGCTTGGGAGCTTATGCCTTGGTTTGCAGAACACAGGTGGTCTGGGAAGGGAGCAGGAGGTGCTGAGGGGTTGCTTGCCCTGCCCAGTCCCTGGCTGCTGGTGTGGCAAGAGCCTGGCAGAGTGATCAGAAACCTTAGAAACTTGAAATCCTGGCTGGTTCTTGGCTCTGTCCTGGGTTTAACAGGCTGTGGTGGGGTTGAACTCTGGTCTTGAGCCCTCATCCAGCCCAGGTTGCTGCTGGGGGGCTGCTGAGCCCACATGACATAAATGCAGCTGTTTAAACCAGGGAGATGCAGAGATTTGTGATTGATATTTATTTTTATAAACATCTTTTGAATATCTCCTCCACTCACACCTTTGGCTGATGTTTCTCAGCTTGCTGGTTGTTTTTTTTAACTTGCCAAGTGCTCACTTTCTGCAGAACCCTTGTTGTGTCCTGGTTGGTTGTCCAGGGCTGTGATGGGCTCTGGTGTCCTGGGCATGGTCAGAAATTTCTGTGAAGCTTTTTCACTCCTCTTGTGCCTCAAAGCCTGGTGTCCAGCTTGGACCCTGGGGTCTGTTTGCTGGCTCTGTCCCAAAGCCTGTCAAAGCTGTGTGGGTGCAAGAGAAGAGCTCAGACCCTGCTGAAAGGCTTTGCCTTAACCTCTGTAGCCATTTCCTGCTTTCCCTGGAAAGGGAAGTTTGTCCTGTTGTAGGAACCCCCTCTGAGGACATCCCTGAAGGTTTATGGTGCTCAGCAGGGGCTGGAGCAGGAGCCCAGGGATTCAGTGCTCCCATGGGAGGTTGTTCTGGGCAGGAAGTAAAACAAAGTGCAAAAGCAATTTATCTCTAGCCTGGCCATTTGTCTGTGGCTCACAAAGAGCCCAAATTTCATCCCTGGGTGCTGTGTGCTTGTCTGGAGCCCTGTGAGGAGTTGCCTCTGTTCCTGGCCAGAAGTGGAGCTCTCCCTCCTGCTCAGCCCCCATCACCCCATTCACACATCACTAATCCCAGTGAGAGAAATGATTCCTTACTGGGAAATGGTGCTGTGGGATGTGGTGCAGCCCCCTGTGCTGCAGCATCTCCTTGCCATGCTCACCCCAACAGCACCCCTGGAAACCCAAGAGATAAAAGAAAAGCTTTTCTATCATCAGCATGATTTGATGACTTTTAATAACCCTTTTTTTTTGTTGTTAGAGACAGGCCAGTCCATGAATCCCATATCCTGTTTCCATGTAAACACAGCCGAGGTTCTTGGCTAAGGGACACCAAATAATCCCACTCTGCCTCTGTCTGTGCACCTGTGCACAGGGAGGGAAAATGTGTATAACTGCAAAGAATTTCTTAAAAAATCCCTTTCCTGGAGGAGCTTGGTTGGGTTGCTGTTTTGGGCATCACTGAGCCCAGGGTTGGGGACACTCTGCCATGGCCCAGGGTTGAGAGCCATGGGGCTGTGCCTGGGGGTCCCATCCTGCTGGCCCCCATGGCAAGGTGCTGGGATGTTCCTGTGCTGGCAGAACCCCAGCTCTGGACAGGGGCAGTGCTGCTGTTCTGCTCTCCCTGGATCACTCCAGGCTGATTGTTCCCCTGGCTCTGACAGAGGCCTCTCACCAGGGAGGAATGTGTGTCCTACTCCCCAGCCAAAACACCCACCTCAGGCTGCCAGGGGAGGAGAAGTTAGGGTTTATTTTATTTGAATTGGTTTAAAATTTATTTTTCATGTGAAGCTGTATTATCACAGTGTTTGCCTTTGAGGGTGGGTGCAGCTTCTGCCCTGTTTGCTCTCCCCATCCCCTCCTCCTGCTGCTGGCAGTGCTGACAATCCTCACATCTCATCCAGGGTGTTTCTTACATGTTACAATGAGTCACTCAGGACTCCATTTTCTTCCTGCAGAAAAGCCAATTCTTTATTCACATAACTCATTTTATACGGTTTTCACAGACCTTGTGTGCAGCACCAATTGGTTTATGGTTTTCTTACTACTTCATTTATTGGTCAGAAGGTGATTTGTGTGTAAGATGCTAAGATTCACGTGTTTACATTTTTCCTGTGTGGATTCTCATGGGACAAAATCTGTTGTTTCTACAGGTGCCCTTACTTTGCTCCCCAAGAATAGGTTGTTGTCTTAACAAACTTTTCATACCCAAGATTGTTTTGTATGGGAACTTGCAAGTTATCTGCACTTAGAAAAAGTGACAGGCTAGCAGAGCAAGGCCTGATTTCATAAGATCTTTCTTTTATAACATCTTTCACTTGTCTGCAACATCTCCCCCTTTTTTGTTGTTTAAGGGAAAGGCTCATGTTTTCATCTCACTCTTGTGAGGTTATCTCATCAAGGTCATCACTGGTTATCTGTTAGATATGGGACAAGGTACATAAAAGACCCATTACAACCAACAAAATGTATTAAATCAAAAGTCATGTCACCAACACAGGGTCTCACAAAAATGGGAAAACAAAAGATAATGTCCGATGTCTCTTAGGGAAATGGAAATAAATGACCATTGCTCTAAAGCCTAAAGAGTTGAGACTCAGGAATTGTGCAGTTAAGGTGAAATCCATTGGCTGGAAATGTTGACCTTGACATCACTGAATGTCGTTTTTGGGAGCCTTGAACAGGGAAGAGGGTGTTGATTATCATCAATACTGTGATGATGATGTGTGCAGGTTGTCTCTCCAGGCACTGCCATGCTCTGGCAATCCTACTGTAGCTCCTGTTCTGGCCATGAAGGCTGGGTGCTGCTTAGATCATTTCTCTTCTCACTGGGCTTCATTTTCTCAGAGGCAATTGATGTCTGATCAATTGAATTGATCACTACTTTGAACCTGCTGATGATAAAACCAGGCACATCTCCTTAAATTAGTGAATTAGTTAGGCCTTGCCGTTGCACATTCACTTGAGGAGCCTTACCTGAAAACCTTCAAGCATTTTTTGAATAAATATTGCATTATTCAGACTTCTTTAGGAGCTAATTTCCCCTTTCTTTTTTGTTTTAAAATCAGCATGCATGACTCTTGCTATGAACGTAAAGGTAAAAACAAAACAATATATGTAGTGAAACAAGGAACTTGCAGGGACCAGGAACAACTCAGATAATTAATAACACATGCAAAATTGGGTAATTAGCAATCTCTGAAATACTGTACCATCACCCCAGAGTGTCTGCAGACAGCTGACAAGCCTCGATTCAGTGAGGACTTGGATAATTATTTCCGGATAATAATTTCCAAGCTCCCTTTAAAAATAGGTCCAGCTGTCATGTACAGAGGGTCAAATTGCCAAGTCAAAGTGACTTCAATCTAGTTTTGATGCAGAAAACATCTGTGGTGGAATTATTTTCGCAGACACATGCAAATGAGTTCCGGTTCCCGGTTCTTTGTTCTCTCCTCCACGCGGTTTTGGGATTAAAATTGTTTTAAGAGCAGTCTCCAAGCAGCTACAACATTGTCTAGCAGTTTTTCCAACATGAAAAATGGACTCGCAAGGTGATTTTCTGTGTGCAGCAGTCCTGGCCCAAACCAGTGGCACACAGGTTAACAGTTGGCATTGCCACCCTGTCTTAGGTTCCAATGGAACCAGAAGTATGTATTAATATACTTAATTAATTAAAATAATTTAATAAAATTAATTTAATTAAAACCAGGTGGGACAGTGTTCTTTATCTCTTCCGTGGTCCATCCTCCCTCCAGGGGGATATCTTCTACTCATGGGGCAGGGAGTGTCACTGCATGACTGATAAAATGACATCATCCCATTGGGAGATGCTCCACCCCAGGGGAGGAGCCAAACATTCCTACCTGGATGTAATCTGAGATTTGGAACGCTGCAGTCAGCCTTTCCACTGCATTCCCAGAGGAAAAGCAGCCCCAGCTCTCCCCACTGCACCTTCAGAGGAAATCTCCCCCTTTCTCCAGGATCCCTGCTCCAGCAGAGCCACATCTGCCACTGCAGGAGGGCTGCAGCCACCATGGGATGGCACTGCCACCAACCCCTGACACACGGGGTGTGGGCTGTATTTTGACTCGGCCATTGTTTTTTTTTTTTTTCTTTTGTACTACTGCATTTTATTTCGATTTGCCTATTCAATTGTAGTTCTGACTTGGGATCTCCCACTGGTTCCCTCTCAGCACAGAAAATCTGAAATTCTCTCTGTCCCAGGTTCCAACAGGCCAGCAGCAGCAGCAGCTACATCCTAACTGGGTTTTTTGGGAGCCTGTGAGGACATTAAGGATGAAGCCAGTGGAGCAGGGACAGGGCTGTCCCAGCTCCCAGCTGTTCCTGGAGCCCCACATGGAGCTGGAAGCACAGCCAGGGGCCTGGGGGAATCCAGGCCACTGCTGTTCCCCCCTGCAGCAGCAGCAGCATGGGGAAGGTGTTTTCCCTGCAGCAGGAATCCTGGGGAGAGCCCCAGCAGTGTCTGGTGTGTCCCAGCCCTGCTCCCAGGATGGGTTGGGAAATGCCAGGGTTGGACAGGACCCTGGTGTGCCCATTCTAGGGGTGCCACTGCCCTCACCCCTCCAGTGATCATGCCCAGGTCGGGTTTTTGGGGTGCTCTGACCCCCTCCAGCAGGAAGGGACCTTGGAGCTGTCCTTCCCCTCAGGGTGCAGGGGAAGGTGGGTGTTCAGCTCCCCTCCTTCACTTCACCACCAGCTCTTTTTGTCCCAGAGTGTCTCAGATCCCACTTAGAAGAAGTGAGGGGCTAGCAGAGCAAGTCCTGAATTCATCAGGATTTTCTTTTATAACATCTTTTACCTGTCTGCAACACTTACACCTTTGGGAAAATCTCCCCATGTTTGTTAAGTTCATATTTTAGAAAAATAGTTTTGAAAGGATTTAAAAATTAGGGTTTTAATCTCATTTTGTAGAATCCCAGAATGGTTTAAAGTTGAAAAGGATCAAGGGATGCAACCTACTCGATCAGGTGACTCATTTCTGTAAGTTCATAATTTCTGTAAGTTTCAGCCCATTCTCTCAGAATTAATACATCGATTTAGGGTATTTTTAGGGTGCTTTGATTCACCAGAAATCCCCTTTCAGTTCTGATATCCAAGAGCTGGGCTTGCTCTGGGGCCTGGGAAGTCTGTTGTACTCTTAGCTCTGTGCATCTCTTAACCTGTGCTTGTGCAGTTGGTTTCCTTCCTTCCTGAAAATGATGTAAAAAAGGATTAAAAAAAAAGCTGGTAATTCTGATAGATTAAAAAAAAATATTGCTTTAACATATATTGCTCAAATCAAGCAGAGTGCTCTGGTTTGCTTCCAGCACAGAGACATGAGCGTCGTGTTGGTATTTTTAAAGCTTTATGTGCAAGACATCAGTTGGTGTTGCCAAACTCTGATTTAAATTTATACATCCTGGCTCAGCCTGTTTGTTTAAAAAAAAAAAAAAAAAGAAAACCCACCCCCAGCATAATAAATTCAGTATCTTTCCCTTATTGCAATTTTTTTGGCGTCAGATGTCGTGATCTGCACAGTGTAGTTATTGTCTCTTTATCTGATCCAGTGACTAATTCCACATTATTGTTTCAATAATATTATTTCAGGCCAGGTAACACACTCGAGTTACCTCTGTGATGACACAAAACATGGCACAGCTTCCAGTGAGTCACAGCTCCACAGTGTGTGCAAATAAATAACAGGAATGGTGAAAAATAACCCGGATCCTGTATTTTTAGCAGTCCGGTGTGATGCTGGTGACACATGAGGAGCTGAAGGCAGGAAGGGTGGTGGGTGCTGCTGGGTGGGAGCCCCAGGATGTGGCTCAGGGGGTGAGCAGGGACCCAGGGAGTTGGTCCTTGACAGCTTCTTGCCCTTTTCCAAGGAGTTTGAGAGAGTTCTGGCTGCCCCCATGGCTGTGGGGGAGCTTGGGGTGGGCTGGAGGATGCTCTGTGCCCACCCAGGGCTGTTCTGCTGTGGGCAGCACAGCTCAGCTCCTGGAAGGAGAAGCAGGAGAGCTGGAAGTGGGTCTGAAATGCTGAGGGAGGCTCTGTGGGCTGGGGTTGGCACAACCCCGCTGTGGTTGGTTCTCTTTCGTGTCCCTCCCCTTGTCACACTGAGGGTTGAGCCCCGTGGAAGGAGCAGCCTGACTTCCAGGCTGGCATCTTTTAGAGGGGCAGGGAAGGAGAGGATTGCTCCTCCAAGTTCACAGAGCTGGCTACTCCTCCTCACTGAGGTGCTGGCTCTTCCCACTGCAGGTGATTTGAGGGTTAATTCATTGATGAGCCCCTAATGTGCCAGGCTGCAGGGCAGAGCAACCCCAGCATCACCCTGAGTTCCTTGGCAGGGCTGGAGAGCATCAAATAACCAATTCTGGACTACTCTCTGCTTGTATTTTTGGAATAATTGCTGTAAACACTCTTGTATTTTTTTTTAAAGAACCACAACAGCCATTTATATATTTAACAATATATATTTATATATATATATAATTTCTAGATCAGTACATTCATCAGTACTTGTTTTTCTTCACAAACAGAAGAACTCTTACAATAGTAGACTTTCTAAAATAAATACTATTAAAATAGAGCTTCAAAATAAATATTCTATACAAAGAAAAAAACCAAAACCTTCTGTGGTAACTTTTCAGGGTGTACATGTGAGGGGGTGGTAAGAGGAGAGGGGGGAAATATTTCTCAGGGTGTCTGAGTGCAGGAGGGGAAGGGAATACCCAATGCTGGGAAGGGTTGAGGGCTCCTCAGGGTGCAGGTGCCCAGGGAGCACCAAACCTGGGCTCTGCTCCTGGCACCCAGCGGGCACAGGGCTGTGGTGACAGTGTGTTTGTCTCTTGGGGCTGCCCTGCTCCCACTGGGAATGGGGTGTGGCATTGCCAGCACCCTCAGGTCCCCCCTCCTTGCTGTCTGGGCTGTTGTGTGAGGGCAGGGGCAAACCCTGGTGTGTGAACCTGCTGCAGTAATTAGCAGAGCTGCAGTAATTAGCAGTGCAGGTGCCCTGCCATCCTCCTGCTCCTCCTGCAGAGCATGGCACCTGTCCCAGGGGCAGCTGCCCTGCCCTCCTGCCCCCATGCCATCCCAGCTCAGCACCTGCAGCAGTTTGTGCTCCTTAGCAGCTGTCCCTTCGTTAGCAGGGGGGGTCTGACACCATGGGAGGATGGCAGAGCTGTGACACGGTGGCACTGTGGTACATCTCCAGGGGTGGCAGGAGCCCCAAGTACCTTTAGAGGGAACGGGGGGCTGGAATTTCCAGGATGGGGAAGAGCGGGAATAACGATGTTATTGATGGAGCTGCTCCCTCTGGCAGAGCCCTGGCTCGGGCCAAGCTCAGCCCTTTCCCAGCTCCAGACAGGGCTCAGCACCTTCCTGCCCTGCCTTGGGCTGGGAGCTGCTGGAGCAGAGTCCAGCGGCCGTGCCGGGAGCTGAGGGGAGGAGGGAGGGTCACTCTGCTACACTGACCACTGCTCTAACACAGCCACAACGCTTGAGAGGCTCCAGCACGGCTTACAGGGCTTAGATAGTCAAACAAACCAACAGAGAAATAGTTTACAGCTATGTACAATGAGAGGAAATCCTGCTGGGAGTATGTACATGAGTGTAGATTGGCACAGTGGCCACCATTCCAGCGGTGCCTTTGCTGACGAGGACCATGCAGCCAAGCCACGGGCTCTGCCAGGGCAGGTTTTCAGCACAGATTGCCCAGGAACAGCCAGGGACAGAGGGTCAAAAAAGGCAAAGCAGCCATGGGTGGAGGCCATTTGGACATGTGTGGTCCCAACAGAGGAGGGCAGCAGGTAAATATCTCCCCTGCTGCCTTTTCTAGCTTGCTTGTATCTTAGGAAAATGATTTCTCTTGTTAAGTACGGTATCTTATACATTCAACCAACAGTTCAGCTAGTTTGGGGTTGGTTTTCCTTTTATCTTTTCCCCTCCGATTTGTGCAAGATAATAAATACAGCTCTGGATCCCCACCTGCTTCCTGGTTAACACAAAGCTACCCTATAGGAACTGGTATCTGGTAACAGACATTCCATCCTTTTTTCTAAGATTCCGCATGCACAAGCTAGCAAATGTTATAAATAGAAGAGTTTGTTGGGTTTTAAATTTAATTTTTTTTTTAACTCCCCCATTCAATAAATATCTACAATTCAATTAAACTAACCCCCAAGTCATCCAGCTGAGCTGAATTCTGAAACCCAAAGACACCAGAGTCCCATCAGGATGCCCCTGCCAGCCCCTACCCGCGGCTGCGTCGCAACCAGGCTGAAGGGATTCCTGGAAATGCTACATGAGCTCTGCCTATTGCTTGTCTAATTAGAGATGACATTTCACTGTCACTGCTGTGCATTTATTGAGGAAATCTCCTCTAATTAAAAACACCAAGAGAGACTAGGTCAGTTTTCTGCATGCAACAAGTACCTACCTACTCATCAGTGTTGCATGTTTGGACCAAGATTCTTGTTTAGCACCTTGTAGTTGTCAAGAGAGAGGGGTTACAGCATCCTTGGGGAAGGCAGAACCAGCCCCAGGATGAGTGCATGGACAGAGCCAATGTTTGTGTGCTGAAAACCACGGGCCCATTTGTTAACTACGCTCTCTTCCTTCCCCTGGCTTTCCCTAGCGTGTGTTAACACTAAAATAAACATTAAAAGCATTCTTTACATTTAAAAAGACAACTTTTGTACAGAAGAGGCAAAAGTCAAACAGCAGCAATAGGGGTGGGGGGAATGTGCTGTACTTCAAGCAAATGCCATTCCACCCCCAAGACAAAAACAAATCTTAATATTTAATGAGCAAAGAAGAGCTTGTTCCAGGAGGGGAGGTACTGGATTGAGTTCCCTAGAAAAATACATCTATGTGCATCGTACACTTAGGTTTGTGTGACTTCTTACCAGAGCTCAAGAGGTTTAGAGAAGCAAACCCAGCCCCTCTTCACTTGGTGGCTTGAGTTACATCCCCTCAGCTCCGGCACCGGGGAGCGAGCACGGGCCCGGGGGAAACGGGATGGGCTCCCATCCTCCTGGAGCAGGGCTGGGCTCTTGATGGAAAATTCATATTCCATTGAGTGAAACCTGATGCTGTGGAGCAGCTTACAGGCAGGAGGAGCCGGTGTTGATACAACTGCCCAAAGACATCCTGTTGCAATTCCTCCAGGAGGAGCAGCCCTGCTGCCATCTTGCTTCAGGAAGAGGATCCAAACCAGTGGGGCTGGGTGGGATATGCCCAAGGGGCAAAAGACCCTTCAACAGAGGAAATGGAGCTTCACTTCTGGTCAAGAAAGCTTTTGAGGGATGCAGAAAGCTTTTGAGAAACACGTACTTTGTGTGCAACCAGCCCTTGGAGTGGTGTCTAGGAGGGTGGAGGGAGTTCCCCCATCACCTTCAACAGGCTGCTTGGGAGCGAGCTGGGGTTGGGAAGGAGACAGGAAACAAGTAGCCCGCCCTGAATCTGAATTCAAAGCAGCTTTTTGCAGCTGAGAATAGGGATTGGTTGTGAGGCAGTGCCTGCCAAGCGAGCAGTTAATGGTTCCTGTGGTGTGCAGGCCTGGTGAGCAGCCAGCCGTCCAAGCTGGGAGTTTTTCAGCAGCTGTACTTCATGATGTACATGGGTTTGCAGCCTTCACTCTGCATTATTAACATTCCTCCTTTGGCCCCATCTATTTAAACTGCGACCAGTTCCAAAAACCCTGAATAACCCAAAGTGCTTCAGTTTGTGGAAATAGTTGCTTCTGCTTTCTCCGAAGGCAAGAGGCTAACGCTCTCCTCGGAACACAGGTTATTAAAAAGAGCCAACACCACCCTGCTCCGTGGAGCATCCTCCCAAACTATTAAAAGGGCTTTTCTGCCCCTTTGCTCTCGGGCAATGCCTTGCAAATGACACTGTTTGTGTTTTTGCACCTGCAGCCGGGCCGGCTCACTTGGTCGTAGCATCTCTGGGACAGCTTGACGCAGCCGGTGGCGGGCAGGTAGCAGAGCAGGCAGGGCAGCACCAGGGACAGGGCACTCATGAAGGACCAGCGGGCGCAGCAGTTGGAGTGGGAGCAGGAGCAGGGGTGGTCTGCACACGTGCCCTCGTCGTCCTCGTTGGTGCAGTGGTAGAAGACACCCTTGACCAGGCACATGCAGGTGGAGTAGTTGACCAGGTTCTGCGCCGAGCAGAGACACTCCTGGTTGCACACCCAGCACGACGGCAGAGTCCGGGGCAGGGCACACTCCTTGCACTTGCATTTCCCACAGGCCTCGCACAGCAGGAAGTGCTTGTCCAGCTCCTGAGACACTTGGCCCTTCAGGTCCAGGGGTTTGCAGTTGATCACCTTGGGCTGGATGCGAACGGCGCGGGGGGACGATTGCTCTGCCACGGGCACCGGGGCCATGTGGTCCAGGAGCCTTTGGTCTGAGGATGTGCTGCTGCTGCTGCTGATGGAGCTGGGGCGCCCGCTGAAGGAGATCCAGGGGTGGGTGACATCCTGCTCACAGCGTTGTGGGTGCTGGCTGGCCAAGCCCAGCTCGTGGGGGGCTCGGGGACGTTTCTGGGCTGGTGGCTGGGAGGCGCTGGGGTTGTCGGTGTAGTCGTTCTCGATGTGGGTGGTCTTCATCTGGTCGATGGGCAGGATGGTCAGCGGGTGCTGCAGCCGCCCGTAGGGGATCCGACTGTCCAGCAAGGGCTGCACCATCACAGAGTTGGGGACGACGGTGATGTTGTGAGGAACCCGGGGCTCCATTGAGAAATCAGGCTGGCTACTGGGGGAAAAGCTGTGCTTAAGTGTCCTGGGGGAAGGGAAGGAGAAAGAAGAGGGATGGGGGGGATAGAAAGAGAGAGAAGAGCGCATGGTTATTGCAGTGTCCTGCAATCCCAGCCCAAAAGGGCTCCCTGCTGAGGCTGGGTGGTATGCTGAAGGTCTTGCAAGGTAAACTTGTGTCCAAGGGAGGCAGAGCACTCAGGTACAAAGTGTCTCACTCCTCCTTTGCTGTCATGTCCCTCTCCCTGACCTTGGCCATCCATAACTCTTCCAGCCCTGGGAGGGCTGCGGTCACTGCAGGCTCCTGAAGAGCCCACTCATGGTTTTACTGAGGGAAAGCACATCCTGGGGCTGCTGGTGTACATTCACATGTGGTTTTGTCAGCAAACTTCCTCAAATGACTTCTCTAAACATTGCAGGTTTTCCCCAATTGACCCTGATCCCTAAAAAACCTGATGCAGGATTGGGGCTTGTGGAAGCATTGGTCTGGTACTTCTGAGCACCTGTCCTTGCTTACCAAGGACCTGCCTGTGGGAGGATGGCTTGATTTTGGAGAGGAAGTGTCCCCTCTCCATCGGGAGCCTCTGGTTCCTCCTTTATCCCTCCCATGGGAGGTGGAAACGCTTGCTCAGCACCTTGTCTGGTGGCAAACCAGGCTGAGAGCCAAGGGTGCAGCTCCCAGGAGAGCACCCACATGGCTCAGGCTGGATCCATCACCTCACACAGGTAATGAGACACTCGTTCAGCCCACTAAGTGCACTAATATTTAGCTGAAGTGCTGTTTACCAGCCGCTCTGGCTGAGCCGTCATTGCCGCAGTTTCTAATTTCATTGAAAGAGTGCAATTTATCCTGGAGTCAATCCAAAGATTCAGCAGTGGCGTAGGACAAGAAACCACAGGAAGTAACTAAACTTAAATCAAAGAACGGAAACGACTCAGTTCAAATTTAGAAAGTGCACATTGTTTTCTAGTAGATGTGCCATTTCCTCACGGGGTGACCTTTATTCATAAATAATATAATGCTGGAGATCAGTTGAAAGAAGGGGTGAGTAAAGCTTTGGTCACAGGAGGGGAAAAGCTGCTGGTATCAAAAAAAAGGAAGTAGTGAACAGCTTAAGGCATTGCCAGTTGTTTGTGTTCAACAAACAAATTAACCTTCTCCAACAGCGTGAAAGATTTGGACTTGGCAGCGCTGGTTTAACAGCTGGGCTCGATGATCCTAAAGGTCTTTTCCAACCTAAATGATTCTGTGATTCTATGACTTTAATATCACAGCAGTGGGAATGAGGAAAAAACTGCATCCAAGTACAGGCAAATAATGCATGAGAAGTGTGTGTGTAAATGTGTGTGCACTTCTGCAAGGGCACATCTCCCCTAAAATGAACACGACACCTCAGAAATGGGAGTAAGAACTGATTCTGTGTTCTTGGAAGAAGAAAGGGAAGCCCAGATTTACCCCCTGGAAAACTCCACCAGAGTCCACTCTTATATTTGTAAATGGTTGTTTTGCTGGATCACTCAGCATTTGGGGCTGGATTGGTGCCAGTTCTCCTGGGATCAGTGGGAGGGTGGGCACAGGCTGGAGTGGGCAGGACAGCACATGCCGGGTCCCCTTTGTGCCCTGCATCACACCAGCAGGAAGAAATGCTTTATTAGCAGTAATGATGATTATTGTCATGCAGCCCTTATGCTGCTTCTCTTCCCCAGTTAAAATTCTCTGCTGGGTCTTAGCCATTCATTTGGGTTTTTTTATTTTTTTACATTTTTTTTTTTATTTCATTATTCATAGCTCATTGACATCCTGACTGGAGGAACAAGAGAGTTTATAAAGCATCTCTTCCTAGTTACTGTATGTAAAAAACAAAGAGAAGCAATGACTCTGACAACTATGGGGCGTGCAGAGGGAAAAGAACTTGATTTTCTTTTGTGCATCAGAATCCAGTGTCATGATAAAAAAAGTATTTGCTGCGAGTCAGAGTTTAGCAAAATCATCAGTTCTGTATCGGCTGCGTGTTACATTTGCAGGGAGACTTTGATTCCGCCGGGTTTTTTTGGGTTTGTTTTTTATTTATTTTTTTTTTTTTAAGGAGAGAGATGCAGCTGTTTTGGTTGCCAAGAGTAAGCGCAGCAGAGCTGATCTTAGATGGAAGGTAGCTGGAGGAAATGGTGGCAGTGCTGCAGGGTGCTCGAGCCTGTCTGCTCCTCCTCAGCCCTGCCTTGGTGGCTCTCAGGGCTCTCTGCTCGCTCCCACTTGCTCCCAGCTCTCAGGAATCTGCTCCACTCACCAGATTTCCTCTGGATCCATGGAGAACCATTTATTTTAAGGTGCCCTGTGTGCCAGCATGTGTGTGGAGCAGAGCTGCTCAGCTGGTGCTGCCTGTCCCCAGGCTGTCCCCTCTGCCCCAGGGTGGCAGCTCTGTGTGGCTGGGACCCCTGGAGATGGCACTCAGGTTTTACATTAACTCTGCCATGGTCCAGGGCCAGTGATGCCAGCACACAGAAATAGTGTCACCAGATTAATTTGGGGAAGGGTTAGAGCCAGACCACTCCTAAATCCCCCCCCATGCACAGACGGGGCCTCACGCAGGCAGATGTTAAAGATGGCTTATCTGAGATAACGCTAATCAAGATTTCAGTTAATTACCACAGAAAGGAGAGGGACCCTGGACTAAACACCACGCGCCAGGAGAGTTAATGATAGAAGCTTTTCATCCTCTTTTTTCGTTGTAATACAATTGCAAATTGTCTTTTTAATAGACAAACTTTCTGCAGGACAAGAACATGAACATGACATGGTGAAACTCAAAGACCCTGCAGATACCTGGGCACAGGATCTACTTGGGTAAAACCTGTGGAGGGAAAACAGCCAAATAAGACCCAGCTCTCCCAGTTCCAGACCCCTGCTCTGGACACAATGTCTCTCTGGCTCAAGAATGTAGGTGGAAGGGACTTTTGGACACAAACTAATATGAATATGTAGAAGCTTTTTATTGTTTACATTACATTTTAAAGGCTATTGTTTATATTTTTACACATTGTTTAATTGGTTGATTGGTCTTTTTTACTTAAGCTTTATGAGGGTTTTTGGAAAAAGCGATTGGTTAAAATTTAGGTGTTTTTTCATTTAGTGCTTTTATTTTTTGCTACTAGAGTCTTAGCATTTTTGCTTTCAATTTAGCCTGACTGTTGTTTCAGCGGCTTTGAAGATTTCTTAGTTTAGCACTAATTGTTGTTTCAGCAACTTTGATGAATTCCAGAGGATTTGATAAACACACTTAAAGATAATTTAGCTGGGGCATCCTTGGGAACGGACTAGTTAGATGCATTGCAAGATTTAAACCACCCCAGATGTGCCCCCTGACAGGTTCTGGTGCTTGGACACTTTCTGTCCAAGAAAACACTTTCTTGGACACTTTCTGACCTTCTCTCTCTTGAGCAGTGGGTTTCCACAGCTAGCTGCTCTCCCCTTCTACACCACCCTTAACAGACAGATGTTTCTGATATTTATGGAATTTTCCAAGGACCATTGCTGCTGCTGCTGGCCTTGTCACCAGAAGTTCCAGCAGTGCAGCGAGATCTCTGGTGACAGATCCAGGTCAGACCCCTCGAGTGCTGGGCTCAGAGTGAGCTGGGTGCTGCTCACCCTGCCAGGAGGCTCTTCAGCCCTGGGATGTGCCCAGAGCCATGGCATTACTCCATGGTGTAGCTGCTCCATGGTGTAGCTGCTCCAGTGCTGCTCTGTGTGTGTGAGCACCTTTCCCTCAGCTGTTTGTGCCTCAGGACAGGGGAGGGTTCAGGGAGGGACCCTGGGCAGCTCTGCTGCTCCACCTGTCCTGGAAAAGGGGCAGCCACTCAAGTCCTGGGGTTAAGGATTTTTAAGGAATTCCCACTAAACCAGACTGCTCCTGTGGAGTGTGTGGATACCTGAGGGGGCCCTGGGTGATCCTCCAAGATGTCACAGCTTGAGCTTTTCTGGTTGATGTGTACCCAGAGGCAGGGCAGAATTTCCCTGAGCTCCCCCCAAAAGCCGCCACACCCGTGGGGTGTTTGCTCCCAAGGATTCCATTGCCTTCAGCAGCAACACTGGTTTATTATTCAGCTTATAATCTGAATTTTTATAAATTTTTATAAATCCCAAACCAAAATCAGTGTTTGGGGTGACCTGGCAGAACCTTAGGCTTTGAAAGAGGACAAGAGCTGAGGGGTGTAAGCTTAGGGCTCTTTGTTGTCCACTGCACTAATCCTGACTGTAAATTGTATTTCAATTGAGGGAAACAAGTTATACAGTACACAAAATTAATTAATTTTTGATCGTAGGTAATTAGAGATGTATTACAGCATTAACACAGGCACAAATTCACTGGTTGTAACTGTACAGATCATTTTCTTAAAGTAGACAACAGGAAGAAAAATTCATGACTGTGTTCTTACGTAGGGAATTTTTCATTCTTTAGAGGCAAACAATGAAGTTCTTTTCAAGACAGCAAACTCCCATGTTGAGAAAAAATTCTCTTCCCCATGACTGCAGAGTCACCCACCACATACAATTTTCAAGTCAAAATAAACTTCCTTCCAAGGGAGTAAAATTGGACTCAAAAGTCAAGTTCATACACGTGTTACAGTGTTTGTTCCATCTCCTCATCAAGATATGGCCAATTTAAAATTACTGTTGTACCAGGTAATTGCAAGCCCTAAAGTTGTAGGAAACCAGCTGTTACTGTAAAATGTTTTGGTATTGTTTCAGACTCAAAAGTTTTGTAGGATTTTGAAGTCAGATGAAATTAAAACAAAAGGCATTTTATGTTTTAATAGGATTTTGGATTTGCCTACATCATTTTAGAGAAAGCTACATCCTTGTAGGCAATTCCATGAAAAAGTCACGTAAACCCTCAGGAAGAATCATTCTCATTAATGTCTTCAGAACAAGTTTTGAAATAATAAGGTCCTAAGATCTTTATTTTCAGAGTGGAGTTGAACAACAAATCTTCCAGTTACTGAAAAACAAAATGGGTCTTGACTTAAAAATCCAGTGAGCACAGAAACAGATAATGTTCATAATATCTGAGTCACCCACTGGTTAATAATTTTAAGAAGTTCTTTCTTATGTATTTAACAATATTCTAAATGTTTGTGGTAATAAAAGAATAATGAGAATAAGGCACTTAAGTCTAGAGGAGGGTCCCAAGTGGAAGCAATCCTGGACAGCCTGGGATTGCCACAGCCCCAGAGCAGGCAGCAGGAAAATGGGAAAAGCTTCCAGGAGCTCCTCCTCTGCAGCCAGCATCAGCTACAAGGTCCCAGGGTTTTGCCCAACCCTTTTTGGACACGAGATGCTGCCATGGAAATGTTTAAAGGGAATCTCAAATGGCCCAGAAAACCAAAAAGCCTCAAATGTGCTGCTCGGGGTGGGCAGGGAAGTGATGCAGCCACCAACCCCCTTCTGTCCTTTGTCAGCAGATCAGGGGCCACTTATCCCTCTCTAATTAATTACACCTTAATTGCACCTCATGAGCAGCTTGTCCCTTCTGTTGTGTCTGACAGCAGCAGTGGCAGGAGGGGCCCTTTGCCTCAGCAAACCAAGATTTCTCCTGGGGTTGCTGGTGCTGGATTATCCTCTCCATGTTCTGTGACATCACTGGTGGCTCCTTTCTGTGCCCTGGGACATCAGGGAGCTGCTGAACCTGCCTGTGGTGCTGTCCTGCCCTTTGCCAGGGGCTGCTGGCCACCTCTAGGACCATTATATATATATTTTATATCTTATAAATCAAAATGTAATGGTGCTGGGGACATGGAGAGTGCAGTTGCACCAAAAGCCACCTTCTTGTAACAGAATTGTTAAGGTTGGAAAAGACCTTAGGGATTGTCAAGTCCAATTGTAAACAGAATAAAGCAGATTTGATACTTCAGCGTGACTTTTCAATCACAGGCTTCCCAGAATTTTCCAACTACAAAAGCATCAGAAGGGAATCTTCTTTTGTGAAGAAGGGATGGAGAAATTGCTAGGGATTGATGAGCCCTGCTCTGGGACTGGGGAAGAGCTGAGCTGCTCATTTGGGGATCTGCTTTGGGTCAGACCAGACAGTTCTGAACCTTGGCACCTTCTCTTGGTTACTGATACTAGGCTTGGATTAGATTCAGTTTTAGGAAGGAATCATTCCCTGTGAGGGTGGGCAGGCCCTGGCACGGGTGCTCAGAGAAGCTGTGGCTGCCCCTGGATCCCTGGCAGTGTCCAAGATCAGGTTGGATGGGATGGAGCAGCCTGGGACAGTGGGAGGGGTCCCTGACCATGGCTGGGGTGGAACTGGATGGGCTTTAAGGTCCCTCCCATCCCAAACCATTCCCTGATTCCATCATCAAGGCAAAAGTTGAATTAGTCTCTGGAAGAGCTGTGACAGTCACTCCTGAACACTGACACAGAGGCAGCAATAGTTGCAGCAAATGCACTGCAGAAATTGGTTTATTTTCTTTGCTGTATGGGACACAGGAATTTCTGAAAATACAGTGCAAGAGGAAGAAAAGAAAAGCACAGAATATTTAGTCTTAATACAGGAAATGATCATGATTGAAAGCCAAACACTTGGAAGCAGTGTCATGCTTGGGGGGGCAGATCCATTTCGAGATCTGTGTGAGGCAGCAAGGCTGGAGGGTGAGCAGGGCTAGAGCTGATCTTCACAAGCAGTGTCACTGGTGGCCTCGGGACACAGATCCTCTAAAAGTGCTGGGCAGAGCTGAACCTGAGCATTGGGCAGGGCAGGGGGCTGGGGGACAGGGCAGGGGGACAGGACAGGGGGGACAGGACAGGGGGCTGGGGGATGGACAGGGCTGCTGGGGGACCTGGGGGGACAGGACAGGATATTGAGGGGTCAGAACAGGGGTGCTGAGGGGACAGGACACGGCAGGGGTGTTGGGGGAGAGGACATTAAGGGCACAGGACAGGACATTAAGGGCACAGGACAGGACATTAAGGGCACAGGGCTCACTCCCACCCAAGTGATCAATAAAGGATTTGCTCCCCAAGCCCAGCAGAGGGGCTGGAGCCAGGGAACAAATTCTGCCCCTGCCTTTGTTTGGGATTAAGGCCATCCTCTTGTCCAGGCCTGCCAGCGGTGACAAGGGACACACTGCTCCTGGTGCAAGCCAAAGGCTTCAATTAGAGCTTTTAATGAGGAGGACTACACTCAGAGGTAGTTAAAGGAGACCTTGCAGCAAGCACGTGTTTTTAATGTGGGATTAAGAATAATTCATAAGCTTGGAGTTCATTAAGACTGAGTTCGGCTGCCTGGATTTTGAGTCGAGCTGTAAATGTTTCAAAAAAAGGAGAAAAATGCTTTTCTCCCCTAAAATGTATATTAATATTAACAAAATATTGACATTAATTCTTTTTGTTCCCCTCCTTAGCAGCCTTATCTAGCTAAGGCCAGCTAGAATTTTCTCCACGAGTAATAAGGCAGGAAAAAAATTAGAAAGCTTATTAGGGAAACCTGCCATTTTTAAAACGAGACACTAAATTCCTGCCAGAGCGTGGAAATTCAGGAGCTGGGAAATGAGACCTGTAGACTTCCAAGAAGCTGTCTCTGTCCAGCTAAAGTCTGTTCCTATGGTGCGAGTGAATAAAGCACATTTTGGCCCACTAGCATTCAGACCTCTGGGGACTTGGATTTCTCAGTCAAAGCCTTGAACCGGACAAAAACATTTATTTTAAGGTCAGAAAACTAAGCTCAGATATGATCTATTAAGCTAATGGTACTAAATGACAACCTTATTAGAAGTATTGCAGATTTTCTTGAGGAAATACATTGTGTTGCATTGAAAAAGGATAAAAAAACACTTGTGCAACTGTTTGCCTATAAAAACACAATTTTTACTACTGGGCTGAAGCTGGGAAGTCGTCTAGCAATATGATGAATGATTTTTTTTCTTTCACATTTAATTTTTTGAAAACTGTCAGAACTGCTTATTAATTATTGCTGTAGTGTTGTAAGGGATGTGAATTTTATTTCAGTGAAGTCTGAGAACAGTTTTTTTTTTTTTTTTTGGGGGGTAGGAATTGCTTTTTGAGATGTTGCATTTCCCAGTACGATTTGGGAATTAGTCATGATTCCAGGAAAACAGCTTTTGTTTTGCTGTTTCAGGAGGAGAACAAATAATTTCTCCCCTGCACATATCTCATGGAGAATTTCAAAAGGACTGCAGCATTCAGAAATGATCCTTTTAATTTTATAATCCCAATAGATAGAGTCCTTTCCAGCAAGGGGAAACACAGGAGACATTTATCAAGGAGACATCCCCAGTGGGGTTCCAATAACTGAGAACAACCCCTCCTCCTGCTATCATTCATTTTTTTATGGACAAGGGGGAAGCCAGTCATCAGGATCATTGTGATTCCGTGCACAAATTGGAAGCTTTATTCTTTAACCCCAACTAAAGGCAGAGAGGGGAAGCTCTGATATTGGGAAAGCTGCGTTCCTCTTTACTCAATTAAAGAGCAATTTCTTGCCATGCTGTCCCCTTGGCATGGGATGGAGGAAAGGCAGCAGCTGGAGAAGTTTTACAGAATCTAGAACGTGCCTTTTCCACTCTGGATAATGCAGGGGTGCTTTTCCTTTTCTCTTTCGTTCTCTCCTTCACCCTTTAAGGAAAAACTTAGGGCTATGAAAGATTGAAATGAAGAAATGAGACCTTTGGTAACGGGAAGAAAAAGAGGGAAGCCTTTCCCCCCGTGATATTCCTTTGCCATTTCCAAAGTCTGCATTCCCAGTCCTGCTTTCCTCTAAGACCTTTGTGCCTTTTCTATGCCCCTTTTTGCTTTTTCCATTCCCCTCCTGATAATGAATTTTCAGAACATGTCGTTTCTAGGCTTGTCTTTCTCCTGTGACGCCAGGACTGGTACCAGAAAATAAAATCCTGGCTTATCTTTGCTATGCAGTTGGTAGAAAGGAGCAGCCAGCAGAGGTTTTTTTTTCCTCCAGATATAAAATATTTCATATATTAGATGAAGTTATTCCAGGTACACCTTTTTCATTACTGCTCTAGCCTTTAAAATACAGCATCCACCCAGATTTAAAACAAGTGTGCAGCAAGACAGGGAAGAGCAGTGATGGAATAAGGCACTGAGGCCAAAAAAAATGAAAAAAAAGACTTGTATGAAAAAAATGCTGAAGAGCAAAGCTCATGCAGGAAAGGTCTGACACATGAGTGGCTGATTTCTGAAGTGTCCTATTATGGAGACAGCTAAAAACTACTTGACACTCACAAGACAGGGCTTTGGAAAAGAGAGGAAATGCGGATAATCCATTCCAAAGCAAGAAAGATCCAATTCCGACTTGTCAGCCCAGGTGACCATGTATTTATGCTCCTTTTCGGGGAAGGAAGAAGGGATGAAGGAGAAGACATCCCATCAGCAGGAAAAAAAAAGCCACTTATTCTGCTGTAAAAGCCTGCAAACGAACCCGACCCAAGTGTGCTGAAACCTGCCTGCCATATATGTACAGCAAATGCAGATGTTGATGGGAGAAGGCAGAAAAGAGGTATAAATCAGAGACGCAGGGACACGAATGGAAATTCTGCAAGAAACAGGATATTTCTCCAGAACGCCAGGTCTCCTTGAGGCGGGGAGGCAGCTCTCCACCGTACACAATTCTAGCTAATCACTGTTAGAAAAGTCACCGCCAGGAACACGCTCCCGATCCGTCAGGAGCAGCCGAACACATCTAGAACGAGCGCAGGATTTCCCCCCTCGGGGGAGCAGGCTTGTCTTTTTTTCGACTTAAAAACATTTAACAATCGCTCGCAAGCCCCGATCTCGTACTTACTTTCAACAATTCAGCCAGGACCATGTCTCCAGGGGTGAGTTAATCCCGAGGCGAGGCTGCCGGGTCGGGCAGAGCTGCGGGAGCTGCGGGAGCTGCGAGCGCGGCGCTGTCAGCGCTGCACCCGCCTGCCTGGGAAAATGGCTATTTTATGAATGGGAGGGCAGCGCCCGCTCGTGCGCATGCGCCGCCGCCCGACTCTATGAATGGGTGGGCACCGCGGCGGCACCGCGCATGCTCGGCTGCCTTTTATGAATGGGGGGCTGGAGGGGAGCGCGGATGCGGCGCACGGCTTTTTTTTTTTTTTTTTATGAATGAAGGGCAGCGGGAGCTGCGCATGTACCGCGCCCCCCCCGCCCGGGGCTGGAGGTAACGGCGGGGGTGGGGGGCACCGCTGAGCCCCCTGCCCGGTGGGCCCGGTCCCGGGAGGGTGCCCCCAACCCCTCGGGCATCCCCAACCGGGAGCATCCCGCCGGGAGCAGCGGGACCAGGGGCACGTTCTGCTGGAGGTTCTGGCGATCCCCGGTTCTGGGGTTTGTGACCATGAATGAAAGGATGGGAATGGTTCTCCTCTAGCGCTCGGTTTGGATTCGCGGCGCTGTCAGAGCTGCGGCTCGTTGCTCTCTCCGCAGCATCGCCGCACACCCGTGTGCGTGCCCTGTGCCGGGCGGGATCTGGGGGAAAACGCGAGCGCAGCCCCCCTCCACCCCAGAGCGTTTTATGTGCAACCTGTGGGTTTATTCCATGGCTCTCCTCTCCTGAGGAGGAGGGGAGGTGGGAGAGAGCTGCGCAGGTTCCCCGCACCCTCCGAGCAGCCGCTCCCGTTCGGCGGACCTGAGCCCATTGATGCGCTGCTCTCAGCTCCGCAGCTCTGCCCAGCTGCAGATTTTTTTTTTTTTGGGGGGGGGGGGCGGCCTGGGGAGCCTCTCCCAGCGCTCCGCAGGCAGCTCCTGGGGCTGGACTTCGCACCCATCCTTAGCAAAGCGCTGCTGCCGTGTCGAGCATCCCTGAGAGCTCTGCGAGCCTTTCCGCGCTCCGGTTCCGCTCGCAGCTGCTGCGGAAGCGGCTGCAGGTGGGGCCTGGGGCCGGGCGCTCCCCCAGGAGCCTCCCAGACAGGTTTGCTTTCCTGCAAACGCATTAATGATGTATTTTAATATCTGCCAGGAGTCATCTGCGGAGTGCAAACCGAGGCCCTGCTCATTTCCTGCCGTATTTATGGCATGTGTATTTCAAAGCTCGCACAACACGGGGGAAAAAAAGAAAAAAAAAAGCCCCGGTTGGCTGCGGTTGTTTATTTATTTAGTGTTAATATAAACAATGTATGTTACCGGAGATACAAAACAAGGGAGATTTCTTTCTCCAGGGAGGATTTCTTCCTCCAAGAGCTGTGCTCTGAGGCTGATCGGGTTTTTTTTGGTGTATTTGTCTCCGAGGGCAGAGACATTTCCGAGTGGGAGCTGTGTTATGGGTCATGAGCAAAGGTGATTTAACAAGGAAAGGACAGAAGATGGAGACTCCCTAAAGAACAGCTTTTCCAGAAGGATGCATGAAATCTCACTGGCCTTCAAATCTGTCTGATGGGTGCTTTTGGAAATAAACAGGAGGTGGTTGATAAAGTGTTGCTTTGTTACTGGTTGTGTTCTTTGCAGTGAAATGCTGCTGGAAAGACAGAGAAATTCGATGTCTATGATTTTGGAAATCTGTAAATAAAGAGATAATGGAAGAAAATGTGATTTTAATAAAGCTTGTATGAGAAAAAAAAATGAAAAAAAAAAAGAAAATCATGCTGTATTTAGTGCTGGAAACCAGCCCAAAGCTGAGAGACTCAAATTCCTGAGCACAAAAAAAATCTCTGATCCCATCATTTTACAACACTGGCACAGGATAAATTCTGCACCTTGATTTGAGTGCTGCCAGTGTTCTGTAACGGTGCAGCAGGGGGAGAGTCAAGCGCCTCTGAATTCAGGGCTTTTATCTCTGAAAGCCGAGTTCTGTGTTCCAGGGCCACGGGCACAATACCCGGGGGAAGTCCTTTGTTGCAGTGCACTGAGCATCTCCCTACGAGCCCCCGGCCGCCTGCAGAGCTGCTCTGTGCTGCCTGAGGCTGGAATCCTACAGCAGCCCCAGGCACAGCCCTGCCAGCCCCTAACCTCCCCAAACCGCCCCCAGCAATAAAACTGAGAAGAGGAAATCAAAATTACTATCCATGTGTGAAGGAGTGAGGAGGAAATGGGATCTGGCTGTGTGGTTCTAGGGAGAGAAAACTGGGAATATAGCTGGTATGGCTGTGGATTGATGAAACCTTTTCAAGCAGAGAGTTATGAGACTGTAAATCTTGGAGCTAATTCACCTCTTCCTTAAGACGCATTGAAAACATTATTTGACTAATTCTCCCCTATGGACAAAGGTGTTTCTTGCTAGATCTTAGCATGGTTGCTATGCTCAGGCATGCAAAGCTTGGGGTTGGGAATTGTGTGTGGGTTTGGAGTTCTGTGTGGAATTGTGCGTGGATTTGGAATTGAGCGTGGATTTGGAATTGTGTGTGGGTTTGGAATTGTGTGTGGGTTTGGAATTGTGTGTGAGTTTGGAATTTTCTGTGGGTTTGGAATTGTCTGTGGCTTTGGAGTTGTCTGTGGCTTTGGAATTTTCTGTTGCTTTGGAGTTCTGTGTGGAGTTGTGTGTGGATTTGGAGTTGTGCATGAGTTTGGAATTGTGTGTCATTTGGAATTGTCTGTGGGTATGGAATTGTCTATGGATTTGGAGTTGTGTGTGGTTTTGGAGTTGTGCATGGTTTGGAATTGTCTCTGGATTCCTCCAAGCTGCCGTTCCCGTTTGTACCAGCGGGCTCTGCTCTGCTCTGGGTCAGGATCCAGAAGCTGAGCTGGGGGTCACTGAGGCAAAATCCCAGGGGGAGGGTGGTGGGTGCTCTGCACTCTGGAGATTCCTGGCTCCTCTGGAGCCCCTCTGCAAACAGGGAGAGCTGGAGGTGCCTGTGCTGCTGTGCTGGGATGAGCTGGGCAGGGATGGTGTCTCCTCACTTCTGCTTCCCAACTCTCCTCACGCTGCTGCAAAAAGCAGGTTGTGCCTGTGGGGAGGAGGCTCTGGGGCTGCTGCAGTGCCAGGGAGGAGCACTGTGTTATCATCGTGGGATTCTGGAAGCTGAGGCTTTAAGGGAGATACCACTTATCCCAGGACATGTAATAAGTTTATACATGTTGGCAGTGCTGCTGATACTGAACTCTGCGCTCCTTCCTCGTGCAGGAAATTAATTGCTCGCTCATTTCATGCCCATTTAAACCCTGAAATGGCTGCAGATTTTTGAGCATGATTTCTTCTCCGGGATGAACTGTGGTGCTGCCACACTTGCTTTGCCTCTAAAGTTCTTTAATTTTGTTCTTGTGCATCCTGGGAACAGCCTGCCCGGCCTGGGAGAGCTGGGTCTGTGTGAGTGCCTGGCTGCCGGGCTCCCCTTGGAGCAGCTCACACTGGAACGTGGTTCTCCAGCTCTGCCTCGGCTGTGTGGGCTGGCAGAGCTCCAGGCAGGGCGTGTGTGTCTTGGCCCAAAGCTGGCGGTTTAAGGAAATGCATGGTTCCTAATCTGCCATCAGAAAAAAGCAAATATGCAGGCAATTTAGGAAAGTGAAAGTGCAACCCCCTGGGGAATGCGTAACTCGGGCTTCAGAGGCAGTTCTGAATGTGGAGCCATGTTCTGTCTTAAATCCTGGCCCACTTGGCATCCTGCTATCTTTAAGCTGGATCAAGAGCAGATGTGTGGACTTTATCTGCTGAGGTTTTCGTGTTCCTCCAAATCCTTTCTGGCTGGCGTCGTTGCCTTACGGTAACTCAGTGTGAGCAAGGAGCTCCTTCCCTGTCTCAGCTGATCCTGCCTGTGGAATTCTCTAATTTGCTGGCAGTGGGTGCAGGTTGTTATGGAACGAGGTGATCTGTAACCTTGGCTCTGGCCCCTCAGAATCAAAGGATGCCCACGTGGGTGGTTTTGCCATCTCTTGGTGATAGAAGGAGCAGAATCTTTTCCTTCTCGTTATTTACTTGACCATTGCCGTGCATGATGTAAGGATGGAAACTGTAGATTGAATTTTCCTGTTAAAAATGAAAAATGAGAATTTCAGATTTTATCACCTCTTAGAAATAATTGATAAAACCTGGAAAGCTGAATGTTCTCCTTTTAGTCCACTGACACAATATAGAAATGCGTTGCTGCAAAATCCCATCTGGGGCAGCATCCCATATTCCTGATTTGTCAGATGCTTGCGATGCCTCCAGCCAGAGACAGAGTAGGCAGGATTAGTCCTACTGATAAATACTGGTGGATTGTGCCAAATATTTGTCACACATAAGTCAGAGAAATTGTTTGGATGTTGCTATAGGAATTCTCCTCCCCTTGTGCATTGCAACCAGCAGTTACTGTGCTGCTCTGCCATGGAGATGAGTGAGAGGGGGTTGGTGTGGAATCACAGAAGTGTTGGGAAAACAGTGGGATCGTGGGCTCTCGGGCACAGCCTGAAATGGGAACGTGCCGAGATGCCAAACAGAAAGCAGGTGCCACAGAAGAGGTGCCAGCCAGAAACCAGCAGTGCTGAGCTGTGGAGGTGCAACTCTCACAGACAGGGCTGAGCCTGGGAGATGGGCAGGATCTGGGAGGTGGGAGCTGGTGGAGCTCCCTGGGCAACACCACCTCTCAGGAGCTTCCCTCTGCATTGCAGCTCTGGGGGAAGCAAGAGAGAAACCAAGGGTTAAAGCCACAAAGGGGTGCATGATGGCTGGATGTCACCTCCCTGGGTCTCGTGTGGGTGGCAGGCAGTGCTGGGCTCATCCCCACAGGGACACTCCATGGAAGTGTTCCCAAACTCTATCTTGCTGCCTTGAGATGCCCTGGCACGCAGCAGGGATCTCTCCCTGGCCCCTGACACGGGCAGCACATCCCCTCCTGCTATGAAATCACCTCCTAAACTCTGCAACCTGCCCCGGGGGTGACTAAGAATCCTTATCTCTGTTCCCAGTGAAGCTCTCCCAGCGCAGCACAGATGAAAGGTCTGGGCTTCCTCCTCTCTTATCAGGCACCTGTTGTTGTATCCAGACATTACTCACATCCTTGGAGTCACATCTTGTTTTTCATAATTAGCACCAACTGCTTTGTTTGCTTCCTTCCCTTGCAGTTGTGCTCTGTGGCCTTACCTGGCTGTGGAGCTTTCGGGTTGTTTCGGGTTTGAACACAAGCACTGGAAATTTGGGAGCAGCAGATGAGAAGATTTGAGGCAGGTAGAAGGGATGCTCTTCAGTCCTGAACTGGTGCTGCAGCCAGGGTGTGTGTGGGGAGTTCTGTACCAATTCCTTATCAGTGCTGTAAAAAATCCTGAAGCAAGCCTAAACTAAAGTCTGTGCAGCAAATTGGGATTTGGAAAATGGCAAATCATGGAATCCTGGAATGGTTTGGGTGGAGAGGAACCTTAAAGATCATCTTGTTCCATCCCCTGCCATGGGCAGGGACACCTTCCACTATCCCAGACTGCTCCAAGTCCTGTCCAGCCTGGTCTAGGACACATATAAGGTTTTTGTTGAGGGTTTGGGTGTTATACTTGTTTATTTTATGCAATTCTATCTCACTTATCTGACAATTTTAATTCCACCTGAATGCCCCATCTTTTGCTCTTGCTTTTGGGAGTTTTGCTGCTTTGAAGATGTTTTCTGACTAATCCTTGCTGTGTGCTGGCTGTGTCATCATCTCAAAAGCTGAACTCAGTATATCAGAGCAATTTGCCATTCACTGGCACAAAAAAATTCCACTGAGATAAATGCAAATTCTGGGACCTGATCAGGGTTGGGATTTTGGACTGGCTGCTGTGCAGAGCTGTGCTTTGCTCAGGTAGAGTTCCTCAGGCAGAGAGCAGGTCCAGCCTGGCTGTGATGGATGGGCAGGGTTCTGAGGCTGCTGGGATCCTTCCTGCCCAGCTGGCAGAGCAGCAGAACTCGTTATCAGCCAGAGATTCTCGATCTGAGATCTGGATTTTCCCATCATGGGCTCCACACCTGAAACTGAACCTGCTGCTCAATCTTCTTGGGAGAACTATGGGTTTTTTCCAACCTGTAGGACTCAGCCACTTGATAGCAGATCAGGGAGGGAAATATTTCACCTGTTTTTGATTGACTCGATCATCTCAAGGACCATAAATTGTGAATATGTCCGTATCTTTTTTTTCTGAATATTTATTTATGGTTCAGGTCAATAGTCTCCAGAAACACAATTCTGCTTACAAACGAAATTCCTGGGCTGCATTCCCAGGCGTTCCCATGTGACTCGAGCATTTTTAGCAACTAAGTGAACAAATGCAAACATATTTTCAGGGCAGAGCAAGCGTTGCTATCCACATTCTCTCCAAGAGCCTGGGAGCTCTCCCCAGGTGCCCTGGATGTGACAAAGCAAAGGTCCCTTCTGTGGAGCATCCCTGTCTGGGGCTCCTGGCAGGTCTGCCAGGGCAGGCACAGGGATTTTGGCTATCTGCAGTGAATAATGCAAATGGAATCTCTGTCCTGTGGTCAATACCCTGGGTGGAGGCAGGTGGTGCCCTGGAAGGGCACAGCCCTTCTCTGCCTGTCTGCAGCAGCTGGGAATGGTCTTTCCTGTGGGCTTCTAGGCTCAGGAGAGGTGGATATCTGTTTTTTAAATGCCAGGGAAGAACTGAGGCCAGCAGGCAGCACCTGCTGGCTCAGGGCTCTCAGCAGCCATCACTTCACCTGTGACTAAGGAATGAATTTTCACAGGGAGGAAATGGTGTTCCCTGGCCAACAAAGCAGCATTGTGGAAAAGCCCTGACCTTAAAAGTCACGCTGACCATGCAGCAGTGCTTTAGAGGGCTTTTGGTGTCTGTGTGGCTACAGCAGGTCAGGCTGAGCCTGAAAAATCGGAGTGCTGGGATTGTTCTCACTTCTCCAGTCCATGGACAGAGCTACAGATTATGGACAGCAGCTGAAGAAATGCTGCATGCATGCCTGAAACCCTCACTAACACCCAGCTACATTTTGGTCAGAAAAACCTCTAATTCCTTCCTAAAAAGCCATATCAGTTTTCACTGCATAATGTAATTAATGAACAGCAAAGCAAACACTTAAATATCAACTGTTTTTTTGCACGTATACTGAAGTAACCAAAAGCAAAGCCATCTTTATTTTGGCAAGAATAAGGTCTGGATCTTCCACCTGAGATAGACAGGGATGCTGATGAGTAACAGCCATGCTGTATTAATGCAGCAGCATAAAAGCTCAAATAAATTACTGTTATATTCTTGGTTTTCCTCCTTCTGTAGAGTTGAACTTTCCCCAAAACCAAACTACATCAAAACAATCTCTGAGGTCTCTTCAGTGAAATAATCTATTGTCAGCTTTCAAACCATTTTTGTGTCCAATTAGTTTGGATTTGCTGGGGAAGACGTTGGGGCTGTTTCTTTAAAAAGAGCTGAAGTCCTGCAATGCCAGTGGATAAATCCCTGGAGCTGATGGTGGTTTGATCACCGAGGAACTGCCAGTGCCTTTTTCCTCTTTCATTTCTGGCCTGAAGTTTATGAAACTTGGAGCAAAAAGGCACATATTTAATCCCAGGGTAGCTGCTGCAGCAGTTAAAGATATTCCTGTGGAGTAATTTCTGTCATTTCTGAGGTTAAGGTTTAAAATGCAAAGACTTCTCTGAGAAGATGTCTGTGTGCTGCAGGGGCTGTGCTGGTGGAAATCAGTCGGGCTGGGGTTTTTATACTATAAAACCATCCTGGATTGTAGCTCTCTGCTGGCTCCCCAGGATGGGTGATGATTAATTCACTGCATATTTTAACCAGAGCTCCTCTGGGCCCCGTGACATTGATCTGGTTTGTGTGGCTCCTGTCTCCAGCCCCACGCCGTCGTTCTTAACTGGCTTTGGTTTTTTGGTGGGTCTGTAACACACATCACAGTGGCAAAGGCTGAAATCTAGCACTTCATTCATGATTTATAACTGCTAAAATAAATTGCAAGTGAAAGTGCTCCTCCAAGTTAAAGCTCCTTTAGGGAAGTGCCATTCCTTGAGGAGCTGGTGCGAGGTTGTTCCAGGTTAAGGTTTGCTGGGAATATCCCAGGGGATGGAGCTTGTGGGGGGCTTGCACCTCACCCCAGCCTCTTGGGGATGAGGGGAGCTCTGTCTCTCCCTGCAAGGTCAGCTCTGATTCCCCTGGTTTGCCATCCCTCGTGTTTCCTCCTCCACAGGGTACAGCAGTAAACCAAAATCATCCCGACCCTCCCCTCTTTGAAGTATCACTGGGTATTACAGAGTCACATAATTGTATATAATTACCATATTCTAACACTTAAATATTTTCCTGACTAATTTCCTCCTGTCTCTGCTTTGAAAATACCCAGATTATATCCATTAAAAATGTACAGACTGGAAAATATGTGATTTGAAAGGAAATTATTTTTTGCACTTAAACCCCACTTTTCTTTGTGGCCTTAACCTGTTGCCTTTGATGGAATTACTGGGGTTTAGTGTTCTGTTGTGGTTTAGTTTTTTCTTTAAAAGCTCCACCAGCCCAGAGCCCCCTCGTGCTGTATATCAGGATGTTTTGACAGCTCTGTTGGGCCCAGTCCAGCAGTCGATGCTCTGTCAAAATACTCATCATTTCCTGTAGTTTTGCCTAATTAATGGTGCAGTAATGTGGAAACTTAGAACAGCACCAGAAGGAAAAGTAAATGTTAAATGATTTGCCTTTAATGGGTCTCAGAAGCTTTTCCTTTTTGCTTTTTTTTTTTTTTTTCCCCCTTTGTTCCTCAAGAGCTCTATTTTTGGGACTTCTTCCTCTCTGCTGTTCCTGGTTCCTTTCAGAGTTTTCTTCCTTCCTACAAGTGGGGGATTTGTCAGTGTCAGAGGCTCTCAGCACCAAGGACACCAGCTCAACACCTGAGAGGGGATGCATTTCCTCAGCACAGTAATCAGCCCTGGCTGCTGATGAACAAAAGCAGAAAGTATTTGAAATTAATGTGGCTAATTCCAATTCAGCTGATAGCTTCCTTTTGTTTCTGTCCCTCCTTAGCTTTCTGACCTTTGAGTAGGATCCAGGCAGTTTGGGTAAAGCATTTCCATTTCCTTGGAACTGGTGGGCATGGAATGACAGGACAAAGGGAATTCCCAGTGCCAGAGGGCAGGGCTGGATGGGATTTTGGGCAGGAATTGTTCCCTGGCAGGGTGGGCAGGCCCTGGCACAGGGTGCCCAGAGCAGCTGGGGCTGCCCCTGGATCCCTGGCAGTGCCCAAGGCCAGGCTGGATACTGGGATTGGAGCACCTGGGACAGTGGGAAGTGTCCCTGCCATGGAATGGGGTGGGAGTGGATGAGATTTAAGGTCCCTTCCAGCCCAAACCAGTCTGGGATTCTCTTTCATTTTTCTCAAAAAGAGAAGTAAGTAAACCACAGACAATGAACAGAATCTCCCTGATTAAGGAAAGGCTGTGCAGTCCAAGGGGGTTCCTCACATGGGCACCCTGCAGGGCTCCCCTGGGCTCAGGTGGAGCCTCCCCAGCCCAGGAAAAGGACACCAGCTGTGCCAAGGGGCCGGGATGGCCGATCCTGGTTTACGGTGTTTTGGTTCACTGCAAAATATTTTGTTGTGAGAAACCCCAGATGGATGTGAATGTTCTCAGGGGTGGAGGGAACAAGTGGAGGGAGAAAGTTAGTCATCGTCCTGGCAGGAGAGAACCAGTGAGGACAAGCACTGGATGATGCACAGGGCAAAAATAGCCCAAGTTCCAAATGGAATGGGATGTGACAGCCGAGTTCCTCCGAGGGAAAATACTCCCGAGCCCTCGGGCACGTCTTCATTCTGGTGCAGAGCAGGGCAGGGGCTTTGCTTACCTGTGACACAGATGGAAAATGCTTGGGAAACAGAAAACTAGGGAGGAGAAACTTGGTGTAAATTACTGGTTCAGAATTTGGGGAATTTTGAGATTTATGGTTCAGGGCAGTTTAAACCCCGCCTTTTTCAGTTCTAAAGCAAAGTCCTCTGTCTGGGTAACGGAGGGGAGCACTTCCCAAGACCATCAGGTTATGTCGAGTATGCCTTGAAAGGGTTAATGTTAGAAGGGGAAAGTTATTTGTACTAATTTTGACCTGTTTATCCTTTGGTTTTTGTGAATTTCTTTTCACTGAAGCAGGTGTTGAAAGAGACTTGAGATTTCACCTCAGAACTTGTCTCAGTTATCAAAGTAATTAGAACCAGAATGGATAAAGTTTGGAAATGACCCTGAATTTTCATAATCAAATCAAATCTTGGCCCCCAGAATTGTCAGGAATGTTAAATTTTTATAGTTGGTCTGCAAGTTGATATCCCTGACTGGAGCTTGGCAGCCAAAGGGGCAGGGAACCCTCAAAATATTTTTGTCCTATCTCAACAAGTTCAGTGATATGAGTAATGAAATTATGTGGATTGGTCCCACTCATCTGACCCTGGGGGTATTTTAGGCCCTGGTCCAGCTCTGTGGGCTCTTCTGAAGGGCTCTGAGGTTGGAAGCTCCAAAGGTTTTGCTGCCTTTAGGAATTTTAGGGAGAACAACAGGTCAAATAGAACCCCCACCTTAGTCCACTCTTCCTGTATTCCCCATCCCAGGCACTTCACTGCTCCAGCCACATTTTTTTCCTTTAAAATATTCTTTAGAGGGTGTCATGTGTCCCTTTTCCATCCCAGGCTCTCTTATGAAGTCTGAAGTAACTTTAGCACCTTTGACAAATCTGTTTTGCTTTGTCCAGCAGGGAAGCTGGGAGATGATTTAAGGAAAAGCTTTTTGAGTGCTTGCACACTCTGCCCATCCCGTGGTGTCTCTGTTAGTGGTGGGGTGTCTTTCCTTGCTCATATTTCATTATCTTGGTGCTTTCCCACAGGAACAGTTTGATGTCAGTGCTGCAGGGTCCCCAGGGTGCCCCGTATTCTGGGGGATATTTGTCATCGGTGTGTTCCGGACGTGGCTTCTCCCTGGTTAAGGATTTTGTGCCTCAGGGCTTGGATTGACTGCTCTAATGGAACAGTGTGTATCTCCAGTGGAAGTGTTTTTGTTTTCAAAGGCAAGCAGCACATTGTGGACACATGGAAGTGTGTGGCTTTCAAAAAACCAGCCACTATTTCTGGATGCTTGAAGAGCCAGCCTCAGCCAGTTTGGGGTATTTTTAGCAGCAGAGACTTGGCCATTTGATATGGAGGGATTAAGGTCTGGTGATCTGGAAGCTGAAGATTTCAATTTCAGGTGCTGTGATTTGTTCCTTGGAAATGGAAAAGCCCTAGGCTATTACACTTCTCTCTCTCTAGCCCTGGAATTGCAAGTTAAAGCATCCTGGGAGAAATGAGGATCTGGTGCCACTCAGACAAGCTCAAGCTATTGCACAGCAAGCTGACCCTAAGCTTGATCCTAGCCCAAAACAAAGTCCAGTCCTAGTCTTTGGCCCTGTCAGTCACTTGTGAGCTATGAAAGGGGACTGATGAGGTTGAAAATCTGTCTAATAAAATGTGCCTTCATTAGAATAAAGCAATATTACTAAGATAAGTAATGCTATTGTAACTTTAAAGAGAATGTGTGCCAGCAGTTTCTTCATCTGCTTCTCTTTGGAGGACAAGCTCACCCTCCTAATTATTGTGTTCCTGCTTTTAGGCATATGAGTAGTCAGGGCATGACAATAGCCTGGGATTTAATGTATGCACAGGTTAAATGAATCTGTTATTTTTAGGAGAGCGGTGAATGAGTCTCAGAAGCTGAGAAATATAAATTTCCTACGTGCTGCTCACTCTGGTTGCAGGAGGACGTGTTGGTCCTGGGTGAGCTGCTGTGAGCACAACGTCGTGTGTGACAATGGGATCCCTGTACAAACAGTGCTGGCTTCTCCACACACACACACAAAAAAAATGCAGCAAGGAATTTTTAGCACGTTGTCATGCAGCACTCTCTGTTTCCTGGCTTCTACATTCAAGCTGTGTAATAATATTTATATACAAATGCTGACTGTGATTTTCCACCCCGGAAAAAGGAGATGTCATTTAAAAGTGCCGTGTGTGATGCAAAGCAGAGATTTGACTTGCGGCCTTGCATATGGTGTGGGCGTGGGTTTTAATTGTTTGAAAAGGGATCATTTTAAAAAATGTACCAGCCTTGCTACAAAAGCACATTCTCCTGGAGTAAAGGTCATTCTGCTCTTTAGAAGATGCTTTGGAAGGGAGGGGAGGGTCCTGCTCTTGTCTTTCCTTGTTCCTACCTTTGGAAACATCCTGGAGAGCGTGAGATCCTTCACTGTGGGGCTGAAACTGCTCTAAGGCCATGTTCAAGGTGGGGTCCAGTGCTAGGAGAGCTGAAATCGTGGCTGAATGTGGCACTGGCACCTGGAAGCTCGTTTTCCCCTGGAGATCCACACTGTTCCACATCCCTGGAACCAACACCCGTGTCCAGGCTTCCCTGTGTCAATGATCACACTCAGCCTCTTCAGCTTTTCTGGAGCTGGGATTTATAAACAGTTCCAAGACAAAATCGCTGCTTTTTGGCTCCAGCCAAGGAAACTGTTCTGGTATCTTGCCAGTTGCCAGCACATTTCTAATCCTGGTGTCCTGGGGCCTGGGTTTTCATGTTGAAATCTCTGTTCCTACCAGGCTCTTGGTGGACTGAACACACAGAAAATAACGACTTGCTGAGCTGGGATGTGTTTGCTCATCTTCTGATCCACGCTTGACCAAAGAAGGTTGGATCATGGCTTTGTTTTATCCTGCTGCAGTGACAGAATCCAGATGTAAGGATCCTAAATCTTTAGTGTTCCTGGTTTTCTCCTTCATAAACCCTTTGAAACCAGGGTTGTCACTCTGGCTGTGCAGCTCCTGGTTTGGCAGGGTCCTTCACCTCTCCATCTCTGTAATAATGGGGTCATTGGGCTGCAGGTGTACCTGTGCCCAGCTGCATTTCTAGATAAGCTCAACAACAAACCAGAGGGGTCCAGAGAATAATAAAGTAGTGGAATAAACAATAGGTGGCATAAAACTGATCTGCCAGCATGAGAGACTCTCACAGGAAAGATGCTGCAGCTGAAGTTTGCTTGGCAATTATTGCATTACATTTTTGCAGGTTGCTTGATCCTGATTTCCTTTTGAATGGTATTTCTGGAAGAAAACATATAAATAGTTATATGTGCTAAATTCAACAGGGATTAAGGAAAATACTCTTCTGGATCCACATCCCAGAAATGCTCCTTGGGAGACTCGGGAGCATTTGCTGGTGCTGGGTTGGGTTGAGCTGTCAGCAGGGTCTGTCCAGGAGAGGTCCAGGGCTTTGCCCAGGATGAGAACTCCTTGGTGGCTCTGTTCCATGGCTGCTGGCTGTTTGGGGATCCCTGTTCCATGAGCTGTGTTCCTGCAGCAGTGCCTGTGTGGTGCCCAGGGCAGCAGGGCAATAACCTGGTGTTAAACAGCTCTGCAGTTTGTTTGGTTAGCAGGTCACTGGGGGCACTGCCCCCTGTTTTCTGAAAGCTGCACAGAGCTTTCTCCAGGTGCCCAAATGAGGAGATTCATCCTCTTCCAGTTGGAATGAGCTGTACCTCGAGGTGGGTGTTTTGGGCTTCAGCAGCTGCCAGGGAAGGGGGATCCTGGCTCTGCACAGGCAGGGTGACACAGCTTTAAACCCCTGGGCTGGAAAGAACAGTGAGAGCCAGCACTTCCTCCCCTAAAGCATTCAAAAGCAGTTTTAAATCGGATTAGGATTTAACAATCACTTCATGGTTTACTCACTGCAGGGAGGATCAAAGCCCAGGGAGGACTCTTCAGCTGTTTGCTTTTCCTTTATGTAGAAACTTCAGCATGGCTGCCATTAACCCCCACTAAATACAATGAAAAAACTCCCTTCACAGAAAAGCAAATTACTTAACCACAGCCTGAAATAAAGTGTTCATTATCTGGTGACACTTTTTTCCTCTATTTGCTGTTTTACTAAGCTCCCATTCTGAGGCAGTGCAGGGAGCAGGTCTGCATTCCCAGCTCCAGTTGGACTGATCCTGGGAGATCCCAAAACTGGAATATGGGCTTGTCTTGATGTGCTGTGTCACCACAGTGCCTGGGCAAAAAAAAGGGTCAGCATTGACTCTGTGGAATAATGTGTGGTGTCTCAGGGGAGCAGGGACTGCTGCAGAACTGCACAGATGCTGCAGGGACATTTCCTTGCAATTTGGTGGAAATGTTTTGTAAATCTGAGAGGTTTGTGTGCGTTTTCCTGCTCGAGATGACCAGGGGTTTATCCTCTTGGGAGAGGCTCAGAGACCCAAGCAGCAAGGTTTTAAAAAAATGGTGGTAATGGGAGAGGGGAAAGTAATTTTGTGGCTAAAATAGAGCACGTGTCTGTCCCTCTGGTTTCTTCTTATTGCTGTAATACAGATTTGTCTGCAAGGGGCATATTTGTAGAAGGGGCATATTTGTAGAAGTGGCACTTGGGGACTTTGTTTAATGGTTGGATTTGATTTTGGAGGCCCTTTCCAACCCAAATGGTTCCATGGTTCTGTGGCATCTCAGAGAGCTTCACCCTGGGGTGCTGAGCCAGAGATGCCCATGATTTATCTGGAAGCTAATGCCTGTTTTCTCCTCCCCATGTAATGTGGTTTAGCTCAGAAAGGGAACTAAATGCCGACTGAGGATTAAACTGTGTAAGCCTGATGGATGTTTTGTAGGTGATGCTTTGCAGAAAATCATTACTTTGACATGTTGGAATAGAAAAGAACATTTTTCAGGCTTTTCAGACATAACATGTTGTGGAGAAGAAGCTTGGAACAGATGTACCCATAGTTTATTCCATTTATCATATTAAAAATAAAGAAAAGACGATTTCAGCTCATTTACTGCTTTATTAGTTCAAATAAACAGCTTTTCTAATCAATGTGTATGGAAAGCACAATGCTTTCATAATTGGCAGTGGTGGTTCCAAAATTAATGAGACTGTCCTCGTTTATGGTCTGTAACAAGTCACAGAGTTGATACATCAGTCTAATCCAGCCCCTATCTCATGTTCATTTTAGCACGGGAAAAATTATAACCTTATTTTTAAATTTTAAAACATTTGAGGGCTGGTTTTCCCCCCCAATCCTTTTGAGAAAGTGCGGTTGGAAATGAGAAGAGCTGCACAGGAAATGGTCCCAAGGAGAATGGCTCAGCTGTGTCTAGGGGAGTCTTTTGCTCTTATTTATCTGGAGGTATTTATTGATTTTACCTTCCTTTGCAAAAATACTGACTTAATTTATGAGGTGATAGAAGAGGCTGGAAGAATAATTTTACCTATAAGAGCATGGAATTGTCCAACTAATTACCCAGGAAAAAGAGGAAAGATCTGCTGATCTACCCCTGCAGATGTTTCTCATCTGGAATACAGACCAATTCCAGACATTTATTTTTTTGATTACTGTTTATTTTGATGCTTTATTACACGGTCATTGCCAGGAAGGAAACGGCACTCAGAAATCCAGCACGATGTTTTTTCCTACTTTGGTACTATTTATTCAGTAACAATTTGGGGTTTAACCCCTTTCTCCCCCTTTCCTTGGCTTGATTGTGAGCCCTCACTTCCATCCTTCAGTGGGAACAGCAAAACACGTTGGTCCTGGGCTGAGCCCTGCCATGGCTGGTATTAAACTCCCTGAAATTTTATAGAGAAATTAATGCTCATTTCCAGATGGTAACTAATAAGGACCTGTTGGCTTTTTTTGCCACCTAGTGCTTCTGTCCCTGCATTACTGTGGAGGGTTGTGTGTGTGAGGAGTGAGGAACCATCTGGTGCTGCAGCTCCTCGGCCAAACGCCCATTGGGTTTGTCAGAGGAGTTTCCTTGCACGAGTGGAACACAGTCAAACCTTCCCTGGTTTGCTGGAAGGCTGGGGAAAACCTTCTGTGTGCTGAGGGGGAGGAAACAGGGAGCACCTCTTGCTTCTGGGCTGATTTTAAACCTGGTGATCCTCCTTCCTGGAGGATGCTGAGCTTGCTGATGTTTTGGGAGTTTGACAGGATGGTGGATGTTCCCACTGTGGACAGAATTCAAATCCTATGGCTGGGCAGACAGAGCACCTCTGTCCTCTGGGCTGGCAGCAGTGATGCTCCAACACCCCTAAGCTGTGCTTCCATATGATTAAAAATGGCTGGAAAATTCAATATATGCAAAGCCAACGATCCCATGACATTTCGTTTCTTCAGATTTCTGCTGTAGCTGCTGGGGTGCCAAATCTGCCTCAGGCACTTGCACTTACACCCACAGTTACGTGTGATTTGTAATTCAAGGTGATGCTGTGCATTTTAGCTGGGAATTGGCTACCCCTGGATCCAAACTGGGTGTTTGCAAGAGCCCCAGTTAGGTTTGGGGGTGTGTTCAGACTGAGGGATGTGCAGCCCCTCCTTTCCCTGAGCAGGCTCTGCCTTGAGCAAACCCCAGAGCACAATGGAGCTGTTCTGCTCCAAACGGGAGCAGGAAGGTGGGTGGATTAGGAAATATTTTATATTAGGGATTTATTTTCCACTGAGCCATGTCACATTCAAGTCCCGCCATTGCTTTATGGCCACGTGCCTGTCCCCCTCTGCGTGGAACATCTGTCCATCTGTCCATCTGTCCATCTGTCTGTGTGTCTGAGGCAGGGCTCTGCTCATGCTTGGAGTCACCAGGGGCAGTGCTGGGCAAGGCTCTGCAGTGCCCGTGGCTGTGACAGGCTCTGACAGGCTCCTGCAGTGGGGAATATATTGCCTTCTGGTCCCTGGTGATGGCATCCAGACCTCCCAACCTTTCATAATCCACAAATGGAAAAGTGGCACTTAAAATGAATTTATTCAGGTGGGAGCGCTGTAAAACATGAAAATAAGGCTTTTGACTTGCTGCACCTACACTTGAGTGTCAATGAAAAGCTTTTTATTTGGTTTTAGAGCCAGACTTGCAGAAGCCAATGTGCCTTGTGGTCTGGCCCTGTGTGTTACAGGAGGCAGACTGGAACAGGGCACGGAGAGCAAGGAAGAGATTGGGAGTGAAGCTGCCCTGTGAAACACCAGCAAACCTTTGAGAATCTTTGAGGGGCTGGGTTTGCCTGGGGAAGGCTGAAAATGGGAGGGGAGAGATGAGAGAGACAAAACCCCAAAGGAGATTCCTTTGGGATTAATAAGTAAGTCTTACTAAGCTAATTCATTTATTTGCATGCCATCACTGTTTGCCCCTGCTTTACACAGTGGGATCACCCGGTGCTCCCTGGCTGCTGAACAACTCCTGCCAGAGCTTCCAGCTCTGTTCAGCCTGAGGGGCTGGGAGTGGAGAGGAGGGAGCAGGGAATGGTGGTGGTGGAGGAGCAGCAGCGAGCAGGCGCCGCTTCCCTTTGACCAATTATTTGATTTGCCACTGTCCTCAAACACAAGGTCATTTACAGCCCGCCCGGGGCTGCCAGATGAGGAAGTTACCTTGTGAAGGAAGGAACCAGCCCATGCTGTCTAAATATTGTCAATTGTGTGCTGAATGGAGGCCACAGCCTGAGGAACCTCAATAGTAGCTCTTTGTGTGCCCGGCTGCCTCCTGCCAAAGTAGTTTCCATAATTAGGAGTCCAAGATATTTACATTCCTGCTGTCCTCAGTGGCAGCACACACCTGTACGTGTGTGGGTGTTCATGGATGGGGGGCAAGCATTTATTTTCCTGTGCTCTTAGAGTGAGTATTCCTGCCTGGAGTCATGGGAATGGTGCAGCGACCAGTGGAGGTAACTGGGATGTGTGGGACAGTCAGGGGTTGTGATGGTGAGAGGAGAAGAATTGCAACGGATTCCCCCTCTGCCAAGCAGGAGAATACTCCCCATATAGAGAGATTCTGTATTTTTTGTCTGAATCCGAAGGTCCGGGCTGAATGCTCCCTTTTAAAATTCATTGACGTTTGCATGGAAACCAGAAAAATGGGCTTAAGTCAAGAATGCAATAACCTCACTCAAAACTGCTCTCCATGGCAGGCACTCATCCGCTTCGAGCCGTTCTGCTCACGGGAGGATAAAGGGAGGAGTGGGATCCTGTGTGTGGCTGCATGGCAGCGGGCTTGCAATCCAGTGGGTGATGCACAACAGCTTTTCCAGGCACGTTTCTCCCCCTCCCTCCATGATAACTCACAGCCAGACATTGATTAGTTCAGTTTTGGGGGGGGGGGAAGAGTCGTGCAGGACAACTGGAGACTCCAGCAAGGAGATTCCTGAACCCAATCCAAGGGAGAGCGGAGCGGTCACGTGGCGCTGGCGCCGTGCCTGCTTCCAGCTGCCGAGTTTCATTAGGAGACAGCCAAAATACATTAATTAGTCTTCTAACATAACTCTCCTGTGCAGGCAGTGCTGTGGTTTTCATAGGGCCAGAGGAGATGGTCTGAATGATGGACGTGATGCAACCTCTGTGTCAACATTTGTCCCCTGCCTGAGGCTTCCAGGAATCCCCCTGGATGGTGGGATCATGCTGGGGAGAGCAGGACAGAGGAGGCAGCCTGCTTGAGGTTTGGGCTTTCCCAAAGTTCAGTGTGGCTTCAGATGCAGGGCAGTTTCCAACCTGTTTGGTGTAGGAGGTTGTAGCCAGGAGGGGATCGGTGTCCCCAAAGAACAAAAAGAAATGGCCTCAAGTTGCACCAGGGGAGGTTTAGGTTGAATATTGGGGAAAATTTTTTCCCTGAAAGAAGAGTGGAGAGTCCCCATCCCCAGAGGGGATTAACAGCCATGTGGATGTGGCACTTGGGGACATGGGTTAGAGGTGGCATTGGCAGTGCTGGGGAATGGTTGGACTCGATGACCTTTCCTAACCTGAATAAATCTGTGATTTCTTCTTTGATTTTATTTCTATATGAAGTCTCCTCTGACAGATGTCCCCAGCGATGATTTCAGACAAATACCCTAAAATGGCTACGTCTGTGTTCCTCTTGCAGGGCACTCAGAACAGACACCCACAAATGTACCCGGGTAATCCCTGCTCCTGTTGCAAAACCACTTGTAAAAATTCTGCAGAAATCCAAGGAAAAAGTCATGCTCAGTCTAATCATGAGTTTACTTTTTCTCCAGAAGCTTTCTGAGCTTTCAGGCACTTAATGGAAACACCAGTGCTCACACTTGGAGGGCAGGCTGGAAAGTTTGCGTGGGCTGTGTGTGTGCCAGGGAGCCAATTTTTGTCCGTCAGAAGCCTCTTTCCATTATGCTTTTGTCAGACTTTGCCTCCGTAAAGGGAAATTTGGACTTTCCATGTCAAAGCCCTCTGCAAATGTTACCCAAGACCTCTTGTCAGTGCTGTAGTTTGTACAGGAACACCTCCCAGTGCTTGCCCAGGAGTGGGGAAGGCAGTTCTAACACTCCTGCCCTTTGAGGGAAATGTCTGTTATTTGGGATTTTTCATTCTTTCCTCCCTCAGCGTTCAGCATTTCGGATGCAGGCTCATGCTCCTGCTCTCTTTAACAGCCTGTTTTTCCTCTAACCACTTCCAGCTCCAAAACCTCTCCACATCTCCTCAGTGTAAATACACTTAACTTGCCCAGAGCAGGCTGGGGAGACAGTGGTGACCTTCAGCTGAGAGCAAAGCCTTGCAGTTTGACCTACTTTGCTGCAGAGTGGGTTTGGCTGAGGCAGGGCAGCTCTCTGCTCCCTGCCCTCCTCCTGGGGAAGGTTCTTGGGGAGATGCCCCATGTGAGTAGGAGAGCAGGGCTTAAGGAGATGGAAACTTCAGGGCCTTGGTTTAGGTGATGTTTGAGTAGCTGGGTGCTGGGTTTTCCCTAGTGCCAGCTTTAGATGTTTGGTCGTGCCTTTAAAAAATTTTGTGTCACCACGGGCCGGTAACACTAAATGCCCATCACAAAATACTTGTTTTTCATTCACCACCTCATTTTTTTTCCTCTTTGCTTGCTTTCCCCAAGGCTGGTTGTGTGAAAGGAGCAGCTGCAGGAGGAGCCAGGCTGCCGTGGCTCTTCCCAAGGCTCCTTGGTTGCACCAAGAAAAGCCGTGGTGGCTTTGTCAGGTCTCCCTTGTTCCTTCTGGGCAATGCCAGTGCAGCTGTGGCTTTGTTTGGGTGGCACAGGGTGCCCAGAGAAGCTGTGGCTGCCCCATCCCTGGCAGTGTCCAAGGCCAGGCTGGAATAATTTGGGCTAGTGGAAGGTGTCCCTGCCCACGGCGGGGGGTAGAATGGATGATCTTTAAGGTCTCTTCCAAGCTTTCTGTGTTTTTATGATTTTAGGAGTGCATTAAGTGGGAATAATTTAATAAATGCACACTAGGATTACTTAGCTCTTTAGATGTTGCCATTTTCTGCAGCACTGGTTTCTCAGGAGGGCTGTGGGGTGGCCCCTCTGGCAGTACAATTGTCTTTTGTTAGGGGACATGTGTCTTTAAACCCAAGTTCTCTCCTTATCTCAAATTTAAAGTGCGAAATTCCCAGGTTGGAAGCAAGTTAAAATTTCCTGTTTCAGCTGCATCTGCATTCAGTCTTGGAAGCAGATACTTGGCTGTAATTCTTAAAAAAAAAAAAATAAAAAAAATCTGAATATAAATTGATATTGCAGGTAAAAAGGAGCAACTGAGGAAAAATTCTTTCAGAAGCCCTCCAAGCAGTTTTCAGGATAATTTTCACTTATTTCTGAATAATTCCTACCACTGGTCACCCATTAAAAATAACAAACCCAAACTCAACCCCACGTCCCTGCTGATAAACACCGTGGACTTGCTTGTAGCTTATCTAATGCCTGAACATCTGTTTCTCCCTAGCTGAGAGGTTCCCTTGGATGAGTTCATGCAATTCCCTATGCAAAGGTTAAACAAAGTTGAGAGGCTCCAACCAGTGGCCTTGTGCCACGGGGCCTGTGCTGCACAAACAGCTTCACTGTGGAAATGTCCCATCGGAATTCAGAAAGATGCCCAGGAGGGGAAAAGAGTCACCCAGCTTAATCCTGGGCTGCAGCAGGGTTGGACTCAGGGATCTTAGAGGGCTTTTCCAGCCTTAATGATGCTGTGATCCTGAGCTTTCAGGTGCTCCAGTATGGGAAGGTGTGCACTTTCCCTGGCTCTGAAGAGCTGGTGCTGGTGGTGAGCTCTGCACCTGCTTCATTCTGCCTGGAAGGTGCCTTCAGCTCCCCATGGGATGGGCTTGGGAGCTGAAGGCCTGTTCTTGGGGGGTTCTGTGCAGAGGATTATTTCCATTTTTTATTATTTAATACTGTTTTATGTGTTTAACAGTGGCTGGGACAGCTGGAGGTGGGAAGGGTTGCAGGGTGGTGCCAGCACTGACTCCTGGAGCTGCTGGGCTGAGCTAAGCCCTGGAGGTTGGGTGCCAGAGATGCTCCAAGTGACACAGAGCTCTTCCCACGGGGATGTCACACAGGCATGGGGGGGATTGTCATGCAGCTGTAACCTTGTGGTGAGATCAGGAATCCTTTGGGATGAAGGATTCCCAGCCCTTCGTCCCCATCACTTCCCCCTCGGAGCAGCGGGTTGGGTGTAACCACACCAGAATCCATGGTGGGCTCATCCCGTGTCCATGAGCTGTTCCCAAACACCACACCCACACTTTTACTTTTGTGCCCTTTCCTTTCTGTCTCAGCTTTCAGCTCCCCTGGCTCCACATCCTGCGGGGCTGCACTTCACACACGGAGCAGGAGCATCAAAGAGGAGATGCTGAATAAAGCCCCCACTTTATGACATCTCTTCAAAGTGCCTTTCTAAGAGTTCAAAGGACATGAGGAAAGGAGGGGATCAAAATCAAAGGAAGATTGGGGGGAGGGAAATTAAAGCCTCAGAGGAACTTTATGGCAAGTTTTCTGTAACACTTTCAATGCCAAAATCACCAGTGTTCCCAGCACTGACTCTTCCCCTGCCATCAGATTTCCAGTTCACCTGTGCTGGTTTCAGGGCAGCTCAGCAGCTCCAGGTAGCTTCAGCCCCTCACACAGACACAGGGCACCCACAATTTCACTTTTTCATTCATTTTTTTGTAAGACCAAAGTTACTGTTCTGGTGCTTCAGGCCAAGGGGGAGATGTTTGTTCTGAATTTCCTGGAAGTCCTGGGGCTGACAGCAGAGCTCACCTTTAATGGAAATCTTTTTTTGCTTTCAGGAAATGCACCTCACTCTTCTCTTACTGTCTTCTACTGCAGGACCATAATTTCATCCATGCTTGGGAAATTTCCATTACAGCTGGGGGAAAGGGACTTCTCTTCCTGAGTGAAGGCTGTGGGATCTGACTTGAAGCAAGACAAGAGAAGCAAAACCTCTGTGTGAATGTCACAGGTAATATCTCCAGACTCTGCTTTTCAGGGAAGAAATGCAAATCAGTGAGGTATAAAGTGCTTAATATTCAGTTTTCTCTCATAATTTTATCAGTTTCCTGTCTGTTTTTAAACAGAATAGGGAAAAAAATGTGATGTACAAAGCAAGGGAAAGAAACCAGGCTGGTTTCAATCAGGATCAACTCCTTTGTAAAGCTGGACTGAGGTGAGCTGGAACCACATCCCTGCTGTGGGGAGCAGAGTGGGGCAGGGATGAAGCTGGGAAGGACTGGGATGCACATTATGCTTTTCCCAGGTTGTGTTACAATTTGGGGAGCTTTCAGACTTGGGACTTTAAATGGAAGGACTGAGAAGACAAATTAAGTATCTGAGGAAAGAAAGTGGGTTTTGGCAGGGGGAGGGAAGGCTCAGGCTCAGAGCAGCTGTGGAGTTTCCTTTCCTGTGGCTTCAGTTTGGTGCTCCCATGTTTAAACCATCAGGTAACAAATACATTTCCTCCATAGGGGGGAATGTTTCCTCATCCCACTGCTTTTCCAGAATCCGTAGTCTGTGTTCTTGCAGGAATTCTCAGCCCTTGTCCTGCCCAGGTGAGCTCACCTGTGCCAAGTGCTTTTCCCACAAGTGATTTCCAGGACTGCTGCTCAGAGAATGGCACAAAGCTGTTGTTGAACTCCCTTCTCATTAATTCATTCTCCTGCTTTTAATATACTGAACTACACACCTTGCACTCTGTGCTCTGCTTTAGGCAGGCACCCAAAAAAAAGGGAGATAAAACTCAGTGTGCGCTGGACTGTGGTGAAAACCTGGTGCTGTTCTGTGGGGGTGGTGGTCTGCAGGACAACTACTGCCAAAAACCAAATTAAATTGCTTGTTTTTCACCCAGAGAGGTGCCTAAATCACAAATTTCACCGGAAATTAGAGGCTTCACTAATCATCACTGCAAAGGACACCTCAAGGTGAAATTCAGTGTTTAATATATCTCAGCAAAAAAGATAATTTTATTCACTGGTAAATGTGAGGGGGGAATTCAAGGCATGTGGAGTAACTAATCAGATTGGAACTTGTCTTGGAGACTGGGGCTGGGACCTGTAAGGTTTGTTTACAAGAGGGGATTTGCATGGAGGAGAGACCCTTTAATGCAGGCTCTTTACATTAATTGGTTTGAAGCCTCAATGAACAGATGGCTTTATTTCCCTCACGGTGCTCCGGGCCACGTGGGGGGATTTCCTTTCCAAACAGGCCCGTGGGCAGTGGGGACAGGCACACAAAGTGCCAAGGCTGGGGCACGGTGGGGCCGTGCTGGCAGTGCCTGGTGGGGAAGGGGCACCAGGAACTCTCCAGCCCCACGGCTGCTCGCTCAGCATCCCATAACAGCACCCTTGTTGGAGGATGTGACAGCATCCAGGAGGTTAGGAACATCTTCCCAAGGGAAATGAGAGCCTGGTGATTTCCATCCACCTCACCAGAGCCCAGAAATAGAACAGGGCCTTTCTGAGCTGCCCGGCTGCAGCAGCAGGGACAGGGCTGGGAATGCTCCCGGGGCTGGGATGCTCCTGCTGGGGGAAGAGCAGTGACTCAGCAGGGCTAAAGGCATCCCTGGGTGATGTCACAGCTTCCTCCTGGCTCTGGGACACGCAGTTCCTCCCCGCTGTCACCGCTGGTGACAACTCCCATGGGTGTTTGGGCTGTTTGCTTTTGGAGCAGGAGCCCTTGGAGCATCTCTGTGACCTCCTCTGGACTCACTGCAGCAGGTCCAGGTCCTTCCCGTGCTGGGGACCCCAGAACTGGACACAGGGCTCCAGGTGGGACCTCACTAGAGAGGAGCAGAGGGAGGAATCACTGCCCTCGACCTGTGCCCGTCCTTTTAGCACAGCCCAGGGCACAGCTGGCTTTCAGCACTGAAGGCTTGGTGCTCCATGGCAGCACAGTGGGGCTTTCACAAACCTGGGGAAAAAAAAAAACCAACCCGGGTCTTCCAAACCTGGAAGGTGGAGGAGATGTTAATTGGGCAGACCTGGAGTGCTCCCTGTTGCAGGTGAGCTGCAGCGTGGCCTCAGCTCCAGGTCTCACTTTATTTTATTTCTGTGAGGGTTGCTAAGAGATGATTCCCCCCTGCAGGACCTACACAGATGCCAACTGGCTGGGGAGGGAGGGAGGCTCCCCAAAACCCAAACGGCAAATGAAAATCTGTTTGGGAATCCTCAGCCAGCTACACATAGGCATTCCCAGAAACCAGTTCTGGGCACAGGATATGGCCATTTCCCAGGAAGTGTGGCACCTCCTGGCACTGTTTGCAGTGTCCTTTCCTCACGAAACTGGGTTTTTTGGTGCTTTTCTTAGGCTGCAAATGGTTATGCACATTCCTAAATGTTTTCCTACTTCCCTTTTCGGATGTCTAACATTATGTATTATTTTCTGATACTTACCTAACCCGGGAAATCTGTTTTCCATCTCGCTTCAGCCAAGGTTTTCGTTTTAACCAGTCCTTCCCAGTATTTTCCTTTAACACTTCTGGTTTGCTGAGTGAACTTTGCAGTGTGAGGGTAAATGAAAGTGAAAATGTATTGCTTGTCACACACTGGCTGTTTAGAGAGGGTTTGGGGTTTTTTTCCCCCCCTCTGGATTTGAAGAGGGAGATATAAATCATTGATTTAAAACCAGGGTAATTTAACAAGATTATAGGAGAGGGAAAATCCACTTCCTACCCAAAGTTAACAGTCTCTTAGGTCTCTCCACCTACACAAGCCATATGCATCCTCCAAGCTGCCCAAGATCCTCTTTTGTGTTTTTCTGGCAGACTGTGGTGTAATAATTAAAGTCCACATGCAAAGCTTTCCTGGTGGGTCTTTTAATTGCTTTGTAATTGATCAGAGAGTTACCAACCCTCAGCCCCCAGCCTCCTCTCTGTGTTTGGAAAGTCCCAGACCTGAAGGGATATTCAAAGCCCTGAGTCCCAGATCAGAGGGGTGTGATCAGGGGTTGCCATCTCCCTTTTTATCCAACACGAGCAAGCTGTGCTTCTCCTGGCTTGGGGAGAGCAGAGGGATTTGTGCAGCAGCAGCAGGGGTGGGATGCTGGATAAGAAGGGCTGGAGAGAAGGATGGCAAAGGGAATGCTCATCCCTGGCTGCAGTTCTGGTTTGCAGTCGTGGGCAGCCTTTGTGCTGACCCCAAGAGGAGCCTGGGCTAACAGGGCTCCTCACTCAGAGCACTGGCACATCGAAAACTCAGGAATGGGCTGGAATTAGTGACATCATCCCAAATTCCCTGGGCCTGGCCACGATGTTCCCCGTCTCCTGAGGGGTGGTGGCCCCCCAGGTTACCCAGGGCAGGGTGCAGAGGCTGTGTCTGTGTTGTTGAGGCCAAATATTGAATTCTAGGAACAGGTACAGCCCCAGCTCTCAGTGGCACTGCCCCACCTGAGCAGGTATCACACTAAATACCCTCAAAGAACAGATCTCCTGCTCTTGTTATCCCCATTCTTGTTAGGAGTCAGGACTCTCACCAGGCACAGGGACTGGAATCAACAGATCTTTTTAATAGGTGTAGCAAACCACATGTAATCCTTTGATTCTGGGAGCTGGAACTCAAAGCCCAGCTCCTGTAGCACGAACATGGGTGGCTTTTGGGTTGTCACTTCAGCAGGAACATGTCACCAAAAGAGGTGTCCTGGAGCCTGCTTTGCTCCCACTGGCAGGACAGGCTTCCAGTAACGAATTTCCAATGAAACGTTTTTCTAATTATAGCAAATTATTTTTACAAACATTTTCCTGGGAAGAGATTTTGAAACTAGAGCCAAAAAGGAGAAGACTGAAATTTAGGCAGTGCCTGAAAAAAAA
>CM031869.1:675374-712874 GCA_018697195.1 Certhia americana | reverse complement strand
TGCTGGCTCCTCCAGCACATTGTTCTGTGCTGGAACAAATTAGGGCTTGGTCTTTGCTCCAGGAAATTCCCTGTCTTCCCTCCATGAGGTACCCAGCTACCCCAAGAGTCCTTCTGCTGCCACAGCAGTGGATCCCAACACCCACACACAGGACTGGTGTCCTGGGGTGGATTTTCTTTAGGGCTGACTTGGGAAATGTGCCCATAGGAAATGAATGAGTAATTCAATAATTTGTAGCTGGTTGGACAGCTGGAGCACCTCCATGCTCTGGCCAGGGTTTGGAAAGTTGATGAGCAGATGGAATGTTGGGCTGTGTCCCCTTCCATCCCCCTTAAACCTCTCCATAGCTTTGGGAAGCTGTGGGCATTTGGGAGAAGATGCTGGGGGTAACTCTGTGCTGGTGTCCTGTGCTCTCTGAGTGGGATGTGGCTCTCCCAGTAAGGATGGGGGAACTGGGGTGTGCCCATGGCTCTGGGCACCAGAACCAGAGGAGAGGCTTCCTCTTTCTGGTGTGTGCTTGCCAAGACAGCCTGGAGGAGAAAACAAAGCAGGGAATCAAATAGAAAATCTGGATGTTTGGTGGAGGAGGGAAAGCTGGGGCGTGGAGTGAAGGCAGCCTGGAAAACCGTGGGGTGCTCTGTAGCCTGAGAAGGGAAAGGGGGGTGACAAGGTCTGGGACAGTGCCAGAGAACAGGAGGAGGCAGAGACCATGGAAAGCAGCTGGGAAGAAGCCTTCTTTGCAGGAGGAAATGTTATTATTAGTGCTCAGTTTCCTGGACAAAAGATTCTTGTCTATTTAAATACTCCGGCTTCACGGAGCTGCAGTTCTCCAGACACAATAAAATCTGCCTTTTCTCCCTGTCATTGTCATTCCCTGCTGGCAGCAGGTGGGTGAAGCTCCTGTGCTCTGCAGTAGGACACTGCAGGCTGCTGTGGCCAGGGAGGATGAGCCCTGGGACAGGGGCTTTGTCCCTTGTGCCCCCTCACATCTGTCCACAGAGATGCTGCTCTCTCCCAGCAGTGCAGATGCTGCTGATAGAGAGATTAAGATCTATTAGATTTGAATAAAATTGGCAAAAGCATTAAAAAAATATTAAAATGTTAAATATTTTGATAGAAACCACACTTAAGAAACCTCCTGGGCCATCCTCAGGCTTCCTCGGCACCAGCAGCAAAATACAGAACCTCACTAATGCCAAATAATCACAGATAACGGATAATTGGAATTATTCTTTCCATCCAGGCATGCACAAAAACCACACAGGGGTTGTGGGGGGAAGAGATCCGGGTTCTGTGCAAGGTGGTGCTCCCACCTGAGCTCCCCTTGGTGAATGTGGAGAGGTGCTGCCCTGGCCCTGGTGTCTCCATGTGATCTTCTCTGTGTGCTTCTGAAGGTTAGGCTCTTTTCCACAGAAATTCCAGATGATTTCCTGAGACAGGTGAGAAATACTTTTCCTATCTGTCTTGAAATGTTAAAATCTGGCACCAATAGTCTGGAATTTTCTCTATAGAATCCTGATTTTTTCCCCTCTATTCAGGTAGCTTGAGTTTAATATCAGATCTAACCCCTGTAATGATAGAAATGGGACTTTTATTCCATAAAAAGATGGGAGATGTCTCACTCTGCTCTTTTCCTGATTATAATCGTTGCGTGTTCCAAGCCCTGCAAGGCTTTGAAAAGTCAGCCTTCCTGAACGTATGACAAATATATCAGAGAATCACGGAATATCCTGTGTTGGAAGGCACCCACAGGGATCATGGAGTCCAACTCCTGCACCCGATATAAATATATCTTTATATTGAATTACTGCAAAAGTGCAGATGTGCCCAGAGCAGTGTGAGGGAGCTGTGGTGGGGCTCGTGGCTGTCACGAAGGACACACAGGATGCACAGTTGCTAAACCACTAAAAGCACGTCCTGTTCATCTCAGTGGGGAGCGTTTCTGTGTGGGGATTCTGGAAAACTGAACAGTTCACTCACAGTGAAAGAATCAATGCAGCCAACCTGCAGCCGAGCCAGTTAGACATTTTAATCAGAGAGTTTGGGGGGATAACAGCAGCCATTCTTTAAATGGAAAATACTTGGGGATGAGCTGCCGGTGTTTTAGAGGGTGAGTTTGATTTGCTGTTTTTGTCAGGGTAGGGAAAGCTCCAGCTGTGAGTGGCCTCCAGCCTCAGCACTGATGTGTCAGCCCTAGCAATTCATGCTTTGATTTCACAGCAGCCTGCACTGCTCTGTGCTGGGCTTGTGCTTCTGCGTGGGCTCCATCCTCCTCAGAGCTCTGAGCTCGAACTCCTTTACCTGGGGTCCTTTTCCCTACACCCCATTGCCTGAGTTCTGTTCCCTTAACCCCATTGCTAGGAGATCCTGTTCCCTTCACCCCATTTTCTGGGGTCCTGTTCCCTTAACCTCATTGTTTGGGATCCTGCTCCCTTCACCCCATTTCCCGGGGTTACTGTTCCATTAACCCCATTGCCTGGAGATCCTGCTCCCCTCAGCCCATTGTTTGGGGTCCTGCTCCCTTTACCCCATTGCCTGGGGATCCTGCTCTCCTCACCCCATTACCTGGGGGGTCCTGTTCCCCTCACCCCATTACCTGGGGTCCTGTTCCCCTCACCCCATTACCTGGGGTCCTGTTCCCAGCCAAGCCTGGCCTCCCCTCTCCCCTGAGGATGAGGGAACAGCTCTGCCTCCTGCTGCAGCAGGTAGGGAAGGAGTAACTTTGGATCATGGCAGTGTGTCCTGAGCCTGGCAGTGCTGAGGGAGCCCAGGGCAGGCAGTAGCTGCTTTTGGAGCAGCTGCAAGGCTTGGGGAAGCAGAGCAATGTCCAGGGCCAGGCTGTCAGCAGTTCCCTGCCTGCCTGTGAGCACAGGAGCTGCCAGCCTCCAGCCCTTATCTCTCAGAGAGGATGTGCTGAGATGTTCCTCCGTGCAGCTTTGCAGTTCTCCTCAGGCAGAGCTCTGCTTTCCCTCTGCTGGTGTGAGCTGTAGAGTGTGGAGATCACTTTGCTGTGCCACTGTCCCTACACCTGGGGAGGTGACAGCTGCCACAGCTGACTGTCCTGGGGCGAGGACAGGCATCCAGGGACTCCTTCCAGGCTGTGGATAAGAACAGGCAGCAGGCTCAGTGTAGAACGTGGCCAGCAGGAGCAGAAGCTGAGGGGTGGACTCGTGCCACAGCCTTGCCCATGGTAGCAGGAGCCCAAGGCATGAGGGACTTTGTTTGCCCTGCAGCTCAGCTCTGCCTCTGCCTGTCCCCGTGGCCATGGGGACAGCAGTGGCTCCTGGGTGACTGTGCAGTGCATGTTGGCCCTGGTGATGTGCTGAACCGCTCAAGCAAATCATCCGAAAATAGGCTTCATATGTGATGCAGAAGAACCCAAGCAAAACAGAGCCCAGCCAACCCCAAATTTATGCTTGTGGTTACTGAAGCTTGTGAGATAAATTTTTTGTTTACTTAAAACTGATTTCAAAGAGGTTTTTTTTTTCCCTTTTTTTCTTTTAATTCTCATTCTTGATCCTTGGGCTGGGGGATGGTCATGGCACTGCTCCAGCTGGGGCTGAGCATCCTGCTGTCATCATCACAGAGAAGCTCTGTCCCAAAATGCCCAGGATTAAGGTCCTGGTGAGGTGGGGGAGCACTGTTACTCCTCCAGAACAGGAACTGTGGTCGCTGTTCCATTGGCACATCCCAGCAATCACCTGTGGCGTCCCGAGATTCTCTTCTTTTCGTGACAACCTGGAAAAGTAAATTTCAGTGGAGCTTTTTTCTTTTTTCCTTATTTCTAACTTTTGAAAACATTTAATCTATGAAGTGTTAAAAGCATTAGTTCCATTGAAAAAAAAAGGGGAAAAAAAAAAGCAAGAAAAAAAAAGGCCAAGAAACAAAACCCCCCAAAGCCTACAGAGCCTCTGTGGAGCTGGCAGAAGCCAGAGCACAGAATCAGCACTGGCTGATTCCATCTCTTTGTCATCCCACACGTGAGGTTTACCCCAGTGAATAGGAAAGCCTCGAAAGTCCAAACTGCCATATTTCAGAACAAACTGTATAGAAAATAAACACGTGGCATAAATAAAGCACAGGCAGGAAGCGATGACTTTGTGGGACAGAGACCTGAGGTGATGCTGCTCCTGCTGCTGGGGACCCTGCCCAGCCTGGCCAGGGCAGGGAAGCGAGGGAAGCACCCACCCATTTTCTTTTTTCAGGAATCCCTGGCTGTGTGGCCCCTGTTTCAGCAGAGAATTCATGCAGCCTCAGCGTTTGAACTGGCCGAGTCCTGCGGGGCCGAGGCCAGCAGTTCCAGCGCTGGCCAGGACCCATCGTCCCTTCAGCAGGGATGTGGTGAGTGCACCCTGGTGCCAAGCCCAGATGGAGCCATTCCCCCAGCAGATTCCTCCCTCTGCGTCCTTTTATTTCTTCTTTTCTTCTTCTTTTCAACACTTATTTGCAGATTTGTCAGTGTTCTGCGTGGCGTCCCAGTGGCAGTTGGTGTTGGCCTCCTTTGGGGTCCCTGTGTGGGGACAGGGCCAGGCAGCACAGCCTGGAAGGGGGGGGAGCCCAGACTGGGGGTTCAGTGCTGGCAGCTCGGGGAAAGAAAACCCATCTGTGTTTGTGAATGGAAATGACCTCGGGGGAAAATCCTGGAGAGAATGGGGGTGGCCGGTGCTGCTGCTGTCTGTCTGTCCCCGCGGAACCTCAGCGCTGCTGACCGGGGTTATTGTGCTGAGTAATTGCTTTTGGACGGTGTTCAGGCAGCAAAGTGGGGCAGAAACAACTCTCCAGGCTGGTTTAACTCTTCTTGGGGGTGTAATTCTGGCTGGTTCCAGAGGCATGTGAGCTGGGAGATGGAGGGGGCTGCAGCAGGGCAGGAGCAGGACCTGGGAATGTGGGCAGCACCTGGGAGTGCAGTGAGGGACACCAGGAAAAGGGTTTTACTAAAAAAACATGAGGTCTAAGCCAGCATTTCAGTGAGGAAGGGGAAGAGATGATTTTGAAGGAGGAACAGAATGGAACAAACCAGGCTGGGGGAGCAGGACAGTCCATGGAGCTGCTCTGTGCACACTGGGACCCATCCCATGGGCACAGAATGAATTAATGTACCCAAAGCGTTATCAGGGAGGAAGATTTGTTCCAGAAGCCCAGCCCAGGGCAGGCTGGGGGAGCAGAGGGTGTTTAGGAGCCATGGGGACCTCTCTGCTCTTTGGTGGAGGCAGTGTTAATCCTGGGGCTTAGCAGAGTGGGGAGGGAGGAGCAGTGGGGCTGTTAAAAAATGTTCACTGTCCAAATGGGTTTAATGTCAGCTCCATGGAAAGTCAAACCTGCCGTGTGGAGGAGCTGAGTTACCCAGCACAGCAGCGTGGGCTGAGGGTTTCCCCACGGTGTGGTGGAGCTCCAGCTTTCTGTGCCTTTTCCTTTGGACACAAAGCACCTGCAGTGACAACTGACACCCTCGTGGATGCCCTTCCCAAGCTCTTTCTTACACAGGATGTTTGGCTAGAAGAAAATACAATTTAAATTTATTTTTTTGTGTGTTGGGGAAAACCTGTCCAGATTCTGAGGAATATTGGTGAACCAGTGTTTAAGTTGTAATTCATTTATGTAGTGTCTCGTTTTGGAATGGCATTTTTGGCCGGGGTACGTCTGGCCAACGATGCTCTGATAGTGCCCCAAGCCTTCCTTTTGGTTCTCATTTAGGTTAGAATAGTAATTAAAGAAGGGTAAAAAAAGAAGTGACAGAGTTACTGACTCTCTTTTCAAAAGAGAAGGGTTTAGGCCAAGCTCCTGCTAAGAAAATAAACAGAATTTCATTTTTTTGTTGCGAGTTCTTCCCATATATTGAATTCCGTGCTCAGTGACAAGGGGGATCTGCTTGAGTGAGCAGCAATTAGATTCTGATGGCTTTGAGTTGTGCCTGGATTTGCTTTGGAAAGCTGGGGCTATCCTTGGAGAGCAGGCTTTGGACCTGAGCTCGAGCCCTTGTTCTCTGAGGAGCACAAACCTTGCAGCCTGAGTTATCAAGCTGTAACTTTTATGGCTGTGCCTGGAAATGATTTTCCTGCCCAGTGTCCTGCCCAGCAGTGCTGTGGTAGAGCCCTTCCTCCCTAGTTTAGGCCAACACTTGCTAGTCTGAGCCTAAATCCCATTTTTAATTGAGGCATGTTGCAGAGATTGGCTCTTTTGACAGATGTGGGTGTGGGTGTCCTTCCCACCTTCTCTCCTGCAAGAAAGAGAAACCCATATTGGGATAATTTCTGCAGAAAACAGTAAATTTGGGGTAGTGGGGAGGGTTTGAGCTTGTCCCAGGGGTACCCACCACCAGCACCCTCTGACGTGGGGCTGTGCTGGGCAGGGATGAGCCCTGGCAGTGGGGAGGGAGAGGTTTTGGTGGTCACCACGAGCATCAGTGTTCCTCTGGGCAGCTGGAGGTGACATAGATGGCCTCAGGGGACACACAGCTCTGTGCCTCGGGTGATAAATTGATAAATGTGTCATGGCTCAGCTCCGGAAACAGGGCAGGGAAGGATGTGAGTGACAGAGGATTCATATCCTGGAAACGCCGCCGTGTCACGGCTCGGGAATTCAGCAGGATAAATGCATTTGCCTGTCCTGCTGCAGACAATCTGCTTAATGTGGGAAGCAGAGCTTCCTGTAGCAGCGAGCCAGTGGGGAAGGGAAAACCCTGAGAGCCAGGAAGGGCCAGGGAGAATTAAGCAGGTAAACCCATTAGCAGTGACCACCTCTTTGTGCGGGGATTACACAAAGCTGCTGCTTTTGGATGCTCGGTGTCTCGGGAGGAGCCAGTGCTGCGAGTGGGCACCTCTCCCCTCTCCTGAGGGGCTCGACCCCGGAGCTGGGATTAGCATTTGCCACAAGCCACCCTCACTAGCCAGAACAAATTGCTGCACGTGCTGAGAGAGAGCCCAGTCTGCAAGAACCGTGGTGATGCTGTGAGGCAGAGGTTTGGCAGGCTTTGCTCTGGCAAATCCCTCCATTCTTCCCAACGGGACCCTCCTCATGGAAATTGCTCAGTTTTAAAAACAGATTTACACTGTTCTGAGCAGAGGTTTACCCCAACTCCCTCCTCAGCTTGGGGATTCTTCAGATACCGGCTCTAAAAACAGAGTGAGGGCACAAAGGGGAACAGATGTGCTGTCCCAAGAGCCTCTCTCAGTCAGGACATCCCAAAATGGTTTGGTATGAGCTCGGCCCAGTGGGAAGGGAGCGCTGGGGTGCAGTGAAGGGTGCTGGGGGAGGGTGTGTGGAGGGGGGAACACCCCAGTTTTGGGGAGAGCTGAAGGGATGAGCATGGCCAGGGGCTCCCTGGGTCCTTGGTGGAGTCTCTGAGGGGACAATGCCACCCGACCTCGCCGTGCCCAGCCCCGTGTCCCACAGCTCCCGGGTTGTGTGTGTCCTCCGGCAGCCTTTCCAAAATGCCAACCACAGCAAAGCAGCAGAAAGCCAAGCTTTCCTTTTGCTTGGATTCCCATCAGTTCCCAGATTTTAATAACAGACTATTCCGGGCTCTCTCGCTCGGCTTGGTTTGGCTCTTAGAGCCGGGCCCGGGCTCTGTCTCACGGGCAAAGCAGCCACGGGGAGAGAGGAAGAGGAAGGAGCAGCCAGGTGTGGGATGAGCGCTGTGACCCCGCTCTCCCCCTCCTGCTCCCCACGGGGGTCCCGGACAGCAGACCCCGTCCCCAGGGTGGGCGCACAGGGGGCGTCCCGGGCCGCTCTGGCTGCCTGTGTGCGCCAGATGTTGAGGCAGATGTTGGCGCTGCCGCCTCCGCTCGCTGGCAGCGGCAGTGCCGGGGATGCCCGGGCCCCGCTGCTGCCCGAGCTCCCGGCGCCGCCGCACCGCCACCTCCCGGACATCCCGGAGGGGTTCCCGGGTGCCGGGGCTCAGCTTTTTTATCTTCTTTATTCCACGGTGCCTCCCGGGCATCCCGGAGGGGACGCGCCGTTCCCCTGTGCCGGCCCCTGAACTGATTTATTTTCATTATATATTATATATATATTATATATATATATTAATATTAATATTAATATTTATATTTATATATTATTATATATTTTTATTTATATTTATTCTTTTTATTTTATATTTTATTTATTTTCTTTATTTCGTGGTGCCTCCTGGGCATCCTGGAGGGGATGTGCCGTTCGTGTGTGCCGGCCCCTGAGTTGATTTATTTTCTTTATATTTATTCTATATTTTATTCTATATTTTATTCTATATTTCATATATTATATTTATATTTATATTTATATATTAGACATTATTATGTATTTTTATTTATATTTATTCTTTTTATTTTATATTTTATTTATTTTCTTTATTTCACGGTGCCTCCCGCCCTGCAGCCCAGCCCTGCCCAGCAGCCCTCTCACCCCACACTCTGGCTCCCAGCACTTACTGGGAAAGATATCCCATGTTAGAACCCTGAAAGCATCAAGATTTCTGCTTTGATAATTAACGATCCTCAAATAGATGCTGCCTTTGACCTGAAGCTGTAAGAACAGCTTCCAAAACTGAGTGATACTGAAAGACACTGAAAGTGTTTGTGATATTACAAACACAAGTGTCTAATATCACAAGGTAAAATAGCTAAAGTTTGGAGTTTTAAGATATAAAATCATATAAAAAATAGTATAAAAGAATTTAAGCGTTGTCTGAGTCCTTCGCTTTCTTCTTCCTTCTCAAGTTTAGAGAAATTTTTTCTAATTAGTAAAAGGCACATTGCAAACATTGAGTGTTCTTTAATTACGTTATAAATAAAAATACCTTAAGTGTCAAGTTTTAATTAGTTTTGCTTATTGTTTGAAAATCCTTAAAACTAAGTAAAAGTAAACATTTTCTTACTGTGTAAAGCAAAGCTCACATCATGTGAGACTGTATTATAAATAAAATAATAATAGACGACTAAATCCAAACGAAGTACCTTCAAATCTAGTATCTTCCATCCAAACCTAACTAAACCTAACACAAGACTGCAGTAACAATTCACCTGTAATGATTTTGTTTTTATTCTCCTTTTTTTGGCCTCTCACCCTAAGGGCAAGCAGCCCGAGGTGAGCGTGGTCTCTCCGGGCAATGCTGGCTTCTCCATCTGTCTGGAACAATTACTGCAGCATCCCTAGGGATTATTTTTCAGAGCAGGTGTTGACATTTTGCCCCAGTTGGGTGTCAAGCCGAACCTTTGGGGGCAGTTTGGGAGCAGCAGAAGCCTGAGGAGAAGTGCCCTGAGTTAATGAGATGTCACAAGACAGCACAGCTAAATCCAGCACTACACGGTCCAGCTTTCCAGTTTAATTAGAAACCTGGATCCCCCGCTCATGAATTAATTCACTTTTTGACTTGAGTGACAGCCCAGCCTCTCACAGGGAAGGCAGACACTGTGTTAAAGAAGAGCTCTTTGCTGTCCACATCCCCCTGCCTTGCCCAGTTTTGTGTTTTCCATGGGAATAGCTGAGCCAGGCAAGGCTGGGTCCCTCTCTTGGCCAAGAGGAGCAGCTGAGAGCTGCAGGGTTAGCAGAATCCACCTTTCTCTGTTTCCCTGTGGATCCCACAGGTGGGAAGCAGCTCTGAAGGGCTGGAGGGAAGCTGCAAGGACCTGGCACATGTTCCTTGCCAGCTCCGGCTCCACCATTCCCACGCCAGCTCCCAGTTTGCCTGGCAGCACTGGGATTACAGAGATGCTATCAGTGCTGGGGAGAAGGTTTGGGAGCCAGCAATTGCAGAAGTTCAGGAGCGCAGTAATTAGCAGAGCAATTGTAAAGCGCAGCAATTAGTGGCTAATTGCTGCTGCAGGAATATGCAAGGCGGAATGTCTTTTATTCCTTCCTCCACGTGGGATGGATGATCCCGGGTTTGCTGGGAGCAGGGAGCACTTGTGCCTTGTCCCTGTCCTTGATGGCAGGAGAGGACAAGGGGGAAATGCTTTAAGATGAGGGATGGTAGATTTAGATTTGATGTTAGAGAGAAATTCTTCCCGGCGGGGTGGGGTGAGGCCCTGGCCCAGGTTTTCCAGAGGAGCTGTGGATGCTCTGGTGGAGCACGGCACTGTGGGGTGCTGGAGGTGTTCCCAGCTGGCAGGAGTGGCTCTCGAGCTGCTTGGGAGATGTGAATTGTGCCAGCAGTGGAGACACTCAGCTTCACAAGGGGTTTTGGGAGCCACCAAGGGGCCACAGCGCTGTTTTGATAGCCCCATGGAGCCAGACACTGGGGCAGTGGGAGGAATCCCTCTGGGAATGGGCGTGATGCTCTGCCACCCTTGTGCAGCCACCCCCCAGTCACTGCCACTGTCACTGGGACAGCCCCAAGGTGCCTGGAATTACTTCTGAACAGCTTGTAGAAGAAACATATTTACTTAATAAATAAATACAAATGACATAGGGCAGGTACTAGCATGAAATGCACACTACTGATGTGAGGGAGGTCAAGGTCTGAGGCTGGAGCTTTGCCTAGTTCAGCTTAACATGCCCAACTGGCACTTGCCAGGCTGGCCCTGGGTAACAGGACTGATGGTGTAATTTGGGATTGCTCGAGGGTGTGTCAGAAGCCACACAGCTGGATGGGTAAATTCATGAACACACAGCATCCAGGGAGCTTCTGCCTTAGAATGCCTGGGGACACAAAGTGTGCACTTCTCTGGGAACCGGCGTCACCCTCGGGCACGTCCTGAGAGCTGCAGCATGGTCAGGGCACACATGGGCACAGAGCTGAGGTTAAGGGCACGCATGGCACACAAGGCTGAGGGTCATGGCACACATGGCACACACAGCTAAGGGTCATGGCACACATGGCATACACAGCTGAGGGTCATGGCACACATGGCACATGGCTGAGGGTCATGGCACACATGGCATACACAGATGAGGGTCATGGCACATGGCTGAGGGTAATGGCACACGTGGCACACGTGGCACACATGGCACACCGCTGAGGGCAAGGGAAGATGGAGCCCCGTGGACCTTGGGATGGTTTCAGGGCTCGTCCCCTCATCTCTGCAAAGCTTCGTGCAGAGCAAAGGGGCTCTGCTTTGGCTAGATTTGGCAAAGCCTTGGCCTAAAGCTCAGAGCTCTGATGAGCTCTCAGGAGGCAGCAGCAGCTGGGTTTGCTGGGTTTTGGGATTTGGGGTCATCTCGGAGCTTTGGGGCCGTGTCTCAGTCGGCCGAGACAGGCAGGGGCAGGAAGAGGATCGCCTTCTGGCCGTAGTGAGTCCGCGGGCCCAGCTTGCTGTTCCCGTTCTTCTTCAGCCCCACAAACCAGTTCTTGTCTGCGTGCAGTTTGGAGACGTAGGTGTTGTAATGGTTTTCCTCGAGCCTCTCCAGGAACAGACACTCCTCCCCCAGTAACTGCTGAAAGAGAGCCCAGGAGAGGACAGTGAGCTGTGGGGATGGGGCTGCTCCTGATGTGACAATCCCAGCTCAGCTCTCTAAGAAGCCATCCAGACCCTCCTCTGAGATTTCCACACCTTGGTAAAGCTCATATTTAAGCTGTGGGGTAGGTGGCCTTGATTTCCTCCCCAGGGCCATCCTGTAGTGAGGTGTCTGACCTGGGAACTTTAACTGCCAGTGACCCCATAAGCTGCTCTTGGCCCTGGCTCCTGCTCTGCCCCTGAGCTGCAGGCTCAGAGCACAGAACCAGAATAAGTTGGGTTGGAAGGGACATTAAAGACCATCGAGCTCCAGCCCCTTGCCATGGGCATGGACACCTCCACCATGTGGCAGCTGCCGAGGGGCTGCAGAGCATATTGTGTATGAAACACAATATTTAACAAATGCCAGACAGGAAATGCAATATTTGTCAGACGTAGGGCAGTAAATGGCATAATTTGGTAATTTATTTATGTCCCCCCCCATAATAAAGCCAGATGCAGAGTGGCCGTGCAGCTGCCAGAATTCCAAACAGAGCTCAATTCTTGCCTGTGGTTTGCATTACTCAGCTGTGAGATTTGTGCAGCCCTTTCCCTGTGTGATCCCACGGGATGATCCCACTCACCGAGCCGTAGAGCAGCCCATTGGTGTCCATGGCCAGGTACTGCCCCGACTGGGTGCTCCTGATGTGCACCACCCCCACGCTTTCTGCACTCAGCTGGAGCTGAACTGGGAGTAAAAAACAGAACAACAGCAACTGTGAAAGGAAAATAGGAAAAGGGGAGGAAAAAGAGCTGCCAGGATGGTTAGTGGGATATGTTGTTGAAGTCTGGCTTATAAAGAGTTCATAGGAAACAGTACAGTGTGTAATAAAAGTGTCTCCTTGTACCCTCTTCTTCAAAGAAATCCCACAGCCATCCTTTAGGAACCAAAGGCCAATTTTTCCCTTATTTTACATCAAAGGAAGGACAGCGTTTTGGTTACGATGCTGGAATGGGACACAGGAGATTGGGGTTTTCATTCTGGCTCTAATTTACAAATTTCTCATGTGGTTTGACAAGACACTTAAGGAGTGACATATGAAGAAGTATTTTGAGGGCTAAGCCAGGGATGGGCAGGCTGCAGATGGCTGCACTGCAAACCCCTGATCCAAAGCATCCCATCCAGCCCTCTGCTGCAGCTGGGTTTATCCAGAGCATTGTAGGTGGAGAATGGGGAAATAGAAAAGGCTGTGGCTGCAGTCACAGTGTCTTGCAAATTCCAGCTCTTCCCAGTGATCCTTCCCATCTCGTTGGCAGCTTTTTTCCCTAAGATTTATAACAGCAATATTTAGGTTGGTTGGAATGAAGTACGAATGGATGTCTCGGCTCCAGCTCCTTCCTTCCTGTTTATATTTAATTTATTTATCCTTATTTAGATGAGGTAAAAGGCAATGTTACCTCTTGGCCTGGTGGAACACCCATTCCAATGAAATCTTTGCTGTAATTGTTCACATTCTTCATTTTTGGCATTTCCTGCTCGGTAAATGATAGTTAATTAGGAAATTGTGTGGGTGCAGGTTTGCAGGAATACTTGGCCCCTGTGCACGCCTGGCTCAGGCTGGGAATGTGCACTGGGAAAACCCCAGCCCACCTGCATTCCCTGAGGTGCTGCAGACCTGGGACCTGGCTGAGGAGCAGTCCAGGGAGAAAAGAGGGAAATGGGGTGAAAATGATGCTGCTGTTCTAAAAACTGTCCCTGAGAGAGGGGAGTGAGGGATCCTCCTGCTGCCAATGGGGATGCTGAGTTGTTTGGCCACAGAAGGAGGGAGAACAGTGGGTCCAGAGGAAGGAACTTGTGCACTGAATCCTTACAGTTTATCTTACAGGTCTGCACAGAGATTCCTTCCATGAAATAATGGGATGAAAGCAGGAGAAGAAGAGTTTTTGTAGAGATGGTTATGAGCTTCATCCTGGAGAATCTGCAGCATCCAGGTAAGTTTTCTTTCCATTCCTTGGTGCAAGCTTGGAATGCCCATGTAAAGGATGTGGGAAGTGGATCCTGACGTGGGGCTGGACAGCAAAGGCTTAGAGAGAGTGACTCCTTCTGCTCTTCTTAGAGCCCCTCCCTAATTCTGAAGCCATTTAAAAGAACAAGAATTCTTGATATTTGTCTGGAACAAAATGCACACGGGCAGGGGCAGTTTGCAGAGCACTGGTGCAGCTGGCTTCCCAAAGAACCGTGTGTCTGGTCCCTCCCCAGGGCTGGCAGGTGCCTGTCCCAGCTGGGTGACAATGTCCCACAGTGCCAGTCATGGTCTGGGCTGCTCCTCTTGCCCACCAGGGAAGGATGCTGAGGGGCTCCATCATTTTGCAGGCACAGAACTGTGGGCAGCTGCAGGTGCTCAGATCAGGGTAGCTCTCATCCAGGCTGCTCTGCTGGCACACAGCCCTTCCAGCAGGAGTTTCCTCTGTAAATATTAGTGTATTCCTATATCCCAGTTTATGAGATCATTTACAGGAGGTTCCTTTCTGGCAGAGCTTTGCAAACGTGTGGCCCCAGGCCAGCAGCCAGGGAGGTGTGAGCGGGCTGGGATGCAGGACCTGCCTGTACTCACTGCCCACGGGCACGGTGCAGCCGTGGGGACCACTCCAAGGTGATGGATTTGCTTTTCCAGAGGGAAAAGGACTGGGCTGGGTGACAGCATCCATGCTGTGAGACAACAGTGGGTGCTCATGTCCTTGGCAGCTCCCCATGTCCCAGGAGATGCCATCTTGATCCTGCCTTCTCCTTCTGACTCCAGCAAAACCTCTGGAAAACGCTGCAGAGACCCTGCCTGAGCTCGTACCACCTCTCCTGATGTGTCTGTGAGCCCAGTTCTGCCTCCTGCAGAGTCTGTGGGACATCATCCAGCCTTTCCCAGGGTTACCTGCCGGGTCTGTTCCTGCCTGCAGGCTGGAGCTGCACGCTGTGTTTATCCAGCCTCGGGGAGCTCATCTTCATCACCCCCCAGCACTGCCTCGTGCTGGGGAGAGAGTGTTTGTAATTAAAAACCCGGCCCTAAACTGCCTGTCATTAAAACAACAATAGCGAGAGGAAAGGTTAACTTTGGGGGAGAAGCCACATGTGTGTTTGTGGTTTAAAGAAAAGAAAAGTGCTTTTCTTTGCACGTTGTAAGGCTGGCCTGGCTCCTCCCAGCCCTTCCTCCTAACCAGATAAGAGCCTGGCAGGTCCCGATCCCATTCCAGTAAATATTCAGGATATGGTGCACCCAGAGGTTGCTGCCAAAAGCCGAGGGGAAGAGCCCAGCCCCGCTGCCCACGGAGCCCTGCAGGAGCTTTGCTGAGTCCAGCTCTCCTGGGCAGCAGGTTAAAAAACCCTCTGAAGAGTTTTTGGTAAGGCAAGCGCACAAAAAAGCCTAAAATTCCCGAGGATTCCTTGGAAGGAAGGTGTGGCGTTCTGCATAGCAGCTCCTCCCGGCAGAGGGGAGTCCGTGTGTCCCCCTGGTTTCTGCCAGCTCCTGGACACACAGCCCCTGCTGTGTCCCCCTCTGTTCCTGCCAGCTCCTGGGGACACCCAGCCCTGCTGTGTCCCCTGGTGCTGCCTGCCTGCCACGAGCTGCAGCCAGGGTCACATTCATGGAGATATCTATTGATATACTGCATATCTACACTTTGATAGCACACAGATCCCACCTGCCCTGCTCTGCGTGCGAGCTTCAGCTGTGTTTGTCCCCTGGGAGCTGCATTTGTCCCCTGGGAGCTCTCTTTATCCCTTAGGAGCTCTGTTTGTCCCCTGGGAGCTGCATTTGTCCTCTGGGAGCTCTCTTTATCCCTTAGGAGCGCTGTTTGTCCCCTGGGAGCTCTGTTTGTCCCCTGGGAGCTGTGCTATCACACAAACCTTGGTCCAGACCCCGTTTCCCCCAGCTGCCCCCTTCCCATCTGCTGAAATCCCAGATGAGGGAGCCCCCCCAGCATTCCCAGGCTTTGCTCACTGTGCTGGTCGCTGCGGTCCCTGGTGCCATCCACGGTGCCATCCGGCAGGATGCGCAGGAAGTGCCCCCCGTTGCTGCAGTACAGGAGTTTGGGTTTCTTGTAGTTACCCGGGGGCAAGTTGAATTTTTCGGTCAGGGCGGCGAAGGTGGTGATTTCCCCCTCGGCCATCCCGCAGCCTCTGCCAGGGTCGGGCTGCAAGAGAGGGGACAGCAGGGGTGGCAGAGAGTGCCGGGCACAGGCTGCTGCTGCCAGGCTTTAAAAGTGACCAGGGAGGGAGGGAGGGAGCCCGGGGGTCCCGGCGACAGGTGATTCACTGTGACACAGCCCAAGGGGATGCTCCCCTGGCGTGGGAGGTGGCGGGGGGCTGTCTCCGGGCAGGAGGGACTGTGTCCTTTTAATTTTATCGCAGTGAATTCTGTTTTTGTTCTCCTTTCTCTTGACGTGCGTGCTAAAATTATACACTCAGAAAACCGGTTTGAAAAACACCCAGTGTCTGATTGGAACCCACAGGAGGCGGGAAGGGAGCCCAGGTGAAACTCTCTCTCCACTATTATAACTCTCAAACACAATTATGACCAGGAATTGCAACACCCACTGCATGTCAGGTAGTAAATATTGCTCATCTCTTGGCACTCTGCAGCTCACCTGGCCCCGGAGCACACATGGAAAAGGTCAGGACACTCGTTAGATGTGGTGGGAGATGAGCAAGGGGCAGGAGCTTTCACTGCCTGGGCTGAGCAGATTTACCCAGACACTGATCAAGAACATATGGAAAATGGGAATTTGGAGTCTGGGATGTGCCATGCATCTACCAGCAGCATCTCAGTGCCTAAAGGGGCTCCAAGAGAGCTGCAGAGGGGCTTTGGTCAAGGATTTGGAGTGACAGGACAAGGGGAAGGCTGTCACAGGGCTGGGTTTGATGGGATTTTCCGAGGAAATCCTTCCCTGTGAGGGTGGGCAGGCCCTGGCACAGGGTGCCCGGAGCAGCTGGGGCTGCCCCTGGATCCCTGGCAGTGCCCAAGGCCAGGTTGGACAGGGCTGGGAGCAAGCTGGTCTAATGAAAAATCACATTGAAACCTCATTTGGCTGGAGACTGTGGTCACAACCCATGTTTAAGCAGCTGCTGTGCCAAAACCTGAAGGCATCACCAGACCAGTCAAAGATGCTGTGGATGTTGGGGGCTGAAAAGTGACAAGTGCTGTCACAAAGGTGCCATGGCAGACGTGGCATCAGGAATCCCACAGATATTCCAGGTACAGTCATGGTTTTAGCCTAGAAACTACATTTAAAATCTCCCACGAATTCATTCTGTCTTTCATACACGGAGTTCTGTAGTGCGTGGAGAGAAGTGGATTTATGAACAGAAAAAGACATGGCACAGAATAAATCTAGATACAGGAAATTGCTTTAAATGTCATGTATTCCCACAGCTATATTATGGAAAATATTTTATAGTCACTGTTTATATGTGTTTATAGATTGTAAAAATGTCTCTTTGGCATGGAGTTGTGCTACTGGTACCTTGGGATGGAGCCAGTACCACACAGTGTGGGTTTGTTGTGCCTGGAATGCCCTGGGAGATACTGAGGGTGGCAACTCTGCAACACACACACTCATACCCATGTACACATACAGGGAATCTCTAAACATTTGTCTCTAAATTCTTCAGTATTTAAAAAAAAAAATCTGCAAAAGCAGCTGCAAGAAGGGGAAACTACTCCTGGAAATGGATCCCAGATGCCTGCAGAGAGTAAAAACCTCTGGATTTTAGCTGGGTTGCTAAAAGCTGAGAGATAAAGACTGTGGCTGTTGGTGAGAGCACCCCCAGCTGTGGCACCAACTCTGCTTCATGCACAGACTTCAGCCCAGGCTCTCAGATGCCCCATTTGACACTTCTGGGATTTTGGGAAGTGCTTTCTGGAGTGACAACATAGGCCAGCCCCATCTGTTGCCATGAGGTTGGGGATGCAGCCTCAGGAGCTCTAAGGCTCCTGGTGGTTTCCAGAGCAGGTGATGCCAAGTACAGACTCCAAATCTTTTTTTTAAACACCATGGCCAGGTGAAATTATTTCTTAGAGTGTCTGGTGCCTACATTTATTTTTTTCTCAAGACATCCATCACATGTTTCATGCAGTAGCTCAGGCTTTAAACCTCCTTGCCAACTGCCAGCCTTTCTCTGAAGGAAAGGCCCCAGAGTCAAGATCAGCAGCACTGGGTAATTTCCTAGAACCAAAGCTTTTCTTGAACCTTTATCTGAGGGTAAAAGGCACCCAGAAGTTTCCTGGGTTGATGATGGATGGTATTGAGAAGCAAACATCCCAGATCCAAGAGCTCTGAGCAGGATCTCAGCAAACTCTGCAGCCAGCAGGAGTGAGGAGCAGGCTGGATTCTACCCACAGTCACCTCAAGGTCTGAGGGCATCTCCAGACAGCTTCACCAGAGCAGCTCAACTGAAAACAGCTTCTTCATCATCACTTATTTCCTCTAAGGTTGTTTTTGCTATTTTTAGGAAGACTCCAGCTCTTGCCAGCTGCCCTGACTGCCCCAGCAAAGCTCAATGAACACTTTTCCACTCCTCTTGTCTCCTTGTGCTAAACACTATCACTGTTCTCAAACTTCATGGCCATGGAGTTATTCCTTTATAAACACCAGCACTCATGGCCCTACCATTATACTTTTGGCAGGAAGATGTTAGGTTTTTATGGGAATTAAAAAGCATGGGTGAGAGAGAGAACCTGAACCAAAGACAACATAAAGGGCCTTATTTCTCTGGGTAGGAGCCCAACAATGCTATTAAATAGCTCAAAGCAGAACAGGAAGCTCTCTCAAATATGCAAAGCTAAGAGACACCACACTGCAGTGGTTATTTGGTGCCCCATGGAGAAAGGAAAATATTCCAAGAGGAGATTGCTGTAAGAGAGGGATGGCTGCTGCTGAGCACTGACCCTGCTGCTCACACCAGGACAGTGAGTTGGAGCTGAGTTGGAGTCTGTTTGTCCAGGAGCAGCTGTGTTTGTGGCTCCTCTTTCCTCCAGCTCTGTGTAACAGCCTCGCTGTGCTGCCTGAGAGAAAACCCCACTGAGGATGAATCCCTGGGAGCTGCACCCAGGGCACCTGCTCCAGGAGAGCCCCAGCTCCAGCCAGCATGGGGAGCTGAGGGCACCCAGCTTTCTCTCTCCTGGATGGAGATGTCAGCCCCCCAAAGGATCAGAAACAATTTCTGAAGGTTAAAAAAGGCTTAGGAAGCGAGTTAAACCCAAATGTTCATTTGATCCAGGTCCTGCTGAGCCATGGTGGCTGCGCCGTGCTGCTCCCTGCAGCTCTGAGGGACAGGAGCCTAGAAATTCTGTGAAATTCTGAGAAGTTTGGAGTCGGTTCCAAACTTTATCACTGGCCAAACCAGTGGCTTTGATGTGAAATCCCAAACTCTGCGAGCATCTGACTCTGAGCATCGAGGGCTGGTCGTGCTGCCAATGTCAGGCGTGTGGGCTCTGAAATAACAGCACAGGCTGGGGGCAGTGGCAGGAGGGGGGACCTCTTCTCTCTGCTTCAAAGCTGGTGCAGACTTTGTTTGCATGACAAAGGTGGTGTTGATGAAAATTCGGGGGATTCTTAATGGTCAAAAAGTTTTTTGCATGTCAGAATTGCCAGGAACTTTTTGTGCCTTTTCTTTTTATGGCTCCTGTGGCACAAATTCAGTGGCCAGCAAAGACCCAACCCAGAGGCAGCCAGCTAAGGTGACCCTTTTTTCCTTAGGTATTAAATACCTGGCTACTGCATGGAGGAAAGCAGAAGTACCTCACCTAATGGGTTAAAACCAGATTGGATTGATTCAAACACATCAAAATTGTCCTTGGCTTTGGACACAATCTTTTATGTAGGATTGGAAAGAAATGTTCTGCCTGGCCTCCGAGTGGCCATGGTGATGAAAAGTGCAGTTAATCACAACTGTCATTTAGATGATGAGCTAAAGATCACACAGAGAACTCCAGAGAGATGAGAAGCTGCTAAACCCAGGAGCCTCCTGAGGTTTTGTCCAACTCTGGTTAATGAGATCAGCGTCTCCTGAACCTGGCTCTGGGGTGTTCAGTGGAAACACTCCAGTTGGTTTCACTTTGGAAACTGTTGTTTTCTCCATTAAAGCAGAAATCCTGTTTCTTCCAGGACGTGTGACTCAGCTGGGATCAGACAGCATCACCTCCTGGTGGGCTCCTTTCCCATTCCCACTGCTGACTGCAGCCACCTGAACACAACAGTCACTCCCCAGGCACTTCAGACACTCCATATGGGAATGGAAAGCACATACAACAGGCAGAATATTTTCAGGGAATTCAGGTTTTGAATTGCCTTTCCTGGGGGTTCCTGTGGGCTTTGGGACAACCTGAGATCTACCTGGGCGTGTAGAACAAACATCTCTCAGTTAAACAGGAGTTTTATTCATTTATAGAGAACCATTTCGTGGGATGGATTTCCTCATCCAGGAAAGGATTAGAGCCCAGGCAGAGGTTTTCTCATGCTGTGGTTGCTGCAGGAGCAGCTCAGTGGGTCTGGGGTTGTCAGCAGCATGGGCAGCCTGCAAGGGCAGGCAGTGCAAGGCACAGCTCAAATTCCTTGCACTGTACAACCTCTTAGGAGGAGTTAATAAATGATTAGGCAAAGCATATGATAAATATGTAATAGATCACTCTGTGAGTATCAGTGGAATGCATTGGCTCATTTCTAGATTTGTTTATGGCCAGGTGATTTTATCTCTAGTGGTTTGATTAACTGCTTAATGAAATATTTATCAGCCAGGTTTTTACCCCCGCAAGTGGAATACGTTGTGTGAAGTGCGACCAAAAGCATTAAAATCAATTTAACCAATGCCTGCTGCCATCATCTCCTGCTCTCCACCAGCAAACAGCCATTCCACTCAGACTCACTGGGTTTGTGACAGGTAAAACAAAGGTAAAGCTGAAACTTCAGCAGTTTCCTGAGTGGGTGTCACTAATGGTGGATGAGCAACACAGCAGCAGCACGGGAGGGACAGGGTTAACCCCTCCCAGCCCTGTGCCCTCAGGGATGCCCAAGGGGAAGCTCTGTGCTGGAGCCAGGTGTGGCTCTGAGCCCACCCCAGCTGGGACAGGCAGTGCCACCAAAGCAGTGATGTCCGTGGGGGGACAGGAAAACCAAGAGCTCCTGCCCTTTCTAATTACCGTAATTCTAATTACGGGCCACCCACGGCCCGGTGCCAGCCGGTGATTAACTTAATTGCAGCTCCAGCCCCAGAGCAGGAGCTTTGCCAGGAAGGTCTTGCCCCTGTGTCTTGTCCGGGCTGGGACCAAGAGCAGTGACACGAACACGAGCACACAAATCCCAGAGAACCCCCTCATGTTCCTGTCTCCCAGAGCGAGCCTGTGAGGGATTGCTGGGTGGGAAGAACACCCTGGAGAGAGAATCACCCAAGCTGAGTCCGTCCAGCTGAGGATGGGCTGGAGGATGTTCTGCACCCAGGGGACCCCTCTGGGTTTTGCAGCGCTGGCAAACCGGGCTTCCCCTTCCCTCCAGGATGCAGAGGGTCCCGTCTGCCCTTTCCAGGTGCCATTTCCCTCTCCCAGGCTTGTGCCGAGACAAGTGCAAAGCATCCTCCCTGCTCCCGTGCTTTGCTGCCTCCCAGCACCTGGGGCTGGCTGGCAACAGCACCACGAGTGACCCCAGTCTCATCCCTGTCACCCAGGAGGGTGGCTCTGTGCTGCCGAGGCTGCTGAGGACTCGGGAGGGATGCAGCAGGCACAGGAACCTTGTTTTGGGTTTGCCACCTTGGTTATGGGCAGGGTTGTGGGCACCTCTCCTGCCTGGATCTGCCTGTGCTTGGCTTCCCAGGGAAAGGCAGCTGCAGGAAACCATGGGAGATGCAGCTGATAAGGGGATGGCTGAAGGGTTTTGTGATGATGTGGGGAACCCCTGGGGGCAGGGGGCACTCCGTGTGCCCCTTGGCTCCTGCTCAGCAGCTCCCAGATGGGGGGTCACTGCAGTGGGGTTCCACCCACTCCCTGCCCAGGACCCGCTGTTCCTGCAGCAGGAGATGAAGCTGGTGACACTTCAGTGGCTCTCCAGTGTCCCCATCCCCTGGCAGCCACCCCCGGGGTCCGGGCAGGACACTGGGCACAGAGTCAGACCACAGAGCCCGGCTGTGGCTGTCTGGGCTGGCGCTGCAGGTGTGGCTGCCCCGCACACCCACGGACAGACAGACAGACAGACGGGTGAATGACAAACTCCAGCACCAGAAGTTCCCTCTGTGCTGTAAATGCAGGAGGTGACCTGGCTCTCCTTTTGTGTGAGCCCTCCAATCCCACCCCGAGCCAACCTCTGCTGAGGCCATGCTCAGGCCTGTCATCGTGTCCTGGTCACCCTGTGCCTGTCACTTTGTGTCCTGGTCACCCTGTGCCCACCAGTGTGTCCTGGTCACCCTGTGCCTGTCACTCTGTGTCCTGGTCACCCTGTGCCCACCACTGTGTCCTGGTCACCCTGTGCCTGTCACTCTGTGTCCTGGTCACCCTGTGCCAGCCCTCGCTGTCCCCTCGGCACTCAGACGGGTCCAACACCTCCCAGGCTGTTGCTGATGCTCGTGGGGCTGGGATTGGGGGTGAAAAGCAGGAATGCTCTCACAGTGTCAGGCAGCACTTCCTGCAGCTGGCCCTCTAAAGGGTGGCCAAGCCCAGCCGAGGGTTGGCTCCAGCTTCAAAACTGGGATTGGAGTTTGGGATCAGCCTTTATACCGTGTCCTTCCCCAGAGAAGCAGAGGAGGCTGGAATTGAGGGTTTCATCTCCAGGCCAAGTGAAACCCCACATCCATCCTGGTGGTTAACCAGCAGTAGACATATCATCGCTCAGAAATCCAACTTCCTCCAGCACAGCCTCCGTCTGGGATGTTCCAAGGAAAATCGCTTGGTTTCTGGGTTCACCATAAGCTCAGCAGTGATTTACTGTGAAAATGTGCTGGGAGTTAATGGTGTTCATCCTGCAATGTTTGTGTAAGGGCTCCACAGCTGCTCTTTTTAACATCTAAGTAAGACTGGCTGGAAGAATCCTGTTCTTAATTCTGTTGCCCAATGTCTTATTTTAAATTCAGTCTCTACTACCCCTGGATGCCAGCTCCTGGTTTTTTTCCTCCGAGCTGCCTGAGTAAGGAATTTAAGCTGTTGCTCAATAACAGTGCAATAAAAGCTGGAGTTAATAATGGTCATTACCAGGAAAATCTTCCAATAAATAATAATTTTCTTATCTGCATGACTTTGGGACTAGAGAAAATGCCTTCCAGTGAAAAGCTGCAGCATGCAGGAGTGGGCAAGGAATGTTTCAGATGCAAGATCAGAGCAAGGCAAGCTCAGGGCTGAATCTTGTTAAATGCAGATGAGTGGGTCAGCAAAAAATCTGGATTTACTGTGACTAAGCAGTCACAGTAGTCACTTACTAAGTAGTCACTTACTAAGGAGAGCAGCTGTGTGGTCTGTAGAGCCAGACAGGTCACTGCTTTGGTCTGTGTTCTTCAGGCACAAATTGGGGAATTCTCAGTTGTGGCAGTGGGTGGCTCTGGAGGCCAGGGACAGTGAGCTCTCTGTGTGTCACCCTCAGCTCTGGTCCAGGAAGGAGAGTGAGTCACTCACTGGGACCTGCCAGACCTTGGGCAAGGTACAGCCCTAATTCTGGTGCTGCTGTACCAGACAGGGACACAACGAGACACCTGTGTGCCTGCAGAGCTGGGCACCTGTCTGCTCCTTGCTGTGTGACCACAGGCTGTGTGACAGCAGCAGGAGCAGGCAGTGCTGCCACTCTGCTCCAAGGAAAACACAGCCCTGCCTTGGGTTTCCATTACAGAGCCCTCAGAGGAGAGGGGATGTTTTTGGGATGCTCTTCTACCCCTTCTCATCTCCGTAAACAACAAAGCACCACAAAGGGCACAGTGCAGGGCAGAAGGCTGCAATTTGAAGGACCTGCTGAACCTCAGCCCCTGGGTTTTCACCCACGCTGGCTATTCCCAGCTCCTGAGTGGGCAGTTCAGAGACACCGCGGCGTTTGCTGTGCCCGCTGTTTCCACAGCTGCTCTGGGGGAAAGCTGTGGGGCCAGGCTGGCCCACAGGAATGTAGCCAAGGAATCACAGGATGGTTTAGGTCAGAAGGGACCTTAAAACTCATCCAGTCTCACCCCTGCCACAAGCAGGGACACCTTCCACTAGCCCAGGTTGCTCTAAGCCCCGTCCAACCTGGCCTTGGATACTTCCAGGGGTGGGGCAGCCGCAGCTGCTCTGCTGTTATGCTTGTGGTAATCAAGACAGAAAGATGCCCTGGATTGTCTAAGTGCAAAAAAAGCCCCACAATAAATTAAAAATAATTGGGAGTACCATGCAGAGTGTGGGGATCAGCAGTTGCTGTGCCCCCTGCCCAGCCAGGGATGCCACAAGCAGGACTCCAGTGAGTTTTTACCTTTTCCTTACTCGTGAGCTGCACATTCAGCCCTGCACTGGGATCCCCAGCGAGTCAGGGAGCATCCCCTGTGGTTTGAGGAGGATTACACCCACACCAGGGTAGATGTGAGCTCCAAGATCCCCCTTTGGAGTCTGGCAGCCAGTAACTCTTCCCATCAAGTGGAAGCTTTTGTGAACACTGCAGCAATGGGAATTCTAAGGAAGGGGAAGGGAGGGTGTTTTGCTTGATGTTTAATACTTGCACTTTCTGTCCAAGATTTGACCTTCAATAGAGAATCAGGTATCAAGGGAGGTGGAAATTCCAGTGGAAAAAGTACAGTTGGGTAGTTTTGTGTACAAAACCCACATGTCCTGTGGGCCTGTGCAGCTGCTGGAGAAGTAACGATGGAAAAGCAAGGAACCTCTCTGGGAAAACATAACTGGAGTGGGGGAAAGCAGGGCAGTCATGGCTACAGCAATGCCCCTGTGCCAGGTCCAGGGGGTTGGAAAAGCATGGAGGGGACAGGGTGGACCCTGTCCTGTTTGGATGGCACAGGGATGCAGGATCTCCCTGTGCCCACAGTGAGTGTACCTGGCAGCATGTGCCAGGGAGAGGGGAGGCAGCAGATGGGCTGGCTGGCACTGAGCTCCCTGATCAGCACCATTTCCAGGGGGTTTATGGCATGCAGAATGTCTGGGATGAGCACACGGCTCGGATCTGGAGTTCCTCTTGGGATGCAAAGGGCGGGATTTGTCACGGTAAAGATCTCCCCCTCCTGTCTGCCCCAGAGCAAGGATGGGAGCGGGGAAGGGAAACCACTCCCAGGCTCCTGCTCTTGTTCTGTGGCCTGAGCAGGAAATCTCAGTGTGCACCTGGGGGGACTGTGCCCTGACAGGCTGGGAGAGCTGCCTGCCTGCCCCCCTGGGCTGGGAATGCCCAGTGGGACCAGCATTCATCAGGGTGGGCAACTCTGCCCCTCCCAGGGGTCCCTGCCAGGCTGGTTCCACCTTGGAGGGCTGCAACAGACGTGTGGATGTGGCATTTGGGGACAAGGTCAGTGGTGGCCTTGGCAGTGCTGGGGGAATGGTTGGACTCGATGATTTGAGAGGGATTTTCTAAACTAAACAGCTCTTGGATTCTGTGGCTCTGCAGAAACAGGGTCCCTGCAGAGGTGAGAGCTGCCAAGGCTGGTCTGCAGGTGGGACAGGCAGATTTACCTGCCCTGGAGCTGTGGAGAGGAAGGAGCTGAGATCAAGGCTGACACTCAGACCTAAATTAAGAGCCAGGAGCGAGGACAGACTTTGTGAGCACCAGTGAGTCATGGATGAACTGTGTGTCCAGACTGCTGTGGGCAGTGGGCAAATCCTTGGGAGGATGGCTCAGGGCTGACAACACCAATCCTAAAAGGAGTCTGAAGGGGACAAAAGGGTTTTAGATGCCATGCCATGAGTCAGTGGTACCTGGGCACAGCAGCCAGCCTGGTTCCTACACTGTGAAACCCCTCTGTGTCCTGTCCTCAGGGACAGCTGCCAGGCTTTGATGCTCTGGGCTTTGGAATCTGCCTGGGGGATCCCAGCTTGGTCCTTTCCCCAGCAGCCCTCTCAGTCTGGTGCTCTCCCTGGGCAAGGGAGAGAGTTTGGAGGGTAGGGAAAGCACAAACAGAAGGGGGAAGGGTTCTTCTGAGCTCCCTTCTGAGGAAAGACCCAGCAGAATGGGGTTTGTTACCTGATTAAAACAGAGGTCAGGCTTTAAGCTGGGCCATGGGTGCATGTTAATGATGCTGTGCTGGGGTTAATAGAACTTCACTTAGCACTGGCTGTGTATTAGCTGTTCTTGAAGGGAATACCTAAAGATTAACCCTGGCACTGTGAGAGTCTGTCTCGGCCTTTCTCTGCCACCTTCACCAGGAAATGAAGCCCTTTTGTTATTCAAGGATTGAGAGAGAAGAGCAGGACCTGTGGCAGACAGTTTTGTCACTGCAGATGCCAGGTGCATCTGGCTCTGTCTCCTCAGGGCTGGAGGCCAGAGCTGCCTGGAATGCAGGAATGAGGCACAAGCCCCATCCCTTGGTGGGCAGTGCCCTCTTAAACACTGACAGATTCTGGGGAATAGAAAACCTGCAAGTCACTGATTGCTGCTGCAGCTGCTCTGCATGGCCCTGGCCTCTGCTTTGCTTCTCCAACAGCTTTAAAGCAACAGATTCTGATGTTGGAAACAAGGGAAGAAATGGGAACTGAACACTGGGTCAGGCACCTTTCAAACACGGGGAGAGGGAGGATCCCTGCACCCACAGCAGAGACCATGACAAAGCCATTGTGTCTCTCGCTGAACTGGTTTTCAACAAATCCTTCTGCAAAGAGATTTTTATTGTGAGGTTTCTATTTGAAAGACAGACCCAGCCTCCACGGTAATCCCCGATAGCTCTGCACTGACAGACAATATACACAGGATTCCTAAAAATGCCCTGGCCATGAGTCAGTGCCCGCTGTGCCCAGGAGGGAGAAGTGCTGGTACCCAGGGGCAGCCTGGGAGAGCAGGGCAGCCTTTACCTCCCTGGAATACACATTTTTTTTTCCAGGGAATATTTACTAAAAGGGTTTGTAAAATCCAGTGCAAGTGCTAATGTGTTTTGAGGACAATAAAGAAGGGGCAAAAAAATAAATAGAGATGGAATAAGAAAGGAAGGCTGGAAGAGAAATGGAGGGTAAAGGTGAGAAGGAGGCTGGAAAAAAGTTGGAGTCACAAGGTTGGGGAGGAAAAAAGGTAAAGGCTGAGGAGTGCAAGAGAAAAAAAAAAGATTGATCAGAAATAAAACAAGAACAGAAAAAATAGAGGCTGCAAAAGGGTAGAGGGCCAAGAAGGAGTGAGAAGGGGAAAGAAATGCAGAGGCTGAAAGGGGCAGGAGGCCAAAATAAAGTGGGAGGCCGGAGGAGAAGTAGAGACAAAAAAAAATTCGAGGTTAAAAGGGGTGGGAGGCTGAAGAGGCACATGAGACATAAGGGAAGGTCTGCCCAAAGAGGGGTCTAAAGTTTAATGGGTTCCTCAGGCAGGACAGGGCTCAGTGGTGATAAGGCAGCACAATGTCCAATTGTTCTCCCTGCACACCGGGTCAGCCCAGCTCCCCCCGTGCCTGCAGGAACACACACTCTGCACTTGGGCTGCACACAGCTCTCCAGACAGACCCAGAGCTCTGCAAGCCCTTTGGATAAACTTTCCTTCCCAGCTCCACCCCAGCTCAGGGGATAAACTTTTCCTCCCGAGCTCCCTGAATGACTTTGGCCTTCCTCCCACTGCTGAGACCTGGATCTTCCTCCCAGCTGGGGCAGCTCCTCCTGCAGCTGGCTCTGGCTCCTTGCCCTCATTCCCAACCAGCTGAGCTGAGGCCCCACAGCACCCAGGACCCCTGGCACGGTGGGGACAGGGACCTGTTACTGTCACAGGGGAGGCAGGGACAGGTACCTATTACTGTCAGGGGGGACAGGGACAGGGTCCTGTCACTGTCAGGGGGGATAGGGTCCTGTTTCTATCAGGGGGGACAGGGACAGGGTCCTGTCACTGTCAGGGGGGACAGGGACCTGTTGCTGCCCTCTCAGGGGTTTCGCCTCTGCTAAATGGCCCCAAGGAGCCAAGAGGCTGCAAGGGAAGGTGGCAGTGGGGACATGAGGCCCCGGAAACATGCTTGACACCTGCATCCTCAACTGGGGAGATTCCAGCCTGCAGAAATTCGTGTTTGGCATCTTTGGTTTGGCTGAGAGAGCAGCTCACAGCTCAGAGCATGCTGGTGCTGAGGAGTTTTGGCTGTCAGGCCCATCAGGATAATCCCGTGGTGTTATTTCAGTTATAAATCATCGAATCATCACAGAATGGTTTGGGTTGGAAGGGACCTTAAAGCTCATTCAGTCCCACCCCTGCCATGGGCAGGGACATCTTCCATTGCTCCATTCCCTGTCCAACCTGACCTTGGACACTTCCAGGGATGGGGCTTCCCTAATCACACTTAATTTCCCTGAGAAGCTGTGGCTTCCCTAAACCATTCTATGGTTCTGTGATTTATTTATTTTGCATAAAAAATGAACCATTTATAGTGCTGTGTCACTGCAACGATTTTCCTTTCTGTTTGTTGTTCTGTCTGTTTGGGTTTTTTTTTTTTTTAGTTTGTTTGGTTTGGTTTTGTTTTTATTTTTTAATGGTCCAAATATTGTGTTTCACCATTTAAAATGTCTAGGGTTTAATATATTTCAGTTCAAATTCTGATCTGTTTCTACCCAGAGCTCCAGGTGAATTTGCAGTAATTTGGAGATTGTCATTTGGAATGATGCTGCCATCACTGAGACACTCCTCCCTCCCAGGATTTGGGGACACCTGCAGGGTTTTGGGGGTGGTCTGTCCCAGCGGGGGGGAGCAGCACCCTGCCACCCTAAAGCTGTCCCTGGGGAAGGGACCTGCTGCCTCACCACATCCCAGCCCCTGCCCTTCGGGAACCCCCCGCTCTGAGCACCCCGTGGGGATGGGTGGAGGTGACAGAACATCCCCTGGGTACCGCGGAGCATCCCCGAGCATCCCGCGGGAATTCCAGCGGCAATCCGTGCCGCGGGGTAGGGATGAGCATCCCGCGGGGTTCCGTGGGGCTGTCAGGACATCCCTTGGGGCTCAGCCCCGGCTCCTGCCTCTCCCCCGGCTGCGGGTCCCGCCGCCCCCCGCCCGCACCTACCGGCGGCTGCGCGGCGCTCCCGGCTGCGGCTCCCGAGTGCGCGGGGAGAAGCGGGCTGGAACAGAGCGAGCGGGGATGCGGAGGATGAGGAGGAGCTGCCTCGGGGCGGGGGAGCGGCGGGAGGATGCGGGGGGGGAAAGGGGGAGGCTGCTCGCATCCAGCCGGGCACCTGCCCGCATCGCCCGGGGCTGGGGCTGCGGCTGAGCCCCCCGCGCAGCAGGGGCGGATAAAGCAGCATCCGCCTGCCTGTGCCTCGCCTTTCCCTTTCCCTGCTGCCCAGGACATTCCTGCGGCTCTGAGTGGCTCAGGGCCCTCGGGAAGGCGATGACCGCCCTCATCCCAGCCATCCCCGAGCGCCCCGGGCAGTGGGGACAGGGTCCCTGCTCTCCCCATGGGGGTCCCTGCCTTCCCTATGGGGTTTCTGCCCTCCCCTTGGGGGTCCCTGTTCTCCCCGTGGGCTTCCTGCCCTCCCTATGGGGTTCCTGCTCTTCCCTTGGGGGTCCCTGCTCTCCCGTTGGGGGTCCCTGCCCTCCCCTTGGGGGTCCCTGTCCTCCCCATGGGGGTCCTGCCCTCCCTATGGGGTCCCTGCCCTTCCCTATGGGGGTCCCTGCTCTCCCCATGAGGTTCCTGCTCTCCCCATGGGGGTCCTTGCCTTCCCTATGGGGTTCCTGCCCTCCCCATGGGGGTCCCTGCCCTCCTCTATGGGGTCCCTGCCTTCCCTATGGGGTCCCTGCTCTCCCCAAGAGGTCCCTGCTCTCCCCTTGGGGGTCCCTTCTCTCCCCGGGGCAGCCGCAGGGCTGTGCCGGGCACGGCTGCGTTCCCGCTGGCACCGGGAGAGCTTGGCCTTAAAAGCCGAAATGTTCGGGGAACGCTGTCAGCCGGATAAAATGCAGCTCCGTGTCCCCGGGGATGGGCGCTGGAACCGGGCAGCGGTGCCGGGACATTGGCCTCGCTGGGGACTGGGGGTGGGCTGGGGGCTCAGGGAGTGCCGGGGTGGGCTTGTGGGGTGCCAGGATGGGTTTGTGGGGTGCCAGGATGGGTTTGTGGGGTGCCAGGGTTGGCTTGTGGGGTACCAGGGTGGGCTTGTGGGGTGCCAGGGTGGGCTTGCGGGGTGCCAGGGTGGGTTTGTGGGGTGCCAGAGTGGGCTGGGGGCTCATGGGGTGCCAGGGTGGGGTGCGGCTGTGTGGGGTGCGAGGCCGCGGTGGCTGCCGCAGCACTAATGAAGCACTAATGAAGCACTAATGAAGCACTAATGAAGCACTAATGAAGCAGTGACGAAGCCCGAGCAATGATTTCAGCGCTTGGCCGGGCTCCATGAGCCCTTTGATGTGGTGATGTTTAGGCTGCGTTTATCTAAAGCTCGCTCAGAATAGGCTTTAGTCGCGGCTCACGTGGAGCCAGCGTGTTTGGACAGGCATTCCGGGCTGGAAATGCCCGGAGCCCAGACGTTTGGATAAAACATTCCCGAAGTGTCTGTGGTTACCAGAGCCTGGTGGGGGCCGCTCCGAACGCTCCCCACAGCGCAGGTGGATTCAGAGCTTTCTGAATATACCCATATATATTTTTTCCCCCTTTATTTTTAATAATCCCGCCCAAGATTTCCTCTTGCTTTTTCAGAAAAGAGAAAATAGATAGAGGCAAACATTCCTGAATCTAACAGAGGAGCAGGCCTGGCTTTGCCTCAGGCTCTCCTGGACGAGAGGGTTGTGAGGACATGAGGAAGATTAGGAAATCCCGGTCCATTTTCTCACTTGAAGGAACACCTCTCCAGTTTCGGAGCTGCAGGGGCTGCCCCCTCCCCACCTGCCCGGCCCCCCTTGTCCCCTCCTTGTGGCTGGCACTCGGCAGCCCTGGTGCGGTGCTTCGCAGACCGTGTCCTGCCAAATTTGCGTCCTTTCTGACTGTCCCGAAGGCTGATGGCCCTGGGATGGAGCCAAGGGCCGGAGCCACGCAGACACAGAGCAAACCTGGACCTGGGCAGCGGGGTCTGCACCGGGCACGGGGGACGGGAGGCTTGGCCAAAACCCAGACACCGACAGCGCTGCAGTGGCCCCGGGCCCTGCACCGAGAGCCAGAGGGGTGGGGACACTGCAGGGATGGGGACACTGCAGGGATGGGGACACTGCAGGGGTGGGGACACTGCAGGGGTGGGGTAAATACAGGGATGGGGACACTGCAGAGGTGGGGTAAATACAGGGATGGGGACACTGCAGGGATGGGGACACTGCAGGGGTGGGGGACACTGCAGGGGTGGGGTAAATACAGGAGTGGGGTCTGTTCAGGGGTGGGGACACTGCAGGGGTGGGGTAAATACAGGGGTGGGGTCACTGCAGGGGTGGGGTCACTGCAGGGGTGGGGGACACTGCAGGGGTGGGGGACACTGCAGGGGTGGGGTCACTGCAGGGGTGGGGTTCAATACAGGGGTGGGGGACACTGCAGGGGTGGGGTCACTGCAGGGGTGGGGGTCAATACAGGGGTGGGGTCTGTTGAGGGGTGGGGGCTGTTGAGGGGTGGGGTCTGTTCAGGGGTGCTGCCTTGGCAGCAGCTTTGTCCAGCCCTGCCCGAGCAGTGCCAGCAGCACCTGCAGCAGGTGCCCGTGGTACTCCCAGGCTCTCGGGATGAATTTGACGGGTGGCTGCTGCTCCAGTTCCTGTCCTACCCCTGCCGGTGGTAAGGAACCTGCTCCCCTCACTGCCTCGAGCACCCTCTGGGCTCTGAGTCCCATCAGGAACTCACAGCTCCCGGGGCTGTGTGAACAATAAACCACGGAGGAAGCTGCAGGTGCTCCCTGGCCCCACACACAGCAGGGCAGCTGAGCCCCAGCCCCTCTGCCCCTACAGCTCCTCACCCCCAAACCACGGTGCCACAGCAGAGACTTAAACAAAACATCCCCCACGTTTGGAGTGAGATCCGCCAGTGCTGGGCTTTGGTTCCATCCCTCCTGAAGTGACATTGCCGGGAGGGCTCGGCGGGCACCGCTCAGCCCTGTAGGAGCTGGGAACACCAAAGTGGAGATTCCTGCCTCCTGCCAGCTGCCCCAGAGCGGGGCAGAGGGGAAGGACACCCCAGTTGTTCCTCAGCACCGCACACGTGGACGAGCTGCGGAGCTCGGCCAGGAATTCAGGAAGCAGGAACGTGCTGCAAACCCTGTGGGAAAGGACCGCAAAGCCCCCGGGAATCTGTGACGCTGCGGCAGGGTGGGGAAGTGCAGGATGCTGGAAAAGGCACTCACCTGAGGAGGCTGGAGGCGCTCAGGGCTGGGCTCAGCTGGATGGGCAGGGATGTGCCGGGGTCACGCTGCTCCACCTCCCGGAGCCAGGCAGCTCCTGCCGGGATCACCCCCTCGGCCCTCGCAGCACTCGAGGCTGCCCCAGAACCAGGCAGGGTCCCGCAGCACCGGGAAGGGACCGGGTCCTGCCCGGCCGGAGCAGTGCCCGGCAGTGCCGGCACCACATAGGACAGGGAAGTATGGATGGATAATCCTTCGCCTTGCTATTTTTTTCCTCTCATGTGATCTTGTTTTTGGACGGCTATTTTGGGGCTGGACTCCAGCCCAGGTGAAAGACAAGGATTGAATCCAGCCTCCCCCTTTTTCCCGGAGGCTCTTCCAGGACCTCTGCCTGCCCGCCCGCGGGACGGGGACAAACTCTGTCACCACACAGCTGCCATCGCTGTCCCCTGCCAGCCCTCTCCCTGCCCTGCTGCAGAGCCCTTCTGTCCCTTCCTGTCCCCTTCCTGCCCTGGGCAGCCGATGGAAGCCGGCTGTGCTGGGGTCACCCCTCCATCCCCCGCCCTGTGTCCCCAGGGCTGGCGCTGGCACCGGCTGCAGAGTCGCCGTGTCCCCGCTCCCTTCGCCTCTCTGTGCCCGTTTCACCCCAGACCAGCCTGGCAGGAAGCTGGTGGGAGATAAAAACATTAAAAATACGCTCGGAGAGTGCAGCAGCCTCGGAATGAACCGTGGAGAACCCCGGCGCCGTGCGCTGCCATCAACCAACACCCTGATGTCACCAGAGCCGGGGGGAGAGCGACAGGAGGGGACAGGGGAGGGACAGGAGGGGACAGGTGAAGGACAGCACCCACCACGTGAGGCTTCAGTCAGAGGTGGGTGTGATTTGGGTTAGAGAGAAATGGGTCATTCCAGAGGTTTCTCCAGATGTGAAAAACTCACAAAAATCAGATTTCACTTTTTTTTTTCAGCCTATTTCCAAGTCTTTAGGTTTTTTCTTTTTTTAAATCTATATATTAAATATATGACAAATATATTAAATATAGATTAAATATGTAAAACTATTAAATTGTATTATTTGCATTAGACTTATTTAATTGTTTTCTTATTTCTGCTTCCCATTAACCAGTTTTATGCGAGATAAGGAATTATCTCTGACACGTACTAAATGCTCTCTTTTGGGGGGGGTCTCTCACCAGGGCCAAAGCTTTCCTCTTGCAGTCTCTCCAAATCAGAATGTTTATCATAACAAGGTGAATTTTGGTAACCAGAAACTCCTACGAAGCAACTTTTCCCTTCAACAGTCATTGAAGAGGGAAGAGGGGGGAGAAAAGTCACTTTATAAAGGGGGAAAATGTAACTTTATGAAGGTAACAGAGGTTTTAACGAAGAAAAAAGTGAATAAAATGACTGAGCTGGGAAAATCCTGCAGGGAGGCTCCGGGGCCGCCAGAGGGCACCGCGGAACCGCAGCAGGCACAGCTGGGCACAGCTGGATGGGGCGGGCACAGCTGGGCACAGGGAGGCGATGGCACTGCCAGGGGGCACAGCTGGAGCACAGCTGGTCTGGCAGCCGTGGGGCATCTGAGGCCTCTGCAGGTGAGGGTGCAGCATCCACAGCTGCAGCACATCTGGGTGGCAGCAGAGCTGGCTGCTCTGGCCCGGTGGCAGCGGGTACAGCTGTCCCTGTGCACAGCTGGTGTCACCAGGGCACCTCTGGGGGCTCCCAGAAGCTGCTGCAGCTGCCCCAGGTGTGGGTTCTGTTCCTGCAGGAGCACGGGTGGGGTCAGGGCTCTGTCCCACTGAGATCCTCTTGCCCTTGCTAATCTCTGCCAGAAGCTGTCACCCTCCCAGGCAGACACAGCCCAGGGATTCTGTTTGTCGTTGCAATGTCTTGAACGTGACTCTCAGTCCTGGCTCCTTCACCAGGATCCCTTTGGTGCTTCCCAGGAGGGAGCAGCCCCTCCTGAGGAATGACTCCCAGCCTTTGGATTTTAACAAATGACCTGAGACACTGATCCCAATGTTGTTTGCTCTGCTGGGCATTAGCTCAGAGTCAAGAGCTGCCTCCCAAAGGGCTCTCCTGGATACCCTGACCAAGTGAGGCCTCTTCTGTAATTACATTCCAGGGAAAACAGACATCTCTTGATTCATTTAATATGTGCCATGTTGCATTTAGATATGTAACAGAAGCCCCGTTGCCTTAAAAGTCCTGCTGTTATCAAGTACTGACTTAATTACAGTTTTATCTAAAAATGGATCAAGTCAGCGTGACAGAATCCATTTGTCCACCTCCCCTGCAGTTCCTGCTCCATCATGACCAGCATCAAGGCACTGCCACAGCCTTTTCCCCAAGGGCTGCTGAGATCCCACGAGCATGTTTGCTATTCCCTCATCACAATCTTCCAAAACGTCCCAAACACAGACTCACAGATTCATGGAATGGTTTGGGTTGAAAGAAACCTTAAAGGCCAACTTATTCCAGCCCCTGCCATGGGCAGGGACAACTCACACTCTTCCAGGTTGGTCCAAGCCCTGTCCAACCTGGCCTTGGACAATTCCAGGGATGGGGCAGCCAGAGCTGCTCTGGGCACCCTGTGCCACTTACATAGAAATACAAATATATAAAAAATATATATATGCATATATAAATATCTGAACACAGAGAGCACAGGAGACTCCTCAGGCTCAGGTTATCCAGCTCTGGCTGCTTTTAACCTGTCTGACCTTAGGATCTGCTGCCACCCAGGGAATTCCTGTGGGCAGGATGTGGAGCATCGCCTGCTGCTCCTTTGCCATAGCTGCTGTCATTCCCAGCTCCCACCCGAGCTGAGGCCTGGAGCCAGTATCTCCTTAACAGCATCACTTTCCTCTTTCCTCTGATTGTTGTGTGGTTTCCACAGCTTTTGTAGCTGCCCCACTTCCCTAGAAGCCAAGCCAAGGCAGCTTTCTTCTCACTTGGAAGGGAAAAGACTCGGTGTCTGTCATCAGCAGTGGTGGCTCTGGAGGAAAGTTGGCAAAGTCCTGTCTGTGAACATCTCCTCCGAGCTGACCCAGCTGATCCCTGTGCTGTGCTGGGCAGTCTCTGGCTTTTCTCTCCTCATTTTGGCCCAAGTAGGATGAGGCCATGCTCTGGGACTGCAGTGCTGGTGCTGCAGAGCCAGACCTAGACCAAGGATGGATGGGTTTGGAGGATCCCAGCTCTCCCTCATGGTTTTTGCTCCCTCATGGGTGAGGGAGGGCAGCCCAGGATCCCGGTGTGGTGGCTCACTCAGAAGTGTCACTGGATTTTCTGATCTGAACCCATGAGGAAAACAGAACTGGGGCTACTGCGTCTGAGGGCTGCTCCAGGAGATATCTCACTGCCCAAAATCTCCAAGAATTCCTGATTTGTCTTTGTCAGCCCAGCTACTTGTGCAAACAGTGTCAAGCCAGGGCTGGGCACACAAAGCAAGGTCGGTTATAAGCCGTTCTCCTGGAACAGAGGCACTTGGAGCCGGCACAAAGGAATCTCTGTCTCTCCCCTGCACTGGCATCCTGGCAATTAACCCGGAAAATTGCAGCCTGGCCTTGTCCTGGGCGCTGAGTGTGGGGCTGTGCAGGGCTGGGGGCTGGTGGGGGAGAGGGAGCAGCCAGAGGAATGGGAAACTCGCCTGCTTCCAGAAAAAGTCAGGAAAATCATTTGGGTATCCACATTGAACTGGGTTTAAGAGATGTATGTCCAAAACACAGAAAATTTAGGAGTCACCTAGTCAGAGCATCATGGAAGAGTCTGAGCTGGAAGGGACCCATAAGGATCAGGAGTCCAACTCCTGGCCCTGCACAGGACATTCCCACAAATCAAATGGATCATGGATCAAATGTGGGCAACCTGACAGAAGCACTGAGCTGGTCCCATCCCCGTGGAGCAGAGTGCCACCCTGCTGGGGACACGGGAGTGCCAGGCTGGAAATAATAGCCATCAGAGCTGAACACAGCACCCTGGAAAGTGCTGCTGAGGCAGATAATCTGCAGGCACAGGCTGTGACAGCCTGCTCGAGTATGTCACAGCACTGCCACCACCCTTAGAGACACGGTAATTGGGTGCCCAGGCTGGGCTGATGTATGTGCAGGGGAAGTACTCCTGAGTAATTAAGAAATATTCTGCATTTGGTTTGCCGCTGCACTTCCCACAGGAAAAGTAAGTGAGAGATGAAGCCAATTTAAAAGTAATTTTAAAGATTTTGGGGTTGTTATTTTTACTTCTTTTTTTTTTTAAATTTAATTTTTTACTATGTAAAAAACCTCCCTGCAGCTGATAAAGCACAAGGAGTGAGGGAATTAAAGGTACAAAAAGGAAGGCAATGAGGAAGAGTGTAAGTCATGTTTAAGGGTATTGTAGAAACTACAGTTCATCCAAGTCCAACCCACTAGGAAATAAATATTTAACTGTACAGTAAATAACATATTTTTATGGTCCCAAACCAAATCTCGGAAGCCACATGGATATAAACAGGTGTGAGATCAGCTCAGCCCTCAGCCCTCCTGCATCTGCCATGGGATGGGGACAGCAGAGGGACAAGAACAGGAGGGGAGTGAACAGGGGCCAGACCTGTTAACTGGAAATTATGACTGGTGTTTGGGGGACAGCTTTGTGGGGAATGGGGTCACTGCTCTGTGAGAAGCAGGATTGAAGTGTTGTGAGGGGATGGGCATTTCGAGCTGCCCCTCAGCTGGGCACAGGCAGAGTGGGCAGTGGTGCCCGTGGGATCCCCCAGGGCTGCTCTGGAACACCTGGGGACCCTCTGGAAGTGCTGCAGTGCCCGGCACAGGGGCAGTGCCCGTGGGATTGACCCAGACTGCTGCAGGACTGGGTGTATCCTTGCTGCAGGTATCAGACCAGGGGCTCTCCAGGCACTGGATGTTTTTAACAGCAAACGGAATTGCTCCCCATCATCAGTATCTTATCTGCAGGCTTCAAGGGCACATCCTCTGCCAGCAGCGCTGTGAAAGCAAACACGGAGCAGTGCCCAGGCTGGCTTTGCTCAGCGAGGTGAGGGTGAGGGCTGGGTCTGTGCCTGCCCCGGGGGACCCAGCGCTGCCACGACACTCGCACCGTCCCCTTCAGCAGATGAAATATGTCCCTAGAAAATCGCCGAGACGATGAGGATGGTTTGGTTCTGCTGTTCCCACAGCTGCTGCCTCTCGAGCAGTTTCTGTCGCCTTGTCCCCGGCACGGGGAGGCCACCACAGTGACGTGGGGACAGGCGGGTGTCATCACCTGGCTTTCTGAGGTGCTGTGGAGCTGACATGGGGCTTAGGGAAGGCGCCAGGATCTGGCAGTGCCACCGCTGCAGCATCACTGGAGCCCATCCTCATCCTCCTTCCTGGAGCTCCGGGCCACCCAAGGATGTCACACTGAGATCGTCACCTCCTTCACAACCCGGCTGATGATTGCTGGGGCTGTGTCCCACCCCTCACTGCTCCTCTGAACCCCACAGCCCCCTCGGTGTGCGGGCAAAGCCAGCCCTGGCTGGGGGTTGGCATCGCCCCCGCCTCAGGGCGGTCCCTGCTGCCACCGAGCTCCGGCCTCCGGGGCTCTGGGAGGGAAAGAGCAGGACGGGACAAAACTGCCTCGAATTCCAAATTACAGCTGGACACACAGACAGGAGTGCACAGGGACACACAGACAGGAGAGCACAGGGACACACAGACAGGAGGGCACAGGGACACATGGATGGGCTGGCACAGGGACACATGGACAGGAGAGCACAGGGACACACAGACAGGAGT
>CM031869.1:626914-650640 GCA_018697195.1 Certhia americana | reverse complement strand
GGGGACATGTGTGCTCCTGGTTCGGGGACATGTGTGCTCCTGGTTCGGGGACATGTGTGCTCCTGGTTCTGGTCCATCAGCACGTGCACGGGCCTTGCCCGTGTCCCTTTAAACGTGTGCTCCATCGGGGTGGGGATGTGCGGGGTTCCGGGGTCCCGCTCCATCGGGATGGATGTGCCGTGGTCCATTGGGATGTGTGTGATTCTGGCCCCGATCCGCCAGGTCCCCTTCTGTGGCTCCTTTGGCAGCGGTTTTCTGCGGTGATGGGTTGGTACCTCGCCCCCGCCCCTGCCGACCCCAATCCGGTTGTTCTCTAGCCCCTCTCTGCTCAGGGTGGGGGATGCCCGGAGCCCCCAGTGTGGCTCTGACCCCTCCAGTGCTGTCCCCTCTGTCCCCGTGGGGAAATGGAGGTGGTTGCAAAGCTGCAAAGCAGCGAGGAGGGGTCTGTGTGGGAGGGGGATGCAGCGATGCAGGCTGGGGAGACACTCACCTGTGGCTGGCAGTGTCCCGGTCCTCCCTAATGCCCAGGCTGGGCTGGCTCCTGTCCCCGTGGTTGGGGTTGGGGACACCTCTGCATGGCTGCCAGCATTGGGTGGGCTGTGCCCTCGGGGTGCTGTGCTGCTCTCCAAGCTGCAGATCTGTTTTTGCTGTTCCCTAGTGGGGTCATTTGGGTTTTTTTCTGTTTTTAAGTTTCTCTGGCCCAAATCACAGGCCGCTTGCCCCCCAGACAGGGGGGTGCATGTACCCAGCCCGTGTGGTCTCCAGTCTGTGCCATGGGGTGACAGGGGCACATCACAAACACAGGTGCCATAGGGCCCCTGCAGCATCACCTGCCATGAACCAGCCTGGCCAGGGTCATTGTGGGGGCTGTGGGACAGCGAGGTCACCCCAGGCTGCACGGGCAGGTGATGCTCCCTCCATTCCCACCTCCCTGTCTATTCCCAGAAGGGCTGATTCCTGCTCCCTGCCCTTCTGATCTCACCCCGAGCCCCATGGGTGTAGTTCCTGTGTGCTGAAGTAGCAGCTGCTAACATCTGGCTTACAGGGACTCCCATTGTACCAATTCTTGGCGTTTGGGGTTAAAAGAATCTCAAACCTGACAGCTGTGGGTGCATTTATGGTTCTGCAGGTCTGAGCTGTGTTCTGCTGTGGAATGTTTGCTGAAGGCAGCAGTGCCTGGCCCTGCCTGTAGCATTCATTTTCTCCCAGAACAAATCCTACAGCTCATCACAGAAAATACATTTGGGGAGTGAGCTGGTGAGTCCTGAGGTGTGTGGGTTTAGTCAGGTAGCTTGTAGCAGCTGCTGGCTGAGGTGACTGGCTGTGCTCTGACCCTGTGCAGATGTTTTTGGGGTGTGCTGTGAGCCCCTGTGGCTCGTGGCTGCCAGTGGGCTCCTGTCCCCGTGGCCGTGGCCCCAGGCTGCCCACACCGGGCAGGAAGAACGCTCGCTGGCCTCTGGAGATAAGGATGTTTTTATGGCTGAATTGTTTTGTAGCTTCTATTGAATGTGTTCCTGGATTAGCCCTTAATTCCTGCACAGGGCTGGGGGGGAGTTGCAGTGGTGCCCAGGCTGCAGGGACAGGAATAATGCTGATGCTGCTGGAGAGTAAATCAGTGCCCAGGCACCACCTCCCCGGCACGTGTGGCACGGGGATGGTCCCCAGGGCACACTGGGGGAGGGCTTGGGGCATGTGGAGGCTGAGAAGAGGTGTCCCCTCCCTGGCTGGGATGCTCAGCCCTCTGTGCATCCTTGTCCTGCTGTAGGAGTGACTTCAAGCTGTGCTGGCCCTTCCCACATGTGTCACCCTCAGTGTGTGTGACAGGTTGATGTGGGGCTGATGTGTTGCAGGAGCCCTTACAGCCCATTGCAGTGTCCAGCAGCAGGGATGGAGGTGTTGCAGGGGTGAGGAGCTGCTGTGCTGCCTGTTGCTGGTTGTTGTATCTGTGTCTCTGCTGCAGGGGTTGGGATGTCCCCCCTGGGAGCCAGTGCAGATCGTATCTGGGGGCCATTCCTCTGGGTGCTTGCTGTTCTTTGCCAGCTTTTATATTTTAGTGGTGTTTCCAAGTGGTTTTGGTTTGTCCCCCCATGGCTGGGCATGGTGGCCTTATCTCACTGTCACTGTCTCCATGCTGCTCCTCAGCTGCTGTTGTGACACGTGGCTGTGGAGCTGTGCAGGCCTGGGGACAGCAGACCCCTGACTCAGGACGTGGAGTGAGGGGTTCCCAGGGTGTCTGGGCAGTGTCACAGCCTGCAACTGGAGTTACGTGAGGTATTAGCAATATCCTCCCTCGTTTTCCTTCCTCTTGCCTCTTCTGCTGAACGTTTCACATCCTCTTTGTATGAAGCCAGGCGTGGGGAGAGTGTAGCTTTGTGTATTGGTGAGGGAAGATGAAGAGGGAGGAAGAGCCTTCTGCAGAGCTGGGCAGGAGCAACAACACTGGAATGCAGGGATGGTGAGACTGGAGTAAGGACACGTAACAAAGTCTCTGCCAGGTTTGGTGAAAGGGCTGCTCTGCCCTGCTTTTGCCCTCAGTGGAGGTACACAGAGAAATAGGAATTTTCAGCGCTTTCTCTTTCCCTTAGAAGAAAGGATAAATTCAGAAGGTTGAAAATGATCCTCATTTGTTGAAGAGCTGGTCTTGCTAAATCTCCTCAGATGCCAAGGGCATCTCTGGAGTGTGTGTGTCTGTGTGTACATAAATGCTGTTGGATCTTTTTCCCCCAGTGAGTTTCTGTGCCTGTTTCCATTGTCTCCCTTTGCTGCTTGGCTGGTATTCAGTGACCTGGTTTTCAGCAAAACGTGTCCCTCTTCCTCCCTGATCCACCATCCATAAATTATTCAGAAAGTTTTGCAGATGCAGAGACTTCAAGTGTGACATAAATAATGAACTTGAAGCCTGGGTGCCGTGAAACTCCTTCTGCAGCACAGGAGCTGTGGTGACCATCAGGACCAGGGATGCTGCAGGATTTTATCCCTTTGCATGTCCCTGTCCCTGTGCAGGGAGCCAGTGGCTCGTCCCTGTGCTGGCATCACCCCTGTGCTTCCTCAGAGGGGAACGTGATGGTGATCACGGATGGGGATGTGGAGCTTGCTTTGGGAAATGAGCAGCACATATAAGGACAGAGGATGTGGGGGTGCCAGCTGCCAGCTCTGTCCCCCCCAGTGCTGTAGCACAGGGCTGAGCCTGGCACCTTCCTCCTCTTCTTCCTCCTCCTCCCTGTGCTGCCAGGCGCCGTGTCCCGGTGGCGATGGGGCTGTTGTCCCCTTCAGGCTCTGGGTGCAGCCCGGTGCCCTGCCACGTTTCTGCTGGTTTGTTTTCCTTCTTCCAACTCCCAGGCACTAATTTGAAGCCACCAAACGCGTCCACGCCCCGGCTGCTGCCATGCTCCCACGGCACAAACTGCAATTTGTGTGGTGGGGCTGGGCTGGGGCAGCTCTGTGAACCCCCCTCCCCAGAAGGCACACGGGCTGGGCCCTGGTGGGGCTGTGCCATGCCCCAGGCTGCCACAGGAAAGGAGGAGGTGCCCGTGCCCCAAAAGGCACAGCTGGGCTGGTTTGGTGTTTTGGAGCACTTTTCCTTTAGATGTTTTCTTGTGGCTGGCAGCGAGGAGGAACAGGATTGAAGGGGGGATTGATGCTGGGGTGGACCTGGATCCTGCAGTGCCTAGGAGCTCCTCTGGCCCCACTGGCTGCCCAGGGTAGATGCTGTGGCACTGTCCCACAGGTCCCATGCCAGCTCTGCTGCCACCAGCGTGTCCCATGCCAGAGCAGCTGGAGGTTGCCCCTGTTCCCAGCTGAGGTTCTCAGCTGGTTTCTTGTCAGAGAGGTGTGGTCTCCCTCCTGTCTGTGCCTGCAGGGTGTGATTTTAATGAGCTGCCCCCTGTGTGCCTGCACCTCGCCAGGGTGGTTGTGGTGGCCTCTGCTGCCACCATGGGTGATGCCAGCAGGGCTTTTGCTGCAGCTCTGGGGTATTTCCTGGGACACAGCCTGCTCCAAAGTTGCTGTGCAGCTTAAAATGTGAACTGGGGTGGTGGGGTAGTTCCTGGTGGTGCTGTTGGTGTTCCAGACTCTGGGATGTGCTTGCATGTGGGTTCTGTTCATCTTGGTGAAACCAAGCCTTTATGAGATGTCTGTGCCCGTGGCTGGCAGTGCCAGTCCTGGATGGAGCTGGCACTGGATCTGCAACAGACTGGAAGTGAAAGTGAAACTTTTGCCCAATGTTTACTTAATTCCCTTTTTACACAAACAGGGCTAAGGCGGGTGATAAGGAAACGTGATGGGCCAATGCTGCCAGTTGCCTGCTTGGCCACTTTGTCATTGCCCTTCCCATCCCCAAGGTCCTGGTTCAGCTCACTCAGTCCCCCTGGGAGTGGGTCTGGGCAAAGGACAGGTAGATACCAGAGTGCTGTACACATCAATGCCCTCGTGTGCCCCTGCAGGGAGAAAGCCCTTGGGTGTGCTGGGGCATGATCCCAGTCTGGGGCTGCTTTGTAACCTGGTGCCGTCTGGGGTAGCAATCCAAAGCCCATCTTTGGTTTTTTTCCTCCTTTTTGCTCTTCTGGCCCCTGAAGAAAAGAGTCACAGCCCAAAGCTTCTCCCCACATTTGCCAGAGGAGCGGAGGGATCAAGGTTCAGAGGTTTAGGTCTGGCCTTTCCAGGAACAGCCCCTGTTGGTGCAGGTGCATCAGAGCTCCTGCCTAGGAGACCGCTGGGCTTTGCCTGCTCCTGTTTGGAGGAAAAGGAACGTTGTGCTTTCTGGAGGGTGCAAAACCAGCAGTAAGCACCGTGCTGGGTTGCTGTGACCGCTGGCACTCGGTTCTGCCCGGATCATGCCATGAGAAATGGTGCTGGGCTGCTGGCACCGAGTGCTGGGAGCCGCCCACGGAGGGTGCGGGGCAGCCCAGGTGAGTCACAGCCCAGCCTGTGTCTTCCCTGCCCGGGGAATTGCTGCCCTGCTGCAGGGGAGGGTTTCCTGGAGCATCCCTGCCTTGCCAAGGCAGAGGGTCCCTGCCTGCCCCCCCAGCCTGGCACCCCTGGGCTCTCCCTCTGCCTTGCAAACCACAGGGAAAGCACCTGGGTTGGGGTTTGGCTGGTCAAATTATTTATTTGGTTTTTTTTCCTGCTTTATTCACTCAGCCTAGGTGTAATGTGGCTCTCTGTGCATTTTTTTTTTTTTTTCATTCCTGTAGGAAAGGTTTGGTGTAGGGAATACTTTGAGCTGTGGAGGAGGGAAATGGTTATGGCTCAGCCAGTCCTGCACCAGCAGAGCCAGAGGCACTGAAGGCTTCTCCTCCTTTGCATGACCTGTGTGGCTTGTGCAGCCACATCTTTAATAACTTGTCTGGGATTTTATTCAAATGGGGGCTAGGACAGGTGATAATGCTGTGCTTCAGTTTTAGCACAAGCTGATCCTCCTCTTCCTCCCCAGTGGGAATTAACAACAGGAACATGTTCCTTCTTGGGAGATGCTCCTTGTGACTGTGAGCCCGGCAGGGCTGGCTCCAGAGGGCTGCACCCTTATCCCACCTGGCTCTGCCTGGGTGTCAGAGGGCAGCTCGGGTGCTGCAGGGGTTCCCCGTGTGCACTGCCCTGCTTGTGATCCATGCAGGAGGATCCTCACAACCTCCCCAGGGAACAGTCTGTCGGGGGGATCCCACCGCAGCCCTGACCCCACAGTGCTGGCAGGTTTGGGGAGAGCAGGGTGGGTGCCTGCAGTAGGCACTGAGTGGGTGCTGTGAGCCGTGGGGCTGGGCTGGAGCTGGGTCTGGCAGCACTGACGGGGAGCCTCGTGAGCACAAGGGTTTGGGCGTGCAGGAGAGCCCGTGTTCATGATTGCATCTTTTACATTGTGCTGACAGAAGGCTCGTTAACAGGGCTGGGAGATCTCTGTAATTAGGAGCGTGCCACAGAGCACCTCCGGGCACATGTCCCCATCCGCTGGGGTGGGGACAGAGCCCGGAGAAGCCGCAGGGCTTGCACTGTGCCATGCCGGGTTAAACCCAAACTTTTGGGATGGCAGGGGATGGGTTGGGATGAGGAGCAGCTCTGAGAGGCAGGGGCTGGGATTGCCGGAGCTGGTGGAGCCTGAGTGCACACCTGTGTGCAGGGAATGACCCTGGGAAAGGGGATGTGAGGGGCCAGGGGGGCTGTTGGATGTCCCTGTGTTCCTCCAGCACCGGGAGTCACCTGCATGCTGTGTCCTGCTCATGCTCCCAGCATGGAGCAGATTTGCCTGATTTGGGTCGGGAGGCTGTTTTCCCGAGGCTGCAGATGTGCTGGCACAGTTTGAATCATCTGTCTCCGTTTGTTTCTGCAGTGCTGCCACACCGAGAGGTGTGTGGCATCACCTGTAGCATGTGTGGCATCACCTGTGGCGTGTGTAGCATCACCTGTGTGCCCTGGGCGTGGGCTGGGAGCGGTGGGCTCCTCAGGTTTCCTTTTTTTCCCGTCTGCTTTGCTGGCAGCAGCTCGCAGTGACGTTGGGAATCCGTGTGAGGAAATGCCGTTCCCATGGTTGCTGAGGGGAGGGTGGGAGGCAGCGGGCACCGTGTCCCTGCTCTCGGCAGGTTGGCACACGCGGTGCTTCTCCGCCTGATTCAGTAGCAGGGATGGCATGGGACAGGTTCTGCCCCTGCTGTCTGCCAGACCCCTCCCCAGCTGGCAGAGGGGGACCACCAACCCCTTTGTTTGCACCCTTTCCCTCCTGGCACCCTAAAATCGTGGTGTGCTTCTCCCCGAACCGCAGGAGCAATGCCAGCATCCCTGCACAAAGCAGGGCAGGGCTGCTCAGGGCTTGGCAATTCCTGCAGCACGACAGAGGGGCTTCAGTCCCTGCTCCGTGTCCCAGCGCCAGCAGCGGTGCCAGAGATGCCGAGCAAACCCTGCTCACGCTGTGGTTCTGCTTTGGGGCAGTCTGGGACCCTTCTGCAGCGTCCAGCGGGGGGACAGCAGGGGACAGGCTGGGGGACAACGGGGGGACAGGGAGGGATGGGCAGGGGACAGGCTGGGGGATAATAGGAGACAGGCTGGGGGATAGTGGGGGGACAGGGAAGGATGGGCAGGGGACAGGGAGGGGGACAGAATGGGGATAGTGGAGGGACAGCGGGGGGACAGGGAGGGGGACAGGCTGGGGGATAGTGGGGGGACAGGGAGGAGAACAGCAGGGGACAGGCTGTTGGACAGGCTGTTGGACAGGCTGGGGGACAGCGAGGGGACAGGCTGAGGGACAGCAGGGGACAGGTATGGGGACAGGCTGTTGGACAGTGGGGGGACAGCGGGGTGACACTCGGGGACAGCGGGGGACAGGCTGTGCCTGTTATCCATGGCTGTGTTGGGGTTCCTCCATCCCTCGCCTTTCAGCAGCGCTGGGATGAGTAGCTGGAGCGTGACCGTGGTGGGTGGGAGGGGAGGGGGAGCTCTGTACGGAAACCTGCACAGCTTGTTCGCTCTGCTGTGAATCATCCCCCTCCTCCTCCTCCGGGCACGCGAGCGGCTGTCACCGCTGTCACCGCGCCGCCGGGGACAGGGATGTTTTCCCTGTTTTCCCGGGATAGGGATGTTTCCCCTGTTTCCCTGGGACGGGGATGTTTGCCCTGTTTCCATGGGACAGGGATGTTTTCCTGGGATAGGGATATTTTCCCTGTTTTCCTGGGATAGGGATGTTTTCCTGGAATAGGGATATTTCCCCTGTTTCCCTGGGACAGGGATGTTTTCCTGGGATAGGGATATTTCCCCTCTTTCCCTGGGACGGGGATGTTTTCCTGGGATAGGGATGTTTTCCCTGTTTCCCTGGGACGGGGATATTTCCCCTGTTTGCATGGGACAGGGATGTTTTCCTGGGACAGGGATGTTTTCCTGGGACAGGGATGTTTTCCTGGGATAGGGATGTTTTCCTGGGATAGGGATATTTTCCCTGTTTTCCCAGGATAGGGATGTTTTCCCTGTTTTCCCTGGGATAGGGATGTTTCCCGGGATAGGGATGTTTCCCGGGATAGGGATGTTTTCCTGGGATAGGGATGTTTTCCCTGTTTTCCCAGGATAGGGATGTTTTCCCTGTTTTCCCTGGGATAGAGATGTTTTCCTGGGATAGGGATATTTTCCCTGTTTTCCCTGGGATAGGGATGTTTTCCCGGGATAGGGATATTTTCCCTGTTTCCCTGACCAAAGGTGTTTCCCCCTGCTCCGTGCCAGCACTGGTGGCCCTGGGCCCGTGGGTTCCTGGTGAGGGTGGATCCTTAGGGCATCACCCCAGCTGGTAACGGCCAGGATGGTCCCAAGTGTGGCTTGGAGGAACTGGGAATTGTGCTCCTCTGCCTCCGCTCCCACCTGCCGGGAGCTGGGGGGTCACGGCTCACCGGGGGTGCTGGGGATGCTCTGTGACATGGGGACCATGGCACTGAGGGGGAAGGGGATGTCTGTGCCATGATGCCAGCCGGGTTTCTAGCTGTGGGAAGCACTCCAGCCTCCAGACCATCTGGCTCTGGCACGTGGAGCGGCGTGTGGGGCCCAGGGCCAAGGGACAGCCGAGGGCTGGGTGCTGCCTCCTCACCCTTCCCTGCACTTTGCACCCTCAGGCAGGGCTTGGAGCACCCTGGGCTAGTGCAAGGTGTCCCTGCCCATGGCAGGGGGTGGAATGAGATCAGCTTTAAGGTCCCTTCCAACCCAAAGCAGTCTGGGATTCCACGATCCACGATGAGGGAAGTGTGAAGGGTTCTCTGGGCTGAGTGACCTGTAAAAAGAGCTGGCGTGTGCCTTTTCCTAACCCTGCCTGCCACGGTGTCCCCCCTTTGCTGGTTTTTGATTCTTTTTCTCGCTGAAGCAGCGTCTGTCCAGAGCGATGCCCTCGTTGAGTGCTGGTTGCTAAGCAATATTTTACAAAAAATCCCAACCATTGCAGAGCAGAGCGTTGGGTGTCTCTGCCACGAATTCTGGGAGAAAGCCCAGGTTAAAGGCAGTGATTTCTTCCTGGAAAGGGTGGCACAGGCTGCCCAGGGCAGTGGTAGAGTCACCATCCCTGGGGGATTTTACAGATGAGGACAATGGTCAGTGTTGGCTTTGGCAGTGCAGGGGGAACAGCAGGACATGGGAATCTTCGAGGGCTTTTCCCACCTAAAGGATTCCATGATTCTGTGCTGCACTCTGGGCTGTGCATCCCTGTTCTCACCCTGCGTGCCTCCCTGTGTTCCGCTGGAGATTTTAATTTATATTTCTCTTTTCCTGCCGAAGCAGGAGAAATTGACTCACTTGCCCCTGATGTTCCTGCAAGCACAGTGGGATTTTTCCTGTTCTTACAGCTGAGGTGGAGGAGCACCGGCGACAAAAGGATTTCCGCAGCCTCCTTGGGAGGAGAAGGAAGCAGGCTGTGCAGAGCTGCTTCCCTGACCTGGCTGTGGGTGAGAGCTGCTCCCTCTGGGGTGGGGACAGGAGAGAGGGGACAGAGGAGGCACTGCCCCGTGCCAAGGCATGGCTGGGATGTCTGTCCTGCCCTCAGGGATGGGGTGTTGGTCCCCTCCCCACCTGCAGCACGGGCATTTCTGGGTCCATCATCCCCTGGACGCCCCAATGCTTTGATGCCTCCCCTTGAGAAATCAGCCAGGCTCCCCGTGGCCCACCTCTTAGCTAATTACATTTAATAACAAACTAATCCAGAAGGGGGGCCAGTGCCTGAGGCAATCTGCTCCCGCCTGGTGGGGTCTGGCAGGGGACCCTCCTCCCTGCCAGACCCCCTTCTGCTCTACTAATGGGCATTGCCGGGGTCAGGAGCAAATTTCTTCTGGATTAGTGTCCTCTAAATCGATTAGCTGTCTCGGGCAGGGCATTCTGTCCTAATGAAATGTGATTCCAGGCTCCAGTCGATGAAATATTGTGGTAACAAGGGTAAAGTCATCTGCAGCCTTCCTGTGGGTAGTGCCAGGGTTGGGAGAGGAATCACAGAATTGCAGAATAATTGAGGATGGAAATGACCTCCAAGATTATCCAGTCCAACCTGTGACCCATCACCACCTTGTCCTCAGCCCAGAGCACTGAGTGCCACATCCAGTCCTTTCTTGGGCACCTCCTGGCATGGGGGCTCCACCACCTCTCTGGGCAGCTCCTTCCAGTGCCTGACCATTCTTTCCAGGAAGAAATTTCTCCTGATGCACAGCCTGAACCTCCCCTGGCACTTGGAGGAGAAGCTACAATTATTGGAGCAGTGTTATGTTAGTAGGGAGTGACCTGCACTCCCCAGGGAGGGAACTGGGGGCACTGGGGAGCTGTGAGTAAAACAGGGCATTTCCATCCTGCCCTCAGAGGCACTTTACTCACAGCTGTAAGGCTGGAGACATTTACATGACCTGCCTGGAGCAGTGACAGTGGGGCAGCGTGCAGGTGGAGGGGAAATGCAATATTCAAAATCCTTGTTTTGGGAATTGCAGTCAGGGATTGGGGTTTGAAGGTCAGGCACTCGGTGCAGTGGGACAGCAGGTCTGACATCTCTCTCTCCCTCTCTCTCTGAGCCAGCTCTGTGCCCAAATCCCTGGCCTGGTTGGGACACAGGGATTTTCATTGCTGCCTCCTCACATCGTTCACTCATGCAGTCGGCTGCCCGTGGAAATGCCAGCTGGGCGGTAATTTTCCATTTCATTACCATGTTCCTGATGTTTTCCAGGCACTTAAGCTGTCTCCTGTGTTTGCTGTTTGGATGCATCCCTCCTCTATGTTGGAGTGGTGAATATTTACATTTGATTTCATTCGGAGACCTTGCCTGCTCCCACCTGAGCTCCTGTTGCTCCCGAAGCCTGGCTCCCTGCCCAGCAAACTCTGTGGCTGCAGGTTGGGACGGGCCGGGGGGGTTCTGCCATGAAACAACACCAGGATGTGAACAAAAATAAGCGCAGGGAAAAGTGCCAGACGTGGGAGCTGGGTGGGGAAGTGGAGAAATCCCATTTTATTTTGTTTTGCTGCTAAGTGCACGAAACGCACAAGAGAGTGAGGATGGCATCCAGGGGATGCTGGGGGGGTGTGCCCCTGCAGGGGCTGTGGGCAGGGATGCTCTGGGGGCTGTGGGATGTTGCCATGTTGGTGCAGAGCACCAGGAAGGCCCCGGGGCAGGGTCACCAAGGGCTCTGCTGGGTGCTGGGGGGCTGTGCTGATCTGATGTGCTGGTTCTCTCCACGGTGATGGGCAGCCTGGAAGCTGCTGCCAGGGTGGTGGTACCTGCCTTTGTGCCCCTTGTGTCCAGGGCCATCCAGTGGTTGCCAGGAAGGCTCTGGCAGGCCCTCTGAGCCCCACTGCTCCTTGCTGGGAGTGAGGACTCCTGTTAGGCTGTGCCTCCCTGCAGCTGCAGACATCTGTCTCCCCAGGCTCTCCAGGAATGGGAAGCCTTTCCGGGGGTCTTTTACATCATTCCTGGGTTTTGTTTGCTGCATGTCCTGGCTGCAGGCAGGGCAGGCAATGACACCTGTGGCTGCACAGCAGGCAGTGCCCAGAGCTCCTGGTCACTCCACCTGCCATCGCTGTCCTTCTGCCCAGCCAGCATCCTCAGCTCTGCACACTCTCCCCACGGTGGTCTCTGAGCCAAGAGCCGCTGCAGCTCATTAACATAACCTGATTAACGCAGGGCTGGGGCAGGGCCAGACTGTGCTGGGCACAGGACAGACCACTTCATTTTGGAGTAATTCCTGCTGAAAAGTCCTGTTTGGACGAGGGGAGAACGTCCTCCAGGGTTTCCATGCTGGACAGTTGGCAGTTCCCAAGTCTTCCTTTCCTGGTGGGATGGAGAGGTTGTTCCTTGGTGGTTGACATGCCCAGTGCCCTTCAGATGGGACCCTTGGTGAGGGGCACTTCATTAACTGTGTCAGGGTCACTTCATCCACTGCATCATCAACCCATCCCTGCTGCCTGGACCAGGTTCTCTCCTGGCAGTGTCACAACCTGACACTCTGAGGGGGGAAAGGCAGAGCTGTTTGCATGAGCAGGGCTTCTGCAAGAGAAGCTTCTGTGTGACAAAGATCTGGCCCCCAAAAGTGCCTTTGTTGCGGTGTGACTCGATGGACAAGTGCTAAGAAAAGCTGAACAGGAAGGATGGAGAGAGGCTGCGAGACCTTTGCCTCTGTGGCAAAGCAGGTTCAGTGCTTTCAGGGCTCCAGAGCATGGGAAAGTCCAGGGTTGATTCATGCTTGAGAAGTGGGGCAGAAGGGCAAGGGTTCAAACTGACCATCAACTTCCTCAAACCACGGGAAAACAGGAGAGAGGCTGGAGCAGTGGGAGTTGAAAGAAGTGGCTTCTTGCTGTGGTCCTGCTGCAGGATGTCACACTGGACACGCTGGACTGGCAGCTTGGGCCCTGATGGTCCTTCTGGCTTCATTTCCCTTGGATCTCCAATGCCTGCCATCAGGAATCTTGGGAAGCCTTGCAAAAACGCCCTGGCCTGGCAAAGCTCCCAAGATAACTCCAAGCATTATTGATTTGGGGGTGGCACAATGACGTGGCCGGGGTGCTGGGCTGGTGGGCAGCAGGGGATAATTATAGCTGTGCAGCCAGGCTGTCCTTCCAAGGGATAACTTTGTTTTTTTCACGAAGCCCAGAACCTTTATCTCTTAAAATACCACGGGAATAATTCGTGTCTTCGGCGCGTTGCTCAAATCTGCTCTGCTGTTGGAGCCTGGTCAATGGTGCCATTCAGCACACAAAGGGTCCTCTGTCCCTCTGGCAAACGCTGCCATACGGAGCCAGGCGAGTGTGTGAATCCAGGCAGACAGGGATGCCTGGGCTGGCAGCAGTGCCCAGAGCTGCAGGGCAAGGCTGTGGCACCTCCTGGACCTGCACTCTTGAGGCATCTTGGACAGAGCTTCAGGTTATTTTTTGCTTTGGCACATCTGAGCAGTTTTGGGTTTTTTTTTTTTCCCTCTCGAGGCGTGGTTTGTAGGGAATGTGTGTTTGTAAACTTCCCGTGGTGAAAATGAAGTGGTGGGATTTGGCCTCCCTGGGTGTGCTGCTGAGACAAGGCTCAGCTGGAGGCTGTGTGTGTGGAAAAGGCACCAAAATGGGGTCTGGGGGGCTGTGGGGCTACGGCAGCGATGCTCTCCCTGCTTTGGGGGTCCTGCCTGGGTGACTGCAGGGACTGTGCACATGGCCCTGGTGGTCCTTGGGGTCACCTTGCTGTCTTTGGCACCCTCTAACCTCCATCTCTGGCGTGTGCCAAGCCATGGCAGCCTCTCCACAGGCTTTTTTGTGGAACATGACAGCAGAAGCTGTGCCGGAGGCGGGGTGGGCTCTGCCCATCTGGTTTTATATATTTGTTCACAATGATTCAGAGGGGGAACCTGCCAACAGCTGCCATCCCATCCTAAATCACCGATCAACTCCAAGCACCTGGTGGAGAAGTTGTTTAATAAACAAATCAGTGTTAATTCTGGATGGAAGTGTCTCTGGGATTGGGCCAGGCCTGCGTTGTCTCATGGGAGCAGGGCTTTGCTGACCTGGCTGTGAAGCACACAGAGGGGATTTAAACCTTCTGGAGCAAATGAAGCGTTTCATGATGCTGCCCTGACGCTTGGTGCTGACCCCAGTGCTGCAAGGGCTGGGACTGGGCGGGTGAAACTCCAAACTGGCAGCTGCAAACGCTGTTTTCAGGCATGAGGTTCTTGTTGCTGGATTCTTGCACGGTCTGTGGGGCCAGGCTGGATGAGTGTCCCATGCAGAGTGCTCACATACATCCATGGGCCAAGCCCAGCTGGCCATTCCCAGCTCTGAGCTTTCCCAAACACCCTTCCCTGGGTATCCCTGAGCTGCAGGAGTGCTGTGTGACCCCAGGAGGGGTGCTGTGCTGCAGCCCTGGCTGGCTGTGGGGACAGACACCATATTGCTGCTTTCTAAGCACCCTTGGCAGGCTGTAATCCGGCTGGTTTGGCTGCTGATTAGAGCAGCTGTTCCCTGGATTACCCAGCCCTGCTGGCCCTGGAGCTGTTCCGTGCTGCCTGGGGAGCTGTGGGGCTCTGGAGGTGCTGCCCCAGGAGCTGTGTCCTGTTCCCTGCAGCCAAATGAAGGCTGTGTGGTGGTGACCCCCCAGATGTGCCCTGCTTGGGGCAGACATTGGGGGGTGGCATTGTCCTCCTGTCCCTCTGAGGGGGGACAGACAGTTTGAGCCTGCTGTTCCTGCTGTTCTTTGCTGTGGGGGAAGGAAGGGGCAGGAGTCTCAGTTCCTGTTGTCCACTTGAACATTAAATATAGGCTATTAAGCAGTTTTCTTTGCAGGAAGTGTAGAAATCCTGCTCCTGTGAGCACAGCCTCTGGCAGAGCACAGAGCTCGCCTTGCAGCAGCATCCTCTGCTCCCCCTTTGGAGCAGCATTAACCCTTCAAGGCCAAACTCAGCAGCAGGTTTGTCTTTAACCTGAACCACCCATCCTGCTGCTTCTGCCCCTGTCCTGGGTCCAGCTGAGCCAGAGCTTTTTGCTCTTTCCAGCTTATGTAGCAAACTGGCTGCAGAGTCAGCTCTGGGGAGAGCCCCCAGCTCTGAGCCAGCAGTTTTACTTTTCCTTTGCTGACCTGGACTTTCCAACACAGCACCAGGCAGGATGGGGACATTTGTCTTCCTGAGGTCTCATTTTGATGTGTTGTGGTTCCCCTCAGTGTTTCTAGGGTGCAGACTGCAGACCTGGCTGGAATTGGGGTCACCCCCGTGGTGCCCAGGGTGCTGCACTCATGGAGGAGGGTTGGGAAATCATGACACTTCCTTCTACAAACTGCCTTTTTCAGTAGTTCCAAATTCCTTTGGAAGAGGCTTTTTATGTCAAAAGCAACCACTTCAGTCTCCTTGCAGTAACAGCAACCACTTCCCAGAAAGACTGAACTCTCAACAGCTGAGGAGGAAGGACACAGGGAGCATGATGCTGATCCCTTGCAGGATTCCTGGGGGCTGGAAAACCTTTTTTTTTTGCAGGGAGCAGTTTGCAGGGAGCCCTGGAGCTGGAGGTGTGTGGCTGGGATGGAATTCAGCCAGGAATTTGCCAGCTCCCTGGCTGCAGAGGGAGCAGGAAAGTGGGGTGACCCCTGTGCTGGGAGTGAGGGAGGAGGGACAGCCAAAGGGGTTATCTGAGGCTGCTTCCAGGAAGGGCTGCTGCCCCCTGACCTGCTGGGAGCTGGGCCCCTCCCTGCTGTTCCTGAGGTGGATGCTGAGGATGGGGAGGGTGCATCACTTTTAAAAAAGGGCATTTTATTTAAATCCTTGGTTGCTGTAGCTGTGCAGGTGGACTTGTGTGTGCCAGTTTTCTGTCAGGGGGACTTTCCCAAAGGGATTGTCCCATCCTCACAGCCCAGGTGGGAAAAGGGAGCCATGGGAGGTGATGATGATGATTATGATGGTTGTGTTGCTCAGGCAGAAGGATTTTTCAGGCTTTTTGTGGTGGTTTTGCCTGGTGCTGTGGTTGACTGATCCAGCCAGCAGAGAACTTGGAAGGCAAACTTGCCAGCCCTTGGTGCAGCCCAGGTGTGACTCACGTGCAGTGTCTGGGTGGTTTTGCTTGTGCATGAGAGGAAGCAGCAGATTCTGTTGAGCCTTTGCAGGAATTTTGGGTTTGCTTGTTCACAGCCCTGGGGAAGAAGAACCCTCAGGAGCTGAGGCTCACCGAGGGGCTGCCCTGTTCTCCCTGTGCCTTCCTGCTTCCACTGCAGGTATTTGGATATTGTCCCAAAATGAAGTTGAGGGATTCCAGCTTTTAGGAAAAGAGGATGGTGGCCCAGGGAGGATGATGGGGACCCTCAGGGTGGTCATGGGTGCCCCTCTCTCCTTTTCTGGCCGATCATGCTGCTAATTTTATCCTTTATCATTGTCCCTCCAGGAGTTATCTCCCTCTCCCCCTGCCTATTTATAAGCACCATGGGCCATTGCTGTCAGTGCTGCTGGCTCCAAAGGATTCTTGGCTTTGCTCTGGCTCGTGCCTGGTCCCAGAGCCCTGACCTGCTCCTCACTCTCAGGTGGAGGAGAGGGTGACCCTGCCCCAGGTGCCCCCAGGTGTTCATCCCTGTGCTGCAGCAGCCCCCAGCTCTGGGGTGCTGCCCAGCCAGGGGTGGGCACGAGGGGTGTCACATCAGGCCTGGTTCAGGTGGGGATGTGGCACGTGGAATGTGGCCAAGGGCTTGGGAGGCTGGGGGCCAGCAGGGGCTGGGGGAGAGGAAATGGCTCCTGGAATTATTAAAATCATCTCCGTGGTTATTCCAGGGTAGGCAGGAGGGATGATGAGAGGGGTGAGAGCCCTGTGGCTACTCCAGCAGGCTCTGGTGAGGGAAGGAGCTGCTCTGCTGCTGAAAGCAGCACGGGCACGTGGAAGGGAGCAGGGAGAGCTGTCCCTTTGCTCTGCCCTGTGCTGAGCTGGAGCAAACCCTCCCACCCTCCCCAGTCCCTCTTCTCATCTCTGCCCAGGAGCACCTGGGAAGCTTCCCCAGAAGGACATGTGTCTGTCTTCTGTAGGTGCCAGTGGAGACTCCTGGCAGCTCCAGGCACGGGAAGGGTGTAAAAGCCATGCTTGTTCCATCCTTCAGGGAGCAAAGTGCAAATCCTGTTATGTGTGTGAACCTTCTCCTTGAAGAAGCCCCCTCTGTACTTTTCCACTGGGAAAGCTCCCGGGGATTTCCTTCTCCCTGCCTGCCTTGGCTGGGTGATTTCCTGCTGCCTTAGGAAGCAGTTGTGTGAAGGCAGCCAGGACTGAACTGGGCAGGATTAACCCCAGGGCTGTCAGCAGCAATACTGGGAAAACAGCTTTAATGCTTGGAGAAAGTTGCCAACTCCCTTATCCCATGGGGATAGCAAACCACTTGGACTCTGGTGTGGTTATCTCTTGGCTGTTGGTGTCTGAGAGGAGGAAACGGCCTTTGCGTGTACACACACATTTTCCACCGGTGCTGGGAAAGGGAAAAACCCAGGGAATTTTGGGCTCTGAGTGCAGGAATGCACGGGGGAGTGCACACTGGGAGTCCCTCACACCGGCAGGGCTGGCAGCCACAAGGTGCCTCGCACTGCCCAGGGCTGTCTGCGTGTGCCAGGGTAACAGGGCTGGCTGGAAAAGCCACTCCTGGATCCACTCAGGTCACTGCGAGTAAGAACTTAATAGGATCCTGATCTCAGGGAGGATCTGCAGCTCAGGAAGCAATAAAGCTCCGTGCTACTGCCTTCCCTCAGCAGCACGGGAGCATGGTGGAGGTGCTGTCTCTTGGAGGGCAGTGACACTGTGTGTCACCATCTGCTGCTGCCCCGTGGCTCTAGGTCTGACCTCTGCGGTGGCTCTTTTGGTATTTTGAGGTTTCATCTCCTGTAGGGTGTTTTGGGGGTGCTGACAGAACCCCACAGAGCCCTATCCCTGGGGTGGGTGAAGAAGGGCAGCGCTCTGGGGCTTCCTTGGTGCCAGACAGGCCCCTTGGTGGGTATTTTCTGGCTGGGATCATGTGTCTGCCTGCATCCTGCTGTTGGGGGACTTTCCTGTTGGTAACATCCCCGTTTTCCCTGCTCCTGCTCCCCCAGACCTGTCGGCTGCCAAGCGCAAGTTCGCGGATTCCCTCAATGAGTTTAAATTCCGCTGCATCGGCGACGCTGAGACGGATGATGAGATCTGCATAGGTGAGTCCTGCTGCTCCTGGAGCCACACCCCAAGCCACACATGGCAGGGAAACACACACGAGGACACCCAGGGGTCTGGGAATTTGTCTGGAGACTCTCTGGGAGCATCATGTTCCTTCTGGTTCAACAGCAGCAAAGCCTTCCCCAGGGAATCAGCTGTTGCTTCTTGGCCTCAATCTGTCCCTGCCAGATGGGAAAGGGAGAAGATTGCCTGTATCTGAAACCATCTCAGTTAGCTGCATGTTTTGCACTGGTGAGGAGATTCTGGAGGTGGTTGTGGCTGGATATGCTGCAAGGGGCTGTGTTCTGAAGCAGAGGAGCAGCAGCCTCGCTGCTGGAGCACAGGATCCTGTGCTGGAGAGAATCAATCCCTGAACTAAGCCTGGCTCTGCCACAGAGCTTCTCCTGGCACAGGGCGGTGGCTTCAGCCTCTTCCCTCTCTCATCCTGCTGCTGCCCCAGCTGAACTTTTAGAGCTTATTGTGCACATCGTCTGGAGCCAGGAGAGCAAAGAAGCTTTAGCCCTGATTGAACTTTGCTTGTTTATTTGTGCCCAGTCTCTCAGCAGAAATAACTCCTCATCCTCATCCAGGTTTCCCTGGTGCCATGCCCGTGCTGGGGAGCTGCCCCTCGTGTGCAGGGCATGGTTGGGGGGCCAGTGCTGTGCTGTGGGGCTGGTTGATGACTGACTGTTGGGTAGGGCAGGTTTGAGCTGAGGATGTTGCTCCCTGGAGGAGGAAGCCTTGTCCAGGGCATGCTCTGCTGCCAGTTGCTTCTGTAGGTGGTGAGAGCCTTTCTAGGGAGAGAGCAAAGATAATAAAACCCCCAACCACCCTGCCCAAAGCACAGCCAGACAAACCCCTCTCTGTGCAGTTCCTCTCTTTGAAAATTGAATGTTAAATGCTGACTGTGTCCCTTCCAGCCAAGTCTCTGCAGGAGTTTGCCACGGTGCTGCGGAACCTGGAGGACGAGCGGATGCGCATGGTACGGCCCCGTCTGTCCTGGGAGCAGGGGGTGGTGGCACCTGGGACACCGTGGTGACAATGACTGCCAGCCCCAGTGCTCCTTCTGTCAGCTAGGGTGGAGCTGCAGGGGAGGGCAGAGGAAGGAGAGGGTGGGGAAACACTTGGAAAGCATCAGGATGGAGTCCTGCTGCTGGAGAGTGGCTGGCGCTGGTGCTGGGGGGGCTCACGGGTTTGCAGCAGGGGTGAAGCCTCTGGGTGTCTGGGAGCTGTGGGAAGGTTTCCATGGAAAGGGCTGTGGAGCAGCACAGGTGAGCCGTGCCTGTCTTTGCCCCCAGATTGAGAACGCCAGCGAGGTGCTGATCACGCCGCTGGAGAAGTTCCGCAAGGAGCAGATTGGGGCTGCCAAGGTAACCCAGCCACTGTCCCCCAGAGCTGGCCAGGGCCTGGCACGCTGCAGGATGGGCTCAGGCATGGGAGGAGGCAGTGTGCTGCTGTGGGATGGACATGGGGACAATCCAGGTCCTGGGAAGTGCCTCAGTGTTCCGAGTTCACCCACAACCAAATAACGTGCCAAGGGCAAAAAACTTCATGCCAGCGAAAGTGAACTTTTTTTCCTTACTCCAAGGAAGAATTAGGATTTTCTTGGAGAGGCTCACATTTTCCTGAGTGGCCCAGCCTGCACTCCCCACCCCAAAGCATCGCTGGGGCTGCACGGGAGCTCCGACGCTTCTGGCAGGACAGGGAAGCGCCGGTGTGGCTGAGGGCGGCTGTGAGACAGCCTGGCCCCCCCCTCCCCTTCCTTTCCTGCCTTTGTTCTGAAATGAAAACCACTGTCTGTGGCTCCCCTTGTTGTTATAACAACCTGCTGCTGCCTGCAAGCAGCTCATGCCAGCGCCCGGGGCCGCGTTCGCATGGCAGCGGTGCCCAGCCCGGCCTCGTGCAGCTGAAAACAAAACACAGAGAGGAGCTCAGCTGAAAACAAAACACAGAGAGGAGCCCTCCAGAGTGGGCCTGCTGCTGAGCAGGTGCTGGCATGTTGGGATGGCCAGTCTGGGATGAGAGAAGTGCAAAGGGAAGTGGAGTTGGCATCCCTAATGCTCGTGCCACAAACAGCCGAGGTTCTGTGTCATTGTCCCACGTGATACAGAGCAGAAGCTCTAACAAGGGGTGGCAGGGGTGGGATGTGGGGTTGTGATGATGTTCTGCTTAGAAAGCACTTTCCTGGCTCTGTTGTTTTTGGACCTGGATCTGGATGTTTTACCAAGCACTGGGCCCCAGGAATAGAGGAGGGGTTCCCTCAAGCCTTGGGTTTTGGCAGCCTAAACTGCTTTCTTGTCTGATGCTGGCAGATAAAAGCAGCCTCACCTGCTTCCAGCTGCTGCCCCCAGCTCCTGTCTCATGTTGGCTCCCACCTGGGACTGCCATCCTGCCCAGTGCCATCGGGATGCTGTCACAGCTGCTCTGGGGCCGTTGTGTTCAGGGTCACACTTTTTGCTCTGTTTTGCAGGATGCCAAAAAGAAATACGACAAGGAGACTGAGAAATACTGTGGTGTCCTAGAAAAGCACTTGAATTTGTCTTCCAAGAAGAAAGAATCCCAGCTTCAGGAGGTGAGAGCAACCTCTGAGTTTCCATGTCTGGCTGCGACTGTGGAGAGCTTTTTGAATGCCTCACACAGCCTGTAACAATGGTTCTCCTAAACTCATTTTTTCCCTCATTCTGGCTGCGGGTGCTGGGTTTTCCCCTTTTCCTGTAATGAAAGGATACGGAGCTGTCTTGGTGAGTAAATCAGAGAGATCCCAAAATGGATAGCAATCAAAAAGGAGAGAGGGTTTATAATTAAAGAGTGCAACAGAAAGGAACTGGTTCTGCTTCAGGCTTCCAGCACAAATCATGGATGTCTGGTCTCCTTCTCTGCAAGTGGCTGCTTTGCTCTGTGCTCCAGGGAAGGAGGGATCAGGATTAGTGCCTTATACTCTTGAAGAGCCATCAGTGATTCAGGACATGGTTAGCTTTGGTGACAAGGGCTCCTGCTGGATCAATGTGCTGGGTTTTCAATCACTTCTCTCAAGTCTGCAATTCCTTGTGCTGGCCCAGAGATGGCTTGGTCCTGCAGGACGTGTGTCCTTGCCTTTGGGCATGGTGCTGGTGTGCTGCTGATCCCTTACTGGGAGCACTGGTGGGTGTAGGGCTCCTGTACCCAGGTGGTGGCACCGTGCCCAGCAGAGCTGGGGACCTGAGAGCAGAAATACCTGTGGCACAGGTGACCATATTCCAGCAAATCGGGGCTGAGGAGGGCTCAGAGTCTGGGCAGATGTGCCTGCAAGCCAGCCTTGTGTCCCAGGGCATGGTGGCTTTTAAATGACCCTCTGAGCCCTTGGCTTAGTTTGTGTTTGATATGGGGCATGGGAGGGGAATTCTCACTGTGGAGGGGAGGAGGCACTCGTGGCTGTCAGGGTGCAGCAGTGGCTGTCAGGTGTGATCCTGTGCCCTACAGAGCACGGCCCTGTGGGGCTGCCTGGAGAGCCCATGTGGGGGACAGGTGGGAGACAGAGTGGGATGTGTGTGGGATGCACAGCATGGGATTCTGTGTGGGATTCTGTGCGGGATTCAGTTTGGGATTCTGTGCAAGATGTGATTGGGATGCAGCACAGGATTCTGTTTGGGATTCGGTGAAGGATGTGTGCAAGATGCAGCATGGGATTCTGTGTGGGATTCTGTTTGGGATTCTGTTTGGTATGTGTTCGGGATGTGTTTGGGATGCTGCATGGTGTGCAGGATTCAGTTCGGGATTCTGTTCAGGATGTGTTTGGGATGCTGGATGCTGTGTGGGATTCTGTGCAGGACTCAATTCGGGATTCTGTTCAGGATGCAGTGTGGGATTCTGTGCGGGATACAGTTCGGGATTCAGTTTGGGATTCTGTTCGGGATGTATTTGGGATGCTGGATTCAGTTCGGGATTCAGTTCGGGATGCTGGATGCTGTGCAGGTGCGTTGGAGCAGCGCTGGCTGCTGGTGCCATCTGGTGGCATGTCCCACCCAGCCCGTGACTCTGCCTGCCCTGCAGCCCGCTGGGAGCAGCTCCAGTTCAGGTGCTGGTTCCGGTTCCCCCGTGCCACTGGGAGTGCACGCGGTTTGTGTGGCTCAGACCCCACCGAGGGAGGGGTTACCTTAGAGAGGGGATTCAGTGTGGAGTTGTGAAATGTGGATGTGACATCCCTGGTAAGGCAGAGTGCTTTCCAGAAAGAGGAGAGTTGCCTTTTCTTGTCAAGTTCACCGTGATTTCCATTTTTCTCGCCTCTATTTCGTGTTTTCTGCCCCGCTCTTGGGGAGGTGAGAACGAGTCACCACATCCATTTTTCTCAGCTGAAGGAAGAGCGTGCTCATGTGGATCAGGTTTATGTTTATTGCTGTTCAGTCTGTCCAGCTGGGCCTGGGTTTGCTCTGCCTGTTCCCATCACAGCCAGGTGTGCTCTGGTCCTTCCTGAGCTCCAGTTTCCTCTCCAACCCCTCTGCAGGCAGACAGCCAGGTGGACCTGGTTCGACAGCACTTCTACGAGGTCTCCCTGGAGTATGTCTTCAAGGTGCAGGAGGTCCAGGAGAGGAAGATGTTTGAATTTGTGGAACCTGTAAGTGAGCTCTCAGTCCTGCACAAAACTGGGGGTGGTGTGGTGAAACTGGGGGTGATGGGGAGCCCTGGCAGTGCAGGGCTGGGGGGTCCAGCCTCACCCCACAGCCCCTCTGACAGAGGGCCCACCAGGGAGCCCCTCCACCCCTGTCCTCAGCAGTGGCAGCTCTGGGTGCAGCTCTGGCTCTGTGCTGACCATCTCCCTTTGCTCTTCCCCAACACAGCTGCTGGCCTTTCTGCAGGGGCTGTTCACGTTCTACCACCATGGCTATGAGCTTGCAAAGGACTTCAGTGATTTCAAGACAGAGCTGACAATCAGCATCCAGAATGTGAGTGTGCCTGGGGTGTCCCCATGCCTGGGGTGTCCCCGTGTCTGTTCCTGTCAGTGTCTGGCAGAGCCACCTCACCTTTTGATGTATTTCAGAATCCCAGACTGGTTTGGGTTGGAAGGACCTTAAAGCCCATCCCATTCCAGCCCCTGCCATGTGCAGGGACACCTCCCACTGTCCCAGGCTGCTCCAAGCCCTGTCCAACCTGGGACACTGTCAGGGATCCAGGGGCAGCCCCAGCTGCTCTGGGCACCTGTGCCAGGGCCTTACACCCTCCCAATGAAGAATTTTTTCCTAATATCCAATCTAAACCTCTTTTTTTTTTTTAGTTTAAATCCATTTCCCTTGTCCTATCACTATCAACCCATGTAAAAAATCACTCTCCCTCTTTTTATAAGCCCCCTTAAAAGCTCTGGAAGGCCTTGCCATAATAAGGCCTTATTATGTTGTAATATTTTTGCTTCAGCTTCAATCCAGGCCCAGGAAGCAAACGTGCCCTGTTGCTGCCCCTGGGCTCCCCAGTCCCATTTCCCACAGGGCTGTAGGGACCCAGCCCCACCCCCTGTGCTGCAGAGCCAGGCACAGGTCCCTGCCCTGGAGAAGACATTCCTGTTTTAATTTGCAGACAAGAAACCGCTTTGAAGGAACAAGGTCAGAGGTTGAAGCTTTGATGAAGAAGATGAAGGAGAATCCCCACGAACACAAAAACATCAGCCCTTACACGATGGAGGGGTATCTCTACGTGCAGGAGAAGCGTAGGTGTTGGGGTGGGGAATGTGGTGGGTGGGAGCCTGGGGAAGGGGTTTGTCAGGACAGGGGCACAAAGGCTGATTCAGCAGGTCCAGAATCCCTGGAAGACAGGGATTGGCCCAGGGAGTGGGGTATTCAGTGGGAATGTGGCAGCCAGGCAGAATCACTGCCAGTGCCTCAGGAAAACCTTTTAGGTACAGGAGTCTGGCATGTGAAATGATGCTTAAACATAGCAGGTTCTAGTGTGAGGGCATTGAAACTGTTCCGGGCATGAACCCTGTATTTGTTCTGGCCATGAACCCTGTATTTGCTCTGCAGGTCACTTTGGGACTTCCTGGGTGAAGCATTACTGCACCTACCAGAGGGAATCGAAGCGCATCACGATGGTGCCCTTTGACCAGAAGTCAGGAGGGAAAGGGGTGAGTGCTGGCAGGGAGCAGGAGGGACAGGAGGGACAGGGGT
>CM031869.1:610485-625883 GCA_018697195.1 Certhia americana | reverse complement strand
CCCCTGTGCAGGGCCAGGCTGGAATGGATCCCCTGTGCAGGGTCAGGCTGGAATGGATCCCCTGTGCAGGGCTGTGCTTGCACCTGTGGCTTGCACCACCCTGGCATGAAATGCTGCCTGTGCTGGGGCAGCTCTGGCCAGGCTCCAGGGTCTGTCAGTGGTGACCACCATGGGAATCTGAGCATGGAGCAGCCTGGGGGCTTGGGGCTGCACTGCTGGGAATTCTGGGCTCTGGCTGGAGCAGGTGCCAAGGTGCTGCATGAGGAGACCCACCACTCGTGGATCACAGGTGGTATCAGCCCCTCGTCACCTTGGGCTGTGGCCAGAGCTGGGTATTGGTGTGTTTGGAGCAGGAGCATCCCCTGAGTTCTGGGCAGAGTGGGAGTTCTGGGCAACTTTGGGATTCTGTGATCTTAGAGGTCTTTTCCAATCTAAGTGTTTCTAAATATGTTTCCTGGAAAAATGGTGATGTCAGGGAACAGGGTGGTCAGCCAAGGTGTCATCAGGAACAGCACAGAGAGCCCAGGAAAGTGTCTGTCTCCAGGAACTCCTTCAGAATTCATTTTCTCTTAAGTCATCAGTGGAATTTCACAGTTGCAGACGAAGTGTCTGTGCTGGCAGGGGCTGAGGCAGGATTTCCTCCAGCAGAGGACAGCAGTGTTCACAGATCCTGCTGGATTGCTGCTCAGCCCTGTGGAAATCCAGCACAGCTTGGATGCAGAGAGGAATTCTCTGGATGGGAGAATGGTTTTGTCATTTCTTTGTTATATAATTAACATTTTAAGACATGTTTGCTCCTGTTAAGAGTCCTCGTGTGCACAATGCTGCCAAAAATGCAGCGTAAAGTGTAAACTGCCAGCAGATCTGTGGAGTGTTGTTCAGCAATGGGAAACAAAGCTGATTTTGCCCAAAAGTTGTGGTCCAGCACTACCTGCCCACACGAAGAATGGGTTGTGTTGTGCTTAATGCACAGATTGGATCGTGGGCATCCTGAAGGGAAGGCTCCTCATGAAAGGATTTGGGCTAAATAAGGGTAGAAAGACAAGTCCTCCTGTCAGAGATATAAACAGATATTTCCAGCAGGGTGGTGTTGCCAGATGCTCCCAGGTTTGACCCTGCTCATTGCTGGGGACAGGCCTGTGGCTGTTGGCTGTTCTCAGCCTCACCTGTGATTTTGTTTCTTCTCAGGGGGAAGATGAGGCTGTCACCCTGAAATCCTGCACACGGCGGAAAACAGACTCCATTGAGAAGAGATTCTGCTTTGATGTGGAGGCTGTGGATCGGTGAGTGCTGCCAGGAGGCTCCTGGGGCTGTGCTGACCGTGTGGAGGGCAGGGCTGTGCCCCTGCCCCTGGCTCTGGGACAGTTCCTGTGCAGTTTCCATGTTTCTCTCCTTCAGCCACACCCTCCGTGAGTGGAAAGCATTAATCCATGGAATCACACCTTTTCCAGCCAGGTGCTCTCTGTGTATGGAGTCACCTGGTGCTTTGGTTTACAAGTCTCTCTGACTTTAAGGGTGTTTTAGCACTTCTGCAGCCTCTGGCCACACGAGGTGAGCAGTTGCCAGCCTGGAAAAGGTGCTGTGTGGCTGTTCTGGGAGGGATGTGCTGCCTCTTTCCAGCACTGGGTATGTGTTGGAATGGTGTCAGCTTTTCTGCTGGTTCACCATGGCTGGGTGATAATGGACCTCTGGCTCGTGCCTCCAGGCACTTTCACTCCTTTTTTCCTGAAGAAGGAAAACACTTCTGCTGTGACTTATCACACAGCAGCTGGACCAGAGGTATGTGTGGATTCAATCTCTGGCAGCCAGGAGTGAGAGCTGTTACTGTATCAGCATCATCCATGGCTTACACACAGAGACAGGAAAGCCAGGCTGGTGTTGCTATTCCAAGAGGAATTAGTCACTGCCTTGGGTCTCCCTCTGATGCCTTCTGGAGGCTGACCTGGAATAGAGCAGAAGGACAAAGCAGGGATTTATTCCAAGGCCTCACTGGGCACACCTGGGCAGTGCCAGAGCCCGGCTGGGACACACCCAAGGGGAGCCCAAAATGGGCACAGAATGGACACCCGGCCACCAGGGCTCACACTTTGACAAGTTCTGCTCCAGCAGCACATTGCAGTTCATTGTGCAATTCCAGCTCCACCTTAGGAAGCTCCATCCTCCTGCTTTTTCCTTCTCCCTTCACCCTTGGCTTTGTTCTTGGGGCTGAAAGTTGTCCTTGGTATCAAAGTGGAGAAGGAATTGTTTTGTGTCCCTGCTCTGTGAAGAGAGCTCAGTAGCACTGAATATGAAACCAAAAGCTACCCACCAAAACAGCACAGAGTGTGAAAAGTATAAAAGCTAAAACTTGAGGCATCACTCCCTGCACATGGTGCACAAAAGCCTGCTCCAAAGGCACTCAGTGTGTTCTCCCAGTTTTGTGCCTCCCCGTGGTCCAGCTGTCCTCCCATCTGCAGGAATTCCCTGGAGATCTCAGAAAAACCTGAGTTCATTAAAATCTGGGTGTTGAACAATGCTGGGATCCCCCCTGGTGCCTCTGCCTGTCCAGCCTGTGCCTCGGCAGCGTTTTGGTGCCAGCCCGTGGCAGGGAGGGGTTGGGGTGATGGAGCTCTGCCTGTGCTGGCTGAGGGATGAGATAACCTGGGGCTGCCTCCCACTCTCTGGAGCTGTGCTTTTCTCCAGAAAGCTGCAGTATTTCTGCTGACACAGGAATTTTTTTTTTTTTTTTTTTTTGCTGTGCCCTGAGGATGTTTTTCTTTATAATGTGAAAATCTAACTAAAAAGTGGGAGAAGGAAAATGGAGCCACAATAATTTTCTTCAGCATGTTCAGAGGCAGCTGAAGCTTCCCTTGGTGTTTGGAGCCTGCCAGGCATGGGATCAGGAGCTGCTCCAGGAATCTGTGTGCTCCATGTAAATCACGGCAGGGGAGTAGCACAGGAAAGGGAAACCTGAGGAATTTCTCCTTTCATGTGCACATTCCTGCTGCGGGGATTTTCCTGAGAGAGCAGGACACACCTGAAGAAAAAGGCTGTTTTTTCCCAATATACAGGCAGCTGTGCATTCTCTTTGTATCACAATGTGTCAGTAGATACCTAAAATATTGGATATTCCCAAGATAAACTTAAGAAGAGGAAACAAGAGGTTTTGCCACGGCTGAAAAAGACTGTGATGTGCTCAGCCTGTCTCCCTCTTCCCAGGATAGATCTGGGGACCACCAGGGCATCAGTGCCAGGGTGTGCTGGAGATCAGCTTCACCTTGCCAGGCTCTCATGGCTTGGGCTGTTCTACAGCTCTCAGGACAGCCTGGAGGTGGCAGCCTCGGCTGGTGCTTCCCAGCACTGCACAGAAATGGACTTTTGTCAGCCTTGCATTTTGGGAACTCGGCTGCGGGGCTGGAGCTCAGCAGCAACACCCTAAATAGCACCAGCTAAGAGCTGTTCCTTCTTAGGTGGGAAAAAAAAGTGGGTTTTTCTCCTGTAAAGATGATTCAGCACAACCGAGCTGAAAATGTGGAGCCTGATCTGTTATTACAGCATTGCTTCCTTGTCACAGAATCCCAGAATAATTTGTGTTGGACCTCAGAACTCATCTCATTCCGCCCCCTTCCACTAGGCCAGGCTGCTCCAACCCCCATCCAACCTGGCCTTGGCATTTAGAAATAGTTCTCAGGTTCAATGCAGCAAGTTAGAAATACTGTATTGTGTTGTTGGTGTTTGAGGGTCTTCTTCACTTCTATAATGCACCCCCAGTGTGATGGGTACTGTGTTTTACTGTTAATGCTCTGTTTTCATTAATGAAACTTGCTTTTACTCTCTGCACATTAAATCAGGTTTGTAAACAAGGTGAACAGGGATGGCAGCCAGTGTCTTACAAAATGAGCCTGGGGAGGAGGAGTATCTGATTTGACTGATGACTGAGGCTTTGTCATTTAGGATAATGTAGGTCATTGCTCTGGGCCAGAAGCAAAATGCTTCCAAGTGCCAGCTGGCTTTTAGGGGAGCAGGAGGTTTTCAAACACAGGGTTTGGCCTCTTGGTGGGTCACAATGAACCCTGCAGGTGCCATCATTGCCCTGGGCTCTGCCTGAGTGCCCCCAGGGTGACCTGGAGCACGGTGGAATGGTAGAACCAGAATCCCACTGAGGTGGAAAAAGACCCCCAACACCATCGAGTCCTTGGACTCCTCCAGGGATGGGCACACCAAACCTCCCTGGGCAGCCCCTGCCAAAGCCTGAGCACCCTGTCCTTTGAGAAATTCCTGCTGAAAGAATGGCACAGTGCTGGATAGGGGTGGGAGAGCTGCCAAGTGCTGCCCTGAGCAGATGGTTTTCCCCAGGAGGGCTGTTGGCCCTGCTCTGGGAATGCACTGGGCACACCCAGGGCTCTGACTGTGGCAGGACCTGTCCCCCTGTGCCAGGTGACCCCAGCTCGGGGTGTCCCCGTGCCCGGCAGCTCCTCTCAGTGCAGTGCAGCTTGTCCCTGTTCCTCTGCCGGTGTCACCTTTCCAGCGACCTTTACAACAAAGCCTCGGGGGTTGGCACGGGGCTCTGAGGGATGGATGGGCTGTCACAGTGAGGAATGGTCACGGTGGCCCCAAGCCCTGCAGGAGGTGCTGGTGGCTGTCGTGGTGGAGCTCTGAGCTCTGCCTGGGCACCCAAACTTTCTGAGCTCAGGGTCACTTTCTCCCTTAATTCCATATTTATTTTTTTTTTCCCTTAATTCCATCTTTTTTGGGGCCACATCTGGCTGCTGCTGCCTGGCCCATGGCTGTGGGGTCCTGTGTGGGCTGCACTGCTCTGCTCAGGTTGGGACTGGGAACATCTCTGTGCACTCAGCCAAGCTCAGTTATATCAATAACCCCTGTTATTAATGCACTCTTGTGTGCTTTCATCAGCAGTTTAGATTGTCTCGCTGTGATAAGCTGCTATAGCAGTTGGAAGTTCTTATCTCTTTCTATTGCTTTCCTTATTTGTTTGTTTTCCTGGAAGAAGGAAAAGCTATATCAGTTTCTCATTTTCTCAGGGTGCTTAGTCACAGCTCCTTAAGGCCAGGCCATTTGTCACAAAAGCTGAGATATTGAGAAAATTCAAATTTCCTGTGTGGTCTCATATGGAAAAATCTTCCATTTTTAGATTGTAGCATATTGAAAATATTCTTTCTTATTAAGTGTTTGCCATGTTCTGCTCTGGTCTCACCTCCTACACTCACTCCATTTAGAAATGGATTTCTTCTGATCCCAAAATGTCCCTTCCCCTCCTGGTGTCCCAGAAAAAAGGCAAAGGGGTTTGGTGCCCACAGCTGGAAGTGTGGGATGCAGCACCTAGGAGTGGATCAGCAGGTCCTTGATCTTGTTTGCCACAGCAGCTCGTGTCTGTGCATCTTGGATGCCAGCTCCAGGAGGGTGTCCTGCTGTCCTGGTGACACAGCTGTGACTGGCTGGGGTGGGCTGGCTCCACGTGGCTCCAGGTGCATCCCGTGTTGGGAGGGGCTGGGAGCTGCCCCACAGCAAAATCTGTATTTACTGTAGGTTATCTTTATAAATAATTATCTCTGTGTGTGACCCCCTGTATCCAGGGTCCATTTGTAGGCTGAGGGGACAAGGACAGATCCGTTTGGTGAATCTGGGGGAGGACAGAGCAGGGTTTTTGCCATGGCTGGAGATCACCCTGGCAATGAGCAGGCTGTGGAAGGGGCTGACCCTGGAGGGTGAGGATGGTGCTGTTTGCAGGCAGGGTTTCCAGCAGGGCTGGAGCTGGCAGCCTTGGCAGGAGGCTGATCCAGTGCCAGCCATCCGACCTGGCTGTGAGCACAGGAACCCCGTGGGCACCGGCCACATCCATAATGAATGAGGTGTAATGTGTGGGTGCATCTTAAATTTATCACAGCCAGGAAGATGCTTCTGCTCAGGAAAGTGATGCAATGGCTGCCCTGGCAAGTAAACACTGGGGGAGGAAATGCAGAGCTATTTGCAATGGAAATTGGGTTTGATTCAGTTTCACAGCCCCTCCTCTCATGCTGTTAAAAAGTTTGACTTTGAAGTGAAGCCCGAGGAGTTGTTATCTGCTCAGAGGCAGAACAAACATTTTGCTGTTATCACCTCTTTGGCCTGTGCTGAGGGAAGCTGGCACTCCAGATACCAGCACTGCCACTCTGGGGCTGTGCTCTGCCAGGAGTCCAGTGCATAACACACCATGAATGGAGAGTTTAAATTTCTCTGTTCTAATGGCTTGGCTAAAGAGACAGAAATCCCACTATTTCCTTTCCTGTGTGTCCCTAGCTGAGCTAGAGTCCTTCCAGGGCTTTCTGACTGAGGTGTCTGTGCCTTCAGCAGCAGCTTGGCTTAAAGTCAGACCTAAACCCTGGCTCAAGTGGCCACTGCAGCTCCCCAGGTACCAGGGGCTGCTCTTGGGTCACTTTGTACCTGCACAACAAGGAGCTTTGTGCAGTGTTTTGAACATGTTTGCTGTTGGATGTGGAGCATTTTCCCCTCTCAGATGGGGCAATGGTTTAAGTGGTTTCCTCTTCCCTCCGAAGTGAGTAAACTTCCAAACCACTAAGCTGGTGAGTATTGACTGACTCACCAATGGGATTAGCAGAGATCAAGCACATTATGTCTGGTTTTTGGACCTGGGCACAGCTTCTGCTGGTGGGACAGTGCTGAGCTGCCGTGTGCGTGCTGAAAGCTGGGCTCATTGGATGGGGAGCAGAGTTAGGGAGAAGGGTTAATCCTTGATTCCTGGCCTCTGTGTGCCACAGAGCAGCAGCAGAAGGGACAAACCCATCTCTTGAGAGCCCCTGTTAAAGTTTAATTTTCCTACAGGCTCTTATCAAGGACCAAAGGGCATCTGCAGAGCGTTGGTGCAGCTCACGTTTTCCTGCCGAGTCACTCTTGGGAAGTTCAAGTTAGAAATCAGCCCTCTCCCCAGGCTTTATCAGGCTTTGGGGATTGAGAACAGAGCCTACGTGCTCTGTGGAACACTCGGCAGCTCTCAAGGTTTAATCCCCCTTCCCTTCCCTTCCTTTCCTTCCCTCCCTGTGCCCTGCAGTGCTCAGAGCAGCATTCCTGGCTCCTGTGCCATTCCAGAGCCCCATGCTTTGCTGGGGTGCAAGAGCAGCGTCAGAGGCTCTCTGCTGTCACCCCCAGGGACAGAGAGCAGCCCCCAGTTGTGCCCATTGCCAGGGAATCTGCTGGCTGTGGGATCACTGCTGTGCTCTGCTGCTGTGTCTGGAAATGGGGAGGGAGCAGCAGAGCCAGACAGACACACGGACAGGTGTCACTGTGTGACTGATTCTGGGGTCTGTGGCAGTGCCAGGACAGACACACAGACAGATGTCACTGTGTGACAGATCCTGGGGTCTGTGGCAGTGCCAGGACAGACACACAGACAGGTGTCACTGTGTGACAGATCCTGGGGTCTGTGGCAGTGCCAGGACAGACACACGGACAGATGTCACTGTGTGACTGACTCCAGGGGCTCTGCCAGACCCCATTCTGGGATGTGGCCACCCCAGGATCTGCAGACCCAGCCCAGAGGCAGCAGGCTGAGCAGCTGCAGGTGTAGCCAGCTGTGTGTGGGGATCCAGGCTGCAGGATGAGCTGGGATGTAGAGATGGAAATCCAAGATTTTGATCCAATCCAATGCCAGCCCCTGGTGTGAGATGCCAGCCCCACAGCTCCCACCCTCTGTGTCCCCACACCCCCCACACCTGAGGCTGTGCAAACACTTGTGTCTTGTCAAATCCATCCTCACCTTGCTGGTCACTCTCAACAGAGCAGGAAATTGAGGTTTCACTCCTTGCATGGCCAGGGTGGTCCAGGAGTGGATGCAGCATCCTGTGAGGAGTGTGGAGGTGGCGTTGGCCCTTGGGCAAGGGTGGTGCCAGTGCTGTCCCCTGCTCCTGTGCTCAGGCCTGTCCTTTCCCCTTCTCATTACAGTAAATGAGCAGTCCCAGGGCTGTTTGTTGGAGGCTGGGTTGACAGGGCAGCTCAGGGCTGTTGTGTGTGTGACAGTGCTGGGGACAGGAGCAGCACCCTGGGACTCCTGCATTGCTCTCCTTGGGAGGCTGCTGGAGCGGGGGACACAGACCAGCATCGTGTCACTGCCACTGCAGTGTCTTACAGCAGGGTATGGACAGGGCCAGGGACTGGCACAGCCACGAGGGCACGGACATCTTGGGGATGAAATGCTTTGCACAGCAGAAGGTCTCCTCTGTGAGCCTGGTGCTTGGGGTGCTGGGGAGACATGGGGGCTGGGATGTGTGGGGTCCTGCTTCTTTGGTTGCCTTCCTTGGTTGCCTTCCTTGGTTACCTTCCTTGGTTACCTTCCTTGTCACCTTCCTTGTCACCTTCCTTGTCACCTTCCTTGTCACCTTCCTTGTCACCTTCCTTGTCTGCCTTCCTTGGTTGCCTTCCTTGGTTGCCTTCCTTGTCGCCTTCCTTGGTTGCCTTCCTTGTCACCTTCCTTGTCACCTTCCTTGTCTGCCTTCCTTGGTTGCCTTCCTTGGTTGCCTTCCTTGTCGCCTTCCTTGTTGCCTTCCTTGCCCTCTCCTGCCGCTGCATGGACGTGTTTAACCCAGTTCAGGTGAGCTGGCTGGCTGAGGGCCAGAGGAGGAATTTGGCCTCCAGCTCTTGCACAAAACCCCTGTAAAGTTGTGTGGATTGCTGGAGATGTCCTCTGCTCACTTGCTGATCCCGGTCAGGACCTGCAAGGATGTCCATGGCTTTTGTCCTCCTTGTGCTGGGGCTCAGCCAGGAAGGAGCTTTGTCCTCCTCCTCTCTTCCTCTCATGAAAAATTCATCTTTGCCACCTTTGCTTCCCGGCTGGCAGTTCACTGACGGCCCTGTCCCCTTTCTCTTGGCAGGCCCGGTGTCATCACCATGCAGGCACTGTCGGAGGAGGACCGGAGGCTGTGGATGGAGGCGATGGATGGCCGGGAACCGGTGAGCAGGAATTTTGGCCAAGGAGCAGAGGGAACAGTGGTGAGCTCTGGGGAGCCCGGGGCACGTCGCTGCTGCCTCACAGCTCCTGCCAGCCAGCGCGGGAGCTGTGTCCGTGGGGCAGCTTCTGCCTCCTGCCAAGAGAATCCTTTAATCCCTTGGTTAAATATTTGAGGTAATACTGTATCTCCCGTGCTTGGATTGCTTGGAGGTGCGGTGGAGAGGAGGAGGGTAGGCTTGGCCAGCACAAACATGCTGCTCTGCCGTGCTGAAAGGAAAACATGGCAAAAAGAGCTGTGGAAGAAAATACTTTGGAGATTTCCAGGGCTTTTAGAGTGCTGCGATTCCTTGGCAGCCGTTTCTGGGTCTGGGAGGGAATTGTGTGTTTCGTGTGAGTGGAGGAGTGTGGCCCCTGTTCCCCGTGTTTGCTCCTGCTGTGCCAAAAGCTTCCTCACCTCTGGAAGGGATTCTGGAGGTTTGCGGAAAACTCATTGTAGTTAGTTTTTATTTTGGAATACATTTGCAAACCTCTCTGCTTTAAGAGCGTTGGCTGGTTCTGAGTGGGTCCCTCTGGGGGTGTTGGGGTCACGGAGTGGCCCATCCCAGCTGTGGTGACTCTCCCATGGCACTGACAGCACTGCCGAGCAGCCAAGACCAGTCTGTGACCTCTGTGCCTGCTCATGGCCAACAGCGTTTTGGGATATGAAAAGAAGCCATGTGGAGAGCCAGAGCAGCCTGGGCTGTTCCTGGGTGGCTTTGGAGTGGGTGTCTGCATGCTGGACTCTGGCAGGCAGAGCAGAGTCCATGCAGGGAGCAGGGGATCCCACCCCATCCTGCTCCCACAGATGGTCCTGCTTTGGGTAGATCCCCCCCCAGATCCATGGAAAGGTTCTTGTTTGTCAGGAGGGATGTGCATTGAAGCCAGGTGAGGCTGGACACACGAGGCTGTTCTGTGAGTGCTGGAAAGCTCCTGCTGGCCTTGGGCAAGCACTTGCTTTTGGAACGTGCAGCAGCTGGGAGATCAGGAGGCTGCATGTGGGAGGTGCTGCCCTGCATTTCAGGGAAAGGATTGCCTGGTGGAGTACAGCCAGGTGCCAGCCTGGAGTCCTAGATCCATCAGGTAATTCAGGTAGGACGGGAGCTCAGGAGGTTTCTGGTCCAACCTCCTGCTCAGAGCAGGTTGCTCGGGGTGTGACCCTTCAGGAGCTGAGAGCATCTGAGGGAGGAGAGGGCACAGCCTGCCTGGGCTCCAGCCCAGCTGCTTCCCTGGCCTCCAGACCCCAGTGCTGAACCTCTTTTGTTTCAATTTACACCCACCCAGAGAAGCTGTGGTTGCCCCATCCCTGGGCCAGATCCACGGACAGGGCTTGGAGCAACCTGGTTCAGTGGAAGGTGTTCCTGCCTAGGGCAGGGGGTGGGACTGGATGAGATTAAAGGGCCCTTCCAATTGAAACCATTCCATGATTCTCTGGTTCTGTGACAACCTCTGCTCCCTTTTTCTATCATCTGTTGGAAAGGGGCTCTTGTTTGGGAGAACCAGCCTGCTCTTCCACCCTTGGTTCTTGAGCCCTGGGGCAGCTATGGTGGCACAACCCTCTGCAGCTCTGTGTGTCATCCCTCCCAAGTGAACCCTGCCTCAATTCTGGTGGCACCACTTCTTCAGAAACAAAATGTGCATTGTTTCTCCAATCCCAGTTGAGTCTTGTGCTCAGCTGCCTCCCACTGCACACCTCTGCTGGGTGCTGCTGTGGCAGGGGTGGCAAAGCCACTCAGCTGTGATGGGAGCTAGTGGAAAGCAGTCACCCAGCTGGGTGCTGAGCTGCTGATGTCACCAGGATGCAGCTCAGGAGCAGAACCAGCCTTTAGAGGCTCAGACACAGATTTTGGAAAGAGCTGAGCATGTGAAAGGTTCTGTGGAACAGCCAGGACAGGACTGCCTGGATTATCCTGTTCCGGAATCTGGTTATGAGAATGCCTTCCAGACCACACAGGCCATGGTGCTGCTGGTGTCTGCTCTTCTCCCCTGTGGTGCCCATCAGCTGAGGTGAGGGCAGCTGGCTCATCCAGCACATCAGGGGTTGTGGCTGTGCATTAATGCAATACCTTGTGGCACTTAATTGCTAATGGCTTACACTGCCCTTCCAGGTGTGGAGTGGGAGCGATGGGAACGCAGCCTGCATGGAAACAGATCCAAGAGACACTTTGCTGCTGAAGGTGGTGTGTGTTGGCACACGAGGCAGCTCCTTGTCCTCAGTTATCCTCCTCCATCCATCAAAAATGCAGCTGTGGGCTGTTGTGTTTGGGTTCTTATGTTATAATGCCAGGGTGCAGCGTGTTATCTTCATGTTGCCTATTCCACAGGGATTTCCTTGAGCAAGAGATGAGGATTTAACCTTTGCACTCCTAGCAATATCCATCCTGTGCTTTGACTGTATTTCTGTAACCAAAGAACCCTACTGGAAAGAATGCCTGGTTTTCCTTTGATTTGACTGTAGAGTGTGGGGAAGGATTGGCATGCTGGGGATGGTAATTCCATGTGCAAATTCACCCCGTGGAGAGATTAGCGTGGACTGGAGTTTGTTTCTTAATCATAACGAAAAAAGTAACCCCAAATGTCAAATTACATCTTAGTGAGATTTAAACATAGAATGTGGCTGCATTAGCCAAGACATTTGTCACAACTTGAGAAGATTTATGCTGTCTCCCAGTCAGAGCAGCCTCCAGACAGCTCTCATCACACTGTTAACTCTTACCACTTGTTATTCATTTGGATAAAGCCCCCGTGTTGACTTTGGGTTTTTTTCCATGTTGTAGAGGCTGGAAATAGGAGAAACTGCTAACTGCATGATGGAGCAGTGGTGTTTGGGTTTGTTGAGATACTCAGGATCAGTTTCTTATGGGTTTTCTCTGCTGATGCAGTTTGCAAATGTATAAGGTGGAGGCCAGAGAGATTCTGAAACTTCCTTGGACCCTGAGTCAGGAATAAAAGCTGTGTTGGCTGATGGTGGCTGTGCTGGGCTGTGGGTTTAGGAGAGGCACAAATTAGGCTGTGTCTTGTGGCAAAGAACAAGGTAAGAATTTAGATAAGGTTGTGGTGAATGAGTGTGGAGGAGGAGGAGGCTCAGGGGGGCCCTTGTGGCTCTGCACAACTCCCTGCCAGGAGGGGACAGCTGGGGGGATCGGGCTGTGCTGGCAGGAACAGGGACAGGAGGAGAGGGAACGGCCTCAGGGTGGGCAGGGGAGGTCAGGGTGGACAGCAGCAGGAATTTCTCCATGGAAAGGGTGCTCAGGCCTTGGAACTGCCCAGGGAACTTTGGATCCCCATCCCTGGAGGTGCCCAAGGTAGGACTGGAGGTGGCACTCAGTGCTCTGGGCTGGGGACAAGGTGGGCATCAGGCACAGCTGAACTCAGTATTCTGGGAGGGCTTTTCCCACCCCAGTGATGCTGGATCCGGTGCCAGCCCAGAGCCGGGGGTGTCCTGTGGCTGCTCCCCACTAGGTGGCAGCTGAGACCGGCCACTCCTGCCACCTGTACCCCGCAGGGTGGCACAGCACCTCGGGGCTGTCCCCTCCCTGCCCCAGAGCTGGGCTGGTGGTGCTGCTCAGTGTGGGGACAGCGCTGGCCTCCCAGCCGTGTCCCCAAACTGGGCACAGCCCCAGACTGCCACCACTTCCCTCCTCTGTTCCTCTGTGTCCCCATCCTGCTCCACATGGGCTGGGTGTCACTGCCCTCTGGTCATGTCCCGAGGCCACCAGCGATGTGTGCCGTGCTCCTGGCCCAGCCCTGCTCCTGGCAGGACATCTGTCACTGGTCCTGGGGCTCTTTCAGCCCTGCTGCCCACCGGTGCACCTCGTGTGGCAGTGGCAGCAGAGCCCAGCCCCACATTCCTGCCCAGCACACCTCCCGCCTCCTCCTGGGATATTGCTTCTGGGAATTCTTTCTGAAATTGTTTTTCATTTTCCTTGTCTAATTATACAAAATGATGAGAGATTTATTTCCCAGTGGAAACGTCGTCTTTTGAACTCGCTCCAACTTCTTTCAACCTCGGCATTCCTGTTATTTTGGCTCATTCAGAAAACAAAATTCACTTGAAGGACTTCAGTCCCAGTGTGGCTGCGGGGGCACGGACAGGCACCCACTGCTCTGGGACTCCCTGGAGCTCACAGATCTGCTTTATTATGTGAATTCATTCCATCTCAGTTATCAAATCCTCACACAGAGCACCTGTGAGTGCAGTGTCTGTGGCCCGAGCTCTGTGTGCACAGGGAGCCCGTGGGCGAGTGCTGGAGTGATCACCGTGTTCTCTGCTCTGCCCTCCCCAGGCTCTGCTCTGTGCCTCCTCCCTCTTCAGTGTCTTTCCTCACAGCCTTTTTCATGCTGAGCTTTGATTATGCTCTCCATCCCACCGACGTGTTTTTGTCGGTTTTCTGGAAAAGATGTTTTTTTTTCTGTGTACTCTGTCTTGCAGGTTTTCATGGCCTTCATCCTGCCTGGGTTTGTTTGCTTATAGCGGATTTCTTTTGTTGTTTTCTATGACCTGAGTCATTCCTGTTGCTGCTTCTCCATCTCCCTGTCTCTCTCTTTAGTGAACAGAACATTTTTCCCCACTCTGCCCACTCCTAATGTCTAAGTTTCTATTGTTTGCAGCTTCTCTTTGCCTCTAATCTGTTCTCCAGCCCAGACAACCCAGTGAACTTTCCCTGAACTGGAGCTCAGTCTCTCCAGACTCTGGGAGCATCGGTGCCACCTCCCAGTGCAGGGAGCCATGGTGATGGTGAGTCCCACTGGGAACCAAACTGGCTCAGGGGAGCCTCTGCTTGGAATTTTTTTCCATCCCACAGCTCAAGATTATTGCCCCAAAAAATTCTTTGTCCTCTTTGGGGACGAGGTGTTAGCAGAGGATCCTCAGACAGGCGTGTTCCATATCATGTTCTGTGTTAATTCTTGGATCACGTGCTCTTGTCTCTGCTCCCTCCTTCTCCCTCTCCTGTTTAGTAACCCTTTAAGCCTGTAATAGCAGTAACTTTACATGGGGTTTGTAAGCTTCTATTTTGCTTCCAAAGCACTTAAGCCAGCGAGGTCTTAAGCCTTGACTTCAGGCTTTTATTCCTGGTTCCAGCAACTGCTGCTTCAGTGGCTGACAGCTCACCCAGCTGGAGTCACTGTGGCTGTTGGGGTTTGTCCTCTGCTTAAGGAGCTGTTTCAGAGAAAAATACTTAGAGAAGCATTACAGATAATTTTTAAAAGAGAAAAGAGCCCTCTGGATTGCTTTTAGACACCTAAAAGTGCTGTCCCACCCAGTTTTGGCAAGTTTGTGGCCTTTTGTTCCAGCTGTGCTGTCGGGGTGTCCAGGATCAGAGCAGTGGCTCCTGTCTCTGGTGTGAATACCTCATTGTTTCTGTAATGCATTCCTTGCTCTTCCCTGGGGCCTGTGCTGCAGAAATTGGCTATGAAAGTTTGGCTTTGCCTGGATGCTGGATGTCCCAGGACACCAGCTGGGTTTTGCTCCCCCTTTGGGAGGTGTTGCCTCTGGTGTGGACCCGGTGGCAGCCCCTTATCTCCTTCTGGGTTTTGTCACTGCTGATACCCCTGAGAGGAACTCCCAGGGGGTGAGGGTGGGGATGTGAGTGTGGGTCCTGAGCCACAGGACATGGTACAACACACATCTACGTGGGGCATTTCCCAACTCTGCTGCAGGAGTGTTCTTGGGTTTTGGGCTCAGGCTGGAGGGGAGCGTGGTGCTGAGAGGTGGGTTGGGTCTGCAGGGTGCCTGGGGAACGGGGAGAATCGAACCTGGATTGCAGCACAGATGTGGAACAGGATGGAGCAGCTGCTTGCAGCAACTTGTTTGTGATCCTGGGCCCAGAGAGGTGAGCCAGCCTCAGGGGAGGGTGCAGGGTGCTTGCACCCAGTGATCTCGTGTCATGCTGTGGTGGGAACTTGCTGTCCACCCTTCAGCCCTGCAGGGAGGCACAGAGCCTCAGCTGGAGTGACAGACCACAGAGGGCATACTCACTTTCCTCTCTTTATCACCTCTGCTTCGAGTTATTTGTTCAGGCAATTCAACAAACATGTAGAAATTCAGGGAATAGCTCCATGTTGGGAGAACAAATTTCCCTGCCAATTTAAATAGACTATTAGAGTATTGTTTCCTACTTTAAATTAAAAATTAAAGTAAATGGTTCATGCTACAATGACTTGCAAAGCCAGCCTGTTCCATTATTTCCTCCTTTATTGGGTCTTACATTTGGTTTTAATCAGTGATTTACTGTCCTGCTGCAGCCCCACCACCATCCCTCACCCAGGGGTTTTTCTTATCCCAGCTGCTGCCCTAGAAGAAGGTCTTTGGAGACTGTTTTGATAATTTTATTTCTGTATTCACCCTCGGTTGGCCAGTGGTAAACGGAGGCAGATCCATGTGTGGAGCTGGGCTCTGCAGGATGAGGAGCAGGGCTGGGAT
>CM031869.1:580679-608268 GCA_018697195.1 Certhia americana | reverse complement strand
TTCTCTCTCCTCCTTTTCTCTTCTCTCTCCTCCTTTTCTCTTCTCTCTCCTCCTTTTCTCTTCTCTCTCCTCCTTTTCTCTTCTCTCTCCTCCTTTTCTCTTCTCTCTCCTCCTTTTCTCTTCTCTCTCCTCCTTTTCTCTTCTCTCTCCTCCTTTTCTCTTCTCTCTCCTCCTTTTCTCTTCTCTCTCCTCCTTTTCTCTTCTCTCTCCTCCTTTTCTCTTCTCTCCTCCTTTTCTCTTCTCTTCTCTCCTCCTTTTCTCCTCTCCTTCCCCATTGCCACAAGGACAGATCCAGAGTGTCCCCCTGTCCCAGGCCTGTGCCATCCCTGGATTCCAGAGCTCCAGCCCCCATGGAGGGCCCTGCAGGACATGCTGGGGATGGGAACACACACTCAGGCACATCCCTGGTGTCAGGGTGAGGAAGGCAGCAGGAGGAAAGGCTTCTTCCTTCTGTTGCAGGGCAGCTGAGGCATGGGGAAGGGATGTGGAGGATTCCCAGCTGGGCTGAGCAGGGCTCTCTGTGAGCTCCAGGGTGCTCGGGGTGCTGCAGACACCCAGCAGCAGCTGAGTCAGTCAGAGTGGCTGGACTCCAGCTGGAACACTGCTCTTCAGCCCATTTGCCCTTATAAAAGGGTTGCAAAACACTCCTGTGGAATGTCTGTGCTCCTCCTGCCCATGGCTTCCCAGACTGTCCCAGCGTGGCTGGGGAGCCACTTGGGCTACCAGTTCTGAGGGAATATCACATCTATTTATACCCCTTGGGCTGGTGCATCTTTTGAGCTGAAAGTTGAAAGGCTCGTTCCTGGCTGTTTTGGGGATTTCTGAATATGAATCACAAGGAAATTGCATAACACTGCAGCATTTCCTCCCATTGCTCTGGACCTTGCAAACACCATGCTCCCCCAGGGAGACCAGGGAATTCTGGCAGGACTGGCCCATTCTGAGAGTCCAAATGGAAAGTCTGGCTTGAAGGGAAGGTCCCAGCACCAGTGAAAGCAGCGTGAGGTGGAATCTTCCACGCCAGGGCGTGGAGTTAAAATCCTTCTTCGATGGAGATCCCTCTCTCTGCAATCCAGGGCTGCTGGCCTCTTGCTCTCCAGTGCTTTCCTTAAATCCCTCTTTCCTCTGAGCAGCTGGACAAGCCTTCCCTCTAGATTTTAGCCATTGGGGCAGCATTTCATGCCAGTGTTGGAATCTGAAGGATTTTGGGCACTGTGCTAAACACCGTGCAGCCTCCAAGGGATGCAGCTTAGGTTGGGCCATTTTGGATGTTAAACTTTAAATGAAAGTGAATGAAACTTAAAATGAAACAAGTGCCATAGGAAATCATAGCCCATGTCTTGTGGAGGTCAATGAACACCATGGGCACCAGCGTGAGCCCTGAAATGAGGAAATAAAAATGAAATTGCTCAACATCATCTTTTTGTAGTTCCCTTTCCAACCCCCAGCTGCTTCCTTTTCCTTTTCTTTTCCCACACTCCAGTGTCATCCCAAACCACTCACACCCCCATTTGCTCTTTGCACGCCATGTGTGCAGTTTGTTCAGGATCAGGTTGGAAAACTGATGGGTTGAATTCTTCTTGATTTATCTGTGCACAAGCAGAAAGTGCATCAGATGATGAATAGTGGCTGTAGGATTTATTTTAGGCTCTGGATTGGTGTCTGAAGGGTGTTTTAGGCTCTGGGTGTTGTCTGAAGGGTGTTTTAGGCTCCAGATGGTGGCTGTCAGTGGCTGTAGGATTATTTTAGGCTCTGGGTGTTGTCTGAGGGGTGTTTCAGGCTCTGGATTGGTGTCTGAGGGGTGTTTCAGGCTCTGGGTGGTGGCTGTCAGTGGCTGTAGGAGTATTTTATGTTCTCAGTGATGGCCATCAGTGGTTGTAGAGGTGTTTTAGGCTCCAGATGGAGGCTGTTGGTGGCTGTATGGGTATTTTAGGCTCCTGATGGTGTCTTTCAAAGGATTTCTGATTAGGACAATCCACAGCTGATGTTTGCATGATCCTCAGCTCGGTGTTGGGGTGTGTGGTAGTGGCTGGAATGAATTCAGAGGGGTCAGGAGCAGGTGCAGCACCTGCATTGCTGCTTCTGCCCAGGCTTTGGTCCATGGGAAGTTGGGGTCATGGATGCAGGAGCAAACCCTGGGCTGTGCTGGGGGTGTGTGAGGGACTGGGTGACCCTGGGCTCATCCCTGTGGCTCCAGGGGAGCAGGGAGCTGCCTTCTGGGCTGTGTGTTCCTCTACCACACCCTCGAACATCTCAGAGCTCTTAATCATCCCTATAAAACCATTTCCTCTGCAAAACATAGCATGCGTTTGGTAAAATGTCTCACCAAAGGAAATAACTGGCTCTTTGATGAATTATCTTAAATATCAAGCTCATAATTGGGCATAGTGCAAGTGTCAAAGTAGTCATGAGTTGTAACTGCTCTCAAAAAATTTATCTTTCTGGATTACTTCGAGATGCATCTTGGAATTTTTCAATAATAGCTCGTAAAGGCCTTCTTTAAGCTTCCAAGCAGCAATTATCCTGCAAGAATTAAGCAGCAGTAGCTTCTGCTAAAAAATAATATTATACAATCTGGTTTTGTTTAGGATATTTGACCACCTACAGTAGGAGTTTAGAAAACTAAATACAAGACATCAAGGTCTGTAAAGTTTTGTACTATCTCAGTATATATTTTTTCTACACACATCACTTCTGAAGCTGCCTGGTAAGGATATTTTGGCTCTGGAAATACAATCAAATGGGAATAATTAATGAGAGCAAGATGTTAAAGCATCGCAGCGCTGCGGGGCAGGGATTTGTCTCCACGTTAGTCACTAGTCCCAATTCTGGGAGTTTTATAACCCAGCCTGTTCCCACACGTGTCCATGGGCCACAGGCCCTTCACCTGCCAGCAATGTTTCTTCTCTCTGATTTCCCACCCCTTTGTCAGTGACTAATACTGGAAAGTGAAAGAAGCTTTTTATGTCACGAGAAACTCTCTGGGTTTTAGGGCTGTTTTCTCCTGAGTCTGTTAACAACAGGAAAAACAGCGTGTGGGCATAAAAATACACCTCATTTCATGGTGTTTTATTGTCTGGCCTGGTGCTGGGTGATGTGTGTGCCTGCAGAGCTCCTGCCCTGGCCTGGCCTTGGCAGAGCTCCCAGCAGCTGAGTGGTGGCTGCTGTCACCCTGGCAGGGTCACTGTGTGTCCCTTTGTGTTCCCCTGGCCCAGAGCTGTGTCTGGGGGGCAGCCTGGGCATGGCAATGCTGCAAATTGAGATGAGAGAGAGAGGGTGAGGCTGGGGGGAACCAAATCCAGCACCTGGCAGTTGTTTGGAACAGGGCTCAGGGCAGCTTTTCCAAAGTGCTCCCAGCCCATCTCTCCCAGGACAGAGGTGCTGCAGTCCTGGGCTCGGTGCCGTGTGTGTGCTGTGGGGAACAGCAAGAATCTCTTTAAAATTCTGCACCCTTTCCCAGGTGGAGGTTGGTCCATGAACTGACTGACGTGTATGTGAGGCTTAATCTTCAAATGCATCCTTCTGCTTTAAACTCTGCCTGTTGTCAGAGCTGTTTCGGAAAGAGTGGGATATCAACATCCCAAGGGCCAGGCTGGGCAGGAGTGACCTTTGCCAAGGCAGGAGCACAAGAGGCTTGCCAGCAGAGCAGGGGTGACCCTTGGGGCACTGGAGGAACCTCACTCCTGGACCTCTTATACAGCAGCCCTTTCCTCAAACTTGGAAACTTTCTCTTAGCCAGAAAAATCTCCCTCTAAAAGATTTGAGGCAGTACAGGGAAAGTATTTCTTGGAAAGGGAAGGGATATTACAGATCTGGGGTTTGGTTGAAACCCTGCTGGTGAAGATTTGTGTTAGTGGATTAACAGAGACAGTGGATTGCAGGTTGTCCTAGATGTGATGGATGTAGGGTGGCAGTGTCTCTGTGTTTTATGGTTGCTGTTGACCTCTGTGTGAAACTTCCCTCTTGTGTGCACACTTTGCAATTAATGGCAAAAGCATATTGTGTTTGCTTGTCTGCCCTTTTCCCTTGTTTAAAGAGCAGCCTCTGGTGATTAACAACCTCTGTTGTTTCACCAGTCCAAACTGGAAGAGCCAATGTGCAGGCAGAGGATCTCCCTGGAGCTGCTGTGCTGTGCACTGGGAGTTGGGATGGTTTGGGTTGGAAGGACCTTAAAGCCCCTCTCATTCCAGCCCCTGCCATGGGCAGGGACACCTCCCAGGTTTTCCAAGCCTGATCCTTTCTGTGTTTAGTGTTACCTGTACATGGGGGGTGAGCCAGGGGGGCAGGAAGTCTGTGTGTGATCCCCAGGAAGGGCAGTATGTCCCCCAGCCTTTGAGTGACAGGCTGAGCCCCCCATCCCTGCAGTGAGCCCTCAACAGAGGCTCTGAAATTGGGGGAAAACTTCCCTAGGGAAGGCTGACTCCATGGTGGGGCTGCAGGGCAGCACTGCTGTTGGGGGAGCCTGTGGGTGTTTTCCTTCCCTCTTCCCACTTATTTTATTTTCTTGATATAAATACTGTTCCTAGAGGAAAACTCACTTGCTGACTGCAGCTGGTTTTGCTGCTGAATCATCCCCCGCTTGCCAGATGTGGCTGATGGATTTTCTCCTGCAAACAATCATCTCTGCTTGGTCTTGTGTTACGTAGCCAGGTCTCCTGGGAGGGGGAAGATTCTCCTTGGAGGGATCAGTCCCTGCCCAAACCCCAGTTTTGAGCTGTTCCATTAGTTTTGTGTTTCCCCAAGCGTGTCCTGGGTGGTGGAGCTGTTCCAAGGTGTCCTGCCATGCTCTGGCTGGTGCCCAGCAGGAGAGTGCAGGAATGGTCTGTGTTTGGGTGACCTGCAGTGCAGGGATCTGTTTGTGTGCCCTGCTGGTGCCATGCCCTGTGACACACACAGCCTTGCTGGGGTGTTTTTGACAATGGGGCTGTTGGAGCTCCTGGGTGAGCTCTGCACATCCGAGCCCGGCTGCTGCTGGCTCTGATCCTCTGAGAACATCACAGGCAGCTGGAGCTCCTGGGGGACAACCCCACAGCAGGGACCCCTGTGTGGGCAGCACAGACCACCCCAGGCTCCCTGTTGGGGTCAGGAGCTGGGATGTTGTGGGGCAGAGCCTCTCCCACCCCGTTGCTCCCTGAGTGTTGCTATCAACATGGCCTTTGGAAGCTCGCCTGGCCTGCTGGCTATTTTGGGAGGCAGCATGTGATGCAGGCAAGGCAGCACCCTGCTCCCTCTGCAAAGGGCTCCCAGCCCTGTTCCCAACAGCTTCCCCAGCCTTTTGTGCTGCTCAGTGGGCAGTGCCCACCTGGCCACAGCCAGGATGCTGCTGGGGCACTGGGATGTGTGTGTGTGTGTGTGTGTGTGTGTTCCTGCTGGGACTCCCAGCACTGAAGGGTTGTTTTAAACCATTTCACTCTGTTGAGCTGGAGAAATACAACCTGTCTGAGAGCTGATCTTCTGTTGGTATTATGCTGGGCTTTTAAAGTGCCCTCATGTCGTGACTAAAACCTTCTGTCAGTGTTTTCCCTTTTTATTGTATCCACTGAAATGCCAGTTTAATCTGCAGTGGCCGAGCTGTGGTGGTGATCAGGGTGGGAGCATTGATATTTGATGGCTGCAGAGGCTTGGGATGGAGTCCTGGTGGTGGATGCATTCAGTGCCTCATCCTGCTGCATTTCTTGTCCCCTCTGAATTAATGACATTTCTTTTCCTCTCCTACTCTTTGCCTGACTGGTCTGCTCAGGCTGTACCTGAGGAGGGTGGTACCTGCTCCCTGCCAGAGGTTCCTGTAATGCCCATGAGGGAATTTTCTGCTTTGCTCCAAGTTCAGATCCTCTGTATGAATCTTTCAGGAGTGGATTCATAGAATCATGGAATAGTTTGGGTTGGAAGAGACCTTTAAAGGCCATGTAGTCCAACCCCACCTTCATTTTGTTTAGAAACCTCTAATTTATGCTTTGACCTACTCCATCCCATTCTTTCATTTTAAGAGCTGTCCTAGTCAGTATTTTAACATAACTCCAGAGCTGGGCCAGCCCACCATTTGTGTGCAGAAGGTCGTGGTGGTGTTTGGGGACCTGGCTGCTGAGGGAGGTCCTGGCAGGGTGACACCAGCTGTGCCAGCAGTCCCAGCCCAGCTGGAGCCAGGGTCTTCATGAGACTTTCTGCTTGTGTTTTCCAGGTGTACAACTCCAACAAGGACAACCAGAGCGTTGAAGGCAGTGAGTATTTCTTCTCAAGCCTGAGCCCTGAGAGCTGTGGGAGGGGTCAGCAGGAGATGCTGGTGACACTGGGCTGTGCTGGGGCTGGGGGGGTGACAGGGCTCAGTGTGGGGACCCCGGGGAGAGCTGAGTGTGGCACCCAGCAGGGAGCAGGGGCAGAAGCCTGCTGGTGGGACCTGGGGCCACAGAGAGCAATGCCAGGCAGTTCCCTCACCCCTGTGGGTGTGTCCCCTCCTGCCCCACACCGTGTCCCTGCCCCAGCAGGGGTCTGGTGGCCTTGGGACCTGCTCCTGAAGTTCAGGTGACACCTGGGACCAGCTCTTCTCTCTGAGCCAGAATGTGCAGGGTCGATGTGTCTTTCCAGAGGGGAATTGGAGCAGAAATATGGGAGTAAGGAGGTGTCCTGCCTTGTCAAGATTGTCAACGAGAGCCCTTAAAAATAAAAAAAGCGCTCTTTTTTATTGTAGTTCAGGCAATCAAAGCCTTGGGTCAAGAAACCATTTGCTTTTCTTCCTAGAGGAGCAGTTGCACCTGGGCCTGCCTCTTATGTCCTGTGTTTTAAAACCCTTAATTGAGCCATTTCCCAGTAGGCTGGATTTGCCATAATTGCAATACTCCAGCCCCAATCCCCTCCCTCCTTCCCTCAAAGCCCCTGGTCAGGTGGGGCCAGGCCCAGGCTGTTGTTCAGTACTCGGTTCATTCTGGTGCTGCCTCAGACACGACATTTTCATCTGGAGCCAAAGCATTTTTCTCTCAATAATTGGTGTAATTTGCAGCTAATATTCCTCACACCCATTTCAGCTCTTGCACAAAGCAGTCTCTTCCCCCTCTCTGCTCTCTCCTCTGTGGTTTCTCCTTCCCTTTGATCCGCTCTGGTATCAGCTGCACATCCATCTTTTCCTGCATGTATCACCTGGCTCTGTGATCCCAGCACAGAACACTGGGGAGGGCAGCATGGCCAGGGGCCCTGGGATGGGAACTCTGCCAGAACAGCTCCTTTTGTCTCTGTTCCCAGAGGGGCAAAGGGAATTTGTGAGGTGCAGAGCCCTCAGCTCTGTGGGGGCTGTCACTGCTCCGTGGTCTCTGCACACAGCCCTGACTCTGCCAGCTGTACCTGGGGGTTTGGCTCAAGAGACCATTTGGATGTTCTCTCTTCAAAGTGAGGATTTGCCTGCTGTCTGTCTGTCCTTCCTGGTTCTGGGAGCAGGTTGGGACCCCTGGCTGAAGGTGTTTCTGAACCCTCTGCTTGGGCTGGGGCTGTCACTGGTGTGGGCAGAGGTCTGACTGCTTCAGCCTCATTAAATCCCTGTTTTAGAGCTGTGCCTGCTTCCCCAGCCACTCTAAAATTGATTCAGCAGCTGGCTGTCTGCCAGCAGCCCTTGATACAGGATCTTCCTATAAGGACTTGAAATGAGTGTGGTGATGGAGTGGGTCCGGATGCAATTCCTGACCCTGGGAGCCTCTATACCTCTGCTTCCTGCCTGCACTTGTGGGAGGCTGCAAGTGCCTCGCAGTGCTGTGGTGGCACTTTCAGGACACTGTAATTTTGCAGAGCTTCTGGGTTTTCTGTCCTGCTGTGTGGCCAGATGGCTGTGGGCCTGTGGGAGATTTATCTTGATCTGCTGTGGAGGGGGAGGAGGCTGAGCAGAGGGGCTGAGTGGTGTCACTGAGCCATGAGAGCCAGGGGACTTTAGATGCTCTAGTTTGCTAACCAGAAGGACTTGCCCTGCTCCATGGAAATAAATCCTCCAGGCCATTTGTGCTTAGTGCATGGAACAGCACCAAATTCCTCCTTTCCCACCATTTCCCTCTCCATCTCCCACATTCACTTGGTTCCCCGTTAGTTCAGGACCCCATCAAAGTATTTATTTTCACAAGCTCTTCACAGACCTTGAGTCCCTTTGGCTGTCTTGTCTGCTGTGCCCTTGTCTGGGTGCCCTGGCCCTTCCCAGCAATCACAGTCATGGAATCACAGAATATTGTGGGTTGGAAGGACTTTAAAGCTCCTCTCTTCCCCTCCCTTCCATGGCTAGGGACACCTTTTACTCTCCCAGTTTGCTCCAAGCCCTGTCCAACCTGGCCTTGAACACTTCCAGGGATCCAGGGGCATCCACAGCTTCTCTGGGCACCCTGTGCCAGGGCTTGCCCACCCTCATTGTAAAAAACTTCTTCCATTTCTCTAACCCAATCTGCCCCCAAGTCTTCCTTTCCCAATCTTGGCAGCTCACTGGTAGTTAGAGGTCTGAAAACTCATTTCTGGTAAGACCTGAAAGCTCGTTCCTCTGGTCTCTGCTTCACAATTTCCCCCCTCTTCTGTGGTTCTTATTTGCATGTCTTTGAAAGGATCCAAGCCAGAGATGGTTCCATGGCACAGGAGCCTGTGGTGGGGAGGCAGAGGAGCTGCTGTGACCTTGCACTGCCCTGACACACAGCTGGAGCCAGGCAGGCTGAGAGAGCTGATTCAGCCCTCCTGCCCCCTTCCCGATGCTCTGATATGGCACATCAGCATAAAGGAAAGGAATTAATGGATTAAATAGAAATAATCTGCCAGGCAGAAATAGAACAGGATGAGACCAATTGAGTAGCACTTGGAATGAGATGCTGCTTGAAGGTCAGATGAGCGTGGGGGTGTGTGGGCAGCAGCTGCTGTACAGGTGTTGTGTGTCACCTGTGCTGCTGTGAAATGTTTCTGGGGTGGATCCCAGCCTGGGCACTGCTTCTCCTTGGGCATTGGATGCTGCTGCTGGAGGAAGAGCCTGCCACAGGTGTGGTGGCCTGGGGTGAGCCTCAAGGGAGGCACTTCCACTTGTCCTCAGGCAGGCAGGGACAGGTCAGGTTGGAAATTAGGGAATATTTCTTCTCTGAAAGGGCTGTCCAGCCTTGGCACATCTGCCCAGGGCAGGGGGCGTGTCCCCATCCCTGGAGAGGTTTTGCAGCCTGTGGAAGTGGCTCTTGGGGACAGGGCTTAGTGGTGGCCTTGGCAGTGCTGGGGGATGGTTAGACTTGATGACCTTGTGGGGGCTTTCCAAACCCAGATGGTTCCATGGATCTGTGGTCTGGACAGCAGTAGATCCAGATCTGCCTTTGATCTGGGCCATTACTGAACCAAATCATTTGGTAAATGACTGAGATAAAGAGCAGATGCTCTGAGAGAGGGAAAATCAAGCTTTTACAATGCTCATTAGAAGTTAAATTTAAGGATGAATAAAGGCACTTTGGATATTTAATCAGATATTATTTCTGGATATAACTACTGCAAATAAATCTCCAACCTTTCCCGATCCAGAGCTTGACAGTGAGTGAGTGGAAGAGTTTATTCATCTGCTTTAGGGGGATCATGCCAGGGCACTTCCATCCAGAAGCACTGCTGGGTTTGCTCCTCCTGCTGTGGCTGCAGGGAGGTGGGATCCCAGCCCTGCAGGGTTATGGAACCATGGAACCATGGAATCATGGAATGGGTTGGGCTGGAAAGGACCTTAAAGGTGATCCAGCTCCACCCTGTGCTGTGGGCAGGGACACCTTTCACCATCCCAGACTGCTCCAAGCCCTGTCCAGCCTGGCCTTGGGGGCCCAGACAGGCAAAGGGGGGCTAAAGAAAAACTGCTGGTCTGTGGGATGGGTTGGCACCTCCAGTGGGTGGCAGAGAAGCAGTGATCCAAACTTCCAGCACCACACAGGGATACCCACAGGTCAGGGTCACACCAGTGCCAAGCCAAGGCTGAACTGGGTTTGCTGGAGCAAGAGACTTTCCACAGCATGGTTTGGAGCTCCTCAGGTACCCTTGTGTTTATCAGTGGTCTGGGAATGGCAGCTGTGCCCTGCTGAGGGATGGCACCTTGTGTTTCTGCTGGGAGCCCCAGCAAAGAGCCCTGCAGCTTCTGGATTACCCTCAGGTCCTGTGGCACAGGCTTCCTGCAGCTCGTGTGCTTGTGTTGGCTCAGCACTTCAGCCTGCTTGCCCAGAAAAACATAATAGAGCTGTTTTCCTTTGCACTGCTGTGGGTCCTCGTGCCATTCATCAGACAAAACCCACCCCCAGCAGAGGACCCAAAGCCAGGGATTAGGAAGGGGAGTGAGCTGGCAGCTGCCCACGGGGCAGCCGTGGATGGGGGAACGTGAGCAGGGGAATGCAAAGGAGAGAAGGAAGCTGCACGTGCCTTGCTGAGGGCACTGCCAGCCCTGGGCTCTGCTCCCTTCCTGCCTTGCTCTGCACTGAACCATTTGTGTCTCTCACATCATGGCATTCCCTAGGCTCTAAAGCCCTGGGTGGCTTTGCCTGCCCTTCTCTGAGGGGCTTCTGTCCTGTGGAAGGTTTTCCAAACCTTTCTGTAGGGAGGAACTGATTTTCCATAACAAATAGCTGGCTGTGGGCAGTGTTTTCCAGGCAGTGGCAGGATGAATTCTTCCAGCAGCTGTTTGGGTCCCTGTATTAGTGATTCCTTGAACTTAGAAGTGAAAATCTGCATTGGCACAAGTGAATTGAGTTGTACATCCCATTAACTCTTGTGTTTAACTCTCATTCTCAGGCAGAGGCAAGGCACCTCATGTGCCATTTCCAAGGATTTGTTGTGCCAAAATGTATGGTTTCATTTCTTTCCAAGCAACCCGTTGTCAACTTTCCAGACAAATTTGGGTTATCTCACCTTGATCCTACATTAATTTTTGTCCATCTGCCCTGGTAGGTGCCTGGCAGAGCCCAGGGCAGGGCCTGGTTCCAGAGGGATGTGGAATGAGGATCAGTGTCTGTGTTTGCCTGGGTTACAGCTGGTACAAACTGCTGGACTTGTGCTTTTCTGCCCTCATTTATCTCCTCCTCGTCTGGCCAGTGGTTCATTGCTGGGATGGCTGGGATCCAGGAGGAGCCTGCTGCTCCCTGTGAGGACCTGCCCTGCCAGCTGTTCACCACTGCTCTCTGCCCTTCCCCTGCAGCTGCTCAGCTGGACAGCATCGGCTTCAGCATCATCAAGAAGTGCATCCATGCTGTGGAGACAAGAGGTAGGGCAGCTCTCGGGCTGGGCTTGCTCTGGGGCAGCTGTTGGCAGTGGAGCAGTTGCTTTCCTGCCCTTTTCATGGACAGAATGATTCATGAAACCCTTGGACCCACATCAGATGAAACCCCTGACGTGCTCGGGCCGATGCTGAGAAACGTTTGCCCCACAGCTGGGCTAGCAGGGACTCACAAATGTGGGGCAGAGTTAGGAAACAACACCCTGGGTGTGCAAAAGGGGGGACAGGACCAAAGGGGGTGTTCACTTCAGCATCCTTCCTGCAGGAATGCTGCCAAGTACGTTCTCTCATTTGGGATTCCATCCCCCAAACCTCTCGTGAATCTCCTTGTGTACAGGTGGGATTGTCCTGGACCAAAAGGGGAGGTCAGATGCAAGAGGCCCAGACCTCAACCTGAAGAACTTGATGCAGTAAAATTCTCCCAAATTGTCCTGGTTTAGTGCAGATCCTGCCTGGGGCTGCCGTGGCTGTGGGAAGGAGGAAAAGCATCCTTAGATCCTTATTCCTAACTGGGGGTAACACTTCTAATGAAATAGAATAGGATACGTGAAAACCTTGATATCAACCCCAAATTTTACCATCTTCTATAGCTTTGTATTTGACTGGTGAGAAGGTTTCATTGGCTTTGCAGTTTGAGAAGCCAAGGAAGTGAAAGAAAGCTTAGCAGCTCCTGTGGCCTTCTGCTGATAAGTTCCTTGTTTTTCCTAGGGATCAATGAGCAAGGGCTCTACCGGATCGTCGGGGTGAACTCCAGAGTTCAAAAGCTGCTGAGTATATTAATGGGTAAGTACCTGGAATTTTGTTAAAGACAAGCAGATTGTGCTGCTTTGAAGTCTTGCCAAGCAGGAGCAGAGGCTCTTGTAGGGTCCCTAATGGTCCCTAATCCCTTAGGACCGTGTGCTGGTCGAGGCTGGGAGGTCCTGGGCGCCTTGGGCAGGTCTGAAGGTAGGACTCGTGTAGGACCTGTCTTCCCCAGGTCCTGCTGCAGTCACTGGTGTCCTGCACACACACGCTCTGAGTTCTGGCAGCCTTCCCAAATGCAAACCAAAATCTTCAAAGACATAGCTGAAAGCTTTGGCTTTTCATCTCCTACCTGCCTCCTTGTTCCCAGCACCCTTTGAAATGATTTTCTCCAGGATGTTGCACGCTGCCTGTGGCTGTTCTTGCTTTCCCCACAGACTTTCTTGTGCCTGTTTATTTCAGTCTTGCCCAGAGTTTTCCAGCATGTTTCCCTTGTGCCTGAGGCATTGGATCCTGCAGTTCTGGATGCTCCATAGAGACAAGCTGCTGGGTCTTGGCACAGCAGAGATTTGCTCTGGCTGTGTGGACAGAACCTGACCTCTCAGGCAGTATTTCCATCCCACAGCTGCAGCCCTGGATCAGTCTGTCCATCTGTCCAGACATGCCTGAGACACAACAGTGGAAGAGAGAACAGAGCTGGGCTGGAGCAGGGCAGCTGCTCTTGGCCAGTCCTGTCTGATGCTGCTCAGACTTGGCAAAACCAGGGATGAAATAGCTGTAGGAATAGGGTAACAAATGCTTGCTGATTTGTTAGTGCCTAATTAAATGTGCTTGTTATCCTTGGGGGAAATGTGTGGCATTTCTGGTCATCTTCTTCTCTCCCTTCACTTGCTGTCTTTCCTTTGCTACATGACTTCCTTTTCCTTGTCCTCACAAAAATCCAGTGCTCCTTTCTCTGCATATTTCTTCTTGCAGAAGGTTTTCACTTGTATTTCAACATCTTTTCCTTCTCCTTTTCCAATTCCTCCTCCTTTTCCCACTGTTAAGATGTTCAGTGAGCAATGCCCGTGGTGGCTGTTCCAGCTGTCAGCGTTAACCTGTGGAAAACAGATAATCCAGGTGGTTGGAGTAGAAGGGCACGGCTCCAAATCGGGGTGCAGGATTTGCTGTGGCATTTGGAAAGTTCACTGCAGTCACGAGAGCTGGTGGCTGATGCTGTTATTGGAGAAGTTTGGGGCAGGCTGGGGACGTGTGAAGGTCCCGGGGCTGTGGGGACAGCCGGAGCTGTCCCGTGGCACACGCGGTGGGCACGGGGACACATCCATCCAGGAGCACTGCTGGTCAAAACAGGCTGGCTTGGTGCCCCAGGCAGGTCCTGGCAGGTCCACAGCCAGGTCCTGTGGTGATGCTCATCACCATATCCTGCGGGTGGCAGGGCCATGGACTCCGTTCTCCTGTCACCAAGGTGTCAGTGCTGGTGTCAGTCCCGGGGCTGTGACAGATGGCAAAACCCGGCTGGGTGACTCTGTGGAGCTGGGAGGGATTCAATTTTGGACACCATCCAGCATCCATTATCTCCTCAGCCACTGAAGCCACTCAGCTGTCACCCTGGTGTCTCATCAGGAGGTGATAAATTGCTGGTGCTTTTCCTTTGTCCCGGCGTGTCCTCAGTGGTTGTTGGTGCTGGAGACAGTCAGGGCTGGCAGTGGGACCCCTTTTAGGAATCCCCCTTGGTGTCAATCCTTGGGATGCTTTGCAAACCCAAATGACTCCGTAATTTCTCCTAATTGTGGGGGATTAAATCTCCACCAACCCCGGTGTTTGGGCTGGCTGTGAAGTCAGTGTCACACAGAAACGTGTCCCTCCTCTGTTCTCACTGCCCTCGGGGCTCCTCCTGAATGGAGGAGCCAAACTGTGCTTGCTCTGTCAGGTTTCCCTTATATTTAGAAATGAATGTGGGCAGCGTTACTGCTTCACATACAGTTTAAATGGCAGAAAGCTCGAGTTTCCCTGAGCTGGTGTCAGTGACACTGCTGGGAAGGGCTTTGGCATGAGGTGTCCCTGCAGGAGGGTGGCCTGGTGGCCGCAGGGCACGGCTCCCTGTGGGCAGCAGCTGGGCCAGGGGGCAGCCCCAGCCCCTGGGTTGGGTTTCAGGGCAGATCTTTTTGGGGTCTGGACTGGGCTGAAGCAGTGGGAGGGTGCTCCCAGGGCTGGTGGGGGGCAGATCACCTCCTCAGCATTCACTGGTACCATGTGCTGTCAAAATGAGGGCAAAACACAACAAAAAACCAAACTTTCATCATTGGGAGCTCCCCGAGAGGGTTTATTGTGGCACTGTGGGGGCCCCAGCAGGTCTGAACTCTGCAGAAGGTGAGATACAACATCTGATCTGCTCCTTTGCCATGTGGGCCATAAGGGCTGGGAGTGGGGCTCCTTCCAGCCCCTCATTGCTGGGATATATCATCCCTGAGGCTCTTTTGGAAGTCTCTCAATCATAATCACACTGAGCTGATGAGGTGTTTCCCCAGGTTGTTCCCCTCACCCTGGAGAAATTTGTGAGTGACATCAGATCAGGGATTGGCAGCAAAAAGCAGCTCCAGGGTTAATGCTGACCATGGGCTGTGGGGGTTTTTCCAGCCCCTGATTCCACAATTCCCAATTCCTGTGGAAGTGTGTCCTTGTGGGAGGCAGGGCTGGCTGGCATCGCTGCCTGGGGGGACAGATGTTGCAGCTGCAACTTCTTGCAGACTCATAAATTTGAAGGTCAAGGGGAGCTGATTAACTGCTCTGAGCCTTTTCATGGGACTGACCGTGGAATTTCACCTCGTGTTCCATGATCCTGCCTAGAAACTGCTGGGTGAGCCTTTGCAAAGACACACGGTCTGGAGTTGTTTGTTCTACTTTGGTTAAAAAGTTTTGTTTTTTTTTAAAAAAAAGGAGATGGAACTTCTGGGGGGTTTTGTTGTTTGGTTTTTTTTTAGTTTTTTTTCTTCTATAACAAACTTATCTTGACTACTCCATTAAAATTCTTTCCTTGTAAAGGCAGTGCTGTAGGAAGTTTCCTGGGCAGGTCATTTGTGTGATTGCTGAAACACACATGATCTCTGTGTGAATATGCATTTCTTACATGTTTACCTTTCCAAGCACCTCTTGATGTTTTTTTTAATTAAAATAAACCCTTTGCCCTGAGGGAAAGCTGAACTCTATTCACGGCATTCTTTTAAGTAGGTTAAAAATTGCCCAATGCTTGCAGGGGGCTTTAAAATTCAGAAGTGCATTATTTGTGTCTGTGAAAAGGCAAAAAACCCCCTGAGCTGTGCCCGTGGGAGCAGATGGTGTTAGCAGCTGTGACTGTGTCACCCTGGGCCTTGGGGACAGCAGGAGCCCTGGCACCCACTCTGCTCCCCAAGGACACTTGGCACTGGTGGGACCCACAGCCAGGGACCCCCACGGGGGCTTCCCTGGCCTTCTGGTGGCAGCAGGATCCTGGCTGAGTTTCCAGGATGGAGTTAGCAAAGAGCATTGCTGGAGCAGCACCCAGGCAGGAGAGATCAGCACACCGAGCACTTCCATGCTCAGCTTTCCTGTGGCTTCAGCTTGGTTCTCCTGGCCTTGGTTCTCCTGGCCTTGGTTCTCCTGGCCTTGGTGCTCCTGGCCTTGGTGCTCCTGGCCTTGGTTCTCCTGGCCTCAGGTTGGAGCTGTCACCATCTGGGACTCGGTGCTGTGCCTGAGCCCACTTCTCACTGGCTTGGTGGTGGCAATGCAGGTGGTGGCAGTGCAGGTGGTGGCAGTGCAGGTGGCAATGCAGGTGGTAATGCAGGTGGCAATGCAGGTGGCAGTACAGGTGGCAGTACAGGTGGCAATGCAGGTGGTGGCAGTGCAGGTGGCAGTGGCTGTAATTGCCAGCCAAGAGCTGGTAGCTGCAGGATGATGATGATGATGGTGATGGTGATGATGATGGTGATGATGATGATGATGATGATGGTGATGATGATGGTGGTGATGATGGTGATGATGATGGTGATGATGATGGTGACGATGATGATGATGCTGATGATGCTGGCCACTGTGGGGAGGAGGGCCCCTGTTTGCCTGGCTCCTTGTGTCTGTGCCTGGCTGTCACTGCTGTCACTGAGCACTGAGCTGCTGTGCCTGCAGTCCTGGCACACTCCAAGCCACACTGCCCCTGGCCTTGCTCAGGATGGACAATTCCCTTTTCTTCCTCTCATCCCGTGCCAGTGAGTTTGGCCTGTCCCAGGTGATGAGCCCCACACCCCTGCAGAGGTGTCCTGAGCTGGGAATAGCAAATAAAATGGGTGTGATGGTCTCCCCACACAGCTGAGCTGGAATTGTCTTCAGCTTCCTTCAGTTGCTGTTTTTTTTGTCTTTTTCCACAGATCCCAAGACAGCCACAGAGACAGACACAGAGATCTGTGCAGAGTGGGAGATCAAGACCATTACTAGTGCACTGAAAACGTACCTGAGGTAAAGAGAAAAGCCTCACCTGGCTCTGGAGGGGTTTGGTGCTGGCCTGGGATTTTACTGCCTGTTATTGCAGATCCTTAACAACAGCACTTTTATAGAAACAGAGCAGAAACTGCTCTTAGGGAATTTATTCTGTCTTTTCCCTTGACTTTCCAGTATGTTTGAATAAGATCTGGGGAACACACTCAGCTCTGACAGCTGCACGTATTATACAAACACGATTTTAAAACCTCATTACTCCATCCCCAGCTTTAATTTAAGCTTTTCCCAGAGCTTTTCCCAGTGGACTTCCACCTTCTGGGCATGTGGCAGAAGGGGAGGGCTGTGCTGTGTAAGGGCAGGGGCTGTAGAGCTTTTCCAGTGCTGAGCTTTATTGTAGTTGTGATTTCTGTGTGTCAGGCCAGCCAGTATCATCCTGGGGATCTTCCCAACAGGATTGGGTGTTGGCAGCCAGCAGCATCTCATTTTCCACAACGTGCTTCTACCTGTTGTGACTGCAGCTCCTTGCTCTCGGTGACTGTTGTGTTTGAGAGAGAGAGAGGGAGCACAAGAGAGAGTCTAAATCCAATTAGGGTGATAAGTGTAATTAGCCTGGTGGATCTCAGCCTAGAAAATCCCAGAATTTTGCATGATTGGCAACCTTTGCTCCGGAGTCTGAACTGTTGGCAAAGCAAAGAGGAATGTGGGCAGCACCAGTGTGTTCCTCTGAAGGGATGCAGCAGTGGGAGGGGACAATGGCAATGGGGATTGGGAAGGTTTTACAGCTAGGTTTGTTTCTCTTTTTAATCTATTTTCAAACTTACTTGGAAATCATGGGCTCAATAATGCATCGAAGCTGCGTTACTGAAGGAATGCTAAAATTAAAGATTAATTTAGTGGTGAATAAACCAAAGGTCCTCACATAGATCTTACTGCTTCTGATGGAGGGAATTAATTAGAGTTGGTGTTGCTTAATTCTGCCCTTTTCAAAATGGAGCTGAGTTTATTGTAGGGGCAAAGCTTTCTGAGTGTGGATTGTGTTCCTCAGATGTATTTTATGCCTTTTTATCTTCCAGAATGCTCCCAGGGCCCCTCATGATGTACCAGTTTCAAAGGAGCTTCATCAAAGCAGCCAGTGAGTTTGTTGATGTTGACAGCCTTGCTCCTGCCTCATTTGCTGTGAGCCCCTTGCCCTGCTGCCTGTCCCTGTGCTCCTGGGCTGTGTCCTGGTGCTGGGAGGTGACCAGGGGAGGAGGAGGAGGGAGCACAGATGGTGCTGGGAGTGCAGGGATGCTCTGTGGTGTTTGAGGGGCTCCCTGCTGCTTCAGATATCTGGGCCATGCTTCCTTCACTGCCCTGGGGAAGGGGCTTTGCTGACAGCAGGGGATTTTCTGTAGGCAGCTGTGGAGATGGGAGTGGGATGTCAGGAGGGCCCTGTGGTCCATGGCTGTGGCAGTGCTGGCATCCTCCAGCAGCTCCCACTTAGCACCATGGATCCTTTGGAGCACCAGATGGTCCAGCCTGGCCTGCACTGGGCACACTGAACGTGGGAATGTGCTGTATTCCCATTGCTGGGATGGCTCTGGCTGCAGCCAGCCCTGCCCTGCTCTGTGCTGTTCACGTGCCATCTGCTCTCAGCTCAGCATTTCAGCACATGAAGTGTCTTCCTTTGGAAACAGCTGGATGGAGTTGATAGGAAGGAGCAGCACCGTGGGGAGTATCTGCAGTGCCTGGGTGTGGGATGGAGCAGCTCCCTGGGATGTCTGTCAGGGACAGAGTTAGGCCTTTAGCCATAACAACCCCCTAATGTGGAGATAAATCTTTTTCTATTCCCCATGCAGAGCTGGAGAATCAGGAGTCCAGGGTGTCGGAGATCCACAGCCTCGTTCATCGGCTCCCGGAGAAAAACAGGCAGATGCTGCACTTGCTCATGAACCATTTGGCAAAGTATGTTTATGACTGATGTGTTTTTCTCTCTTTTTTCCATTTCCTCTGAAAGTTAACAGTGGTGGAAAAGTTTCCTTGTGTGTATGTGTGTGTGTGTGGTGTTGAGTCATATCTGGTTGGCAACTGGAAACCTGCGTGTGAGTGAACCGAGGGCTGAGAGACTGAGTGGGGTGGGAGGGGGGGATGAGGGAGGGAGGGATGAGGGACAGGAGCTTCCCAGCCAGCCCCAGCCCTGTGGCAGCACCAGCAGCCCATTCACTCCTGGGAACCCTGTCTTGCTTTTAATGGCCTGGAATGGCTTTGGCTACCCAGGCTGTCCAGGGGGCAGAGTGGAGGTGAAGCTTCTCACGTGGTTTCAGAGCAAACCTGTCGTTAAAGGACTAAAAGTGATTTCTTTGCTCAACAAATGACTGCTCTGGGGCACATTTTCTGCCTTTATGCGCCCTGATGAATCAATATTTTTGTGTTACCTTGAAACTTTGCGAGGGCGAAGGAATGGGATAATTCTTTTTCTCTCGGTGGTAGAGCTGACCTGTAATTTCCCATCTTCATCCTGCGCCTGCAGGTTCCCATGGAAACCTTTGATTAGTGTTTTAGAAGTGAAATCATCATCAGGTGTTTGTGGCAGCCTCAAGGCTGCAGGGTTGGACTTGCCCTTGCTGTTTGCACCAGTGCTACAGGAGCAGCAGGGCTCAGGCAGGACTGGGAAACTTGAGGAATGACTTAATCGGGATAACTGCTTAGGAGGAGAGCTGGAAGAATCCAAGTTATCTGTTTAAAACAAAAAAAAATAACAAATGAGTTTTGAAATAGGCTTAAGCACAACTCCAGATGCTTTCTTGTGGCCTGGGTTTGTGTCTGCTCCATGGGGTCCCTGGCAAGGCTGTTAAAAACTAAGTTGCTGGTTTGGGTGTTGGTTTCAAACCTTCTGCATTTACAGCCTGAAGCCAAGGCCTGGTGGTTCCAGGTGCACCCAGCAGCCAGATGGGATTATCCAGGGAAGCTGGGGCTGCCTCTGGATCCCTGGAGTGTCCAAGGCCAGGTTGGACAGGGCTTGGAGCAGCCTGGGACAGTGGGAGGTGTCCCTGCCCATGGCAGAGAGTGGAACTGGCTGGGCTTTAAGGTCCCTTCCCACCCAAACTATTCTGGAGTTCTGTGATTTTGTATGTGCAGGGAATCTGTAATTGCTTCAGTGTTTTCCATCTAAAGGAAAAAACCTGGTGATGGAGTAGAGATGTGGAGTCAGGTTTACAGTGGGGTTTGTGCTGCTTTAGTGGGGAAGGAATTCAAACAAAACAAACAGTGTGTGTGGTGGTGTGTGCTATTTTAGGAAGAGAAACAGCTCATAGTCTTATTTAATAGGAAAAAAATTATCTCAGAGAAGGGCAGGAAGCTGAGGAGCGAGAGCCTGCTGAGCTCTCTAGCTCTGGTGCCATTCCTGGGGGGATCCTGGGGAGGCAGAGGCACAGCCAGCCCCAGGCATGGGCTCACAGCATCACTCTGGGGCTGGTCCTGCAGCCCCTGCTCTGATCAGGAGCAGCACCTTGATCCAGAGCATCCCCCTGATCCAGGAGTGCCCATGGGGCAGCCAGGCTCAGGGCTCGTGTCCATTGCTCTCCTAAAAGAGCTGCTTGAGGCTGCATTGCCATTGAGCCAGATTAAAGACAAGAATGGAGAGAAACCTTCACATCTGCAGCAGATGTTTGGAGGGAGGGGCTGGCTGCTCCAGAGGGATGCTCCAGAAGGGTGGGACTGGTAGGTCTGGGTGCTGCTGGGATTTGGGCACCCACAGCCAACAGGGGCCAAGCCAAGGGCCTCTGGCTGCCCCTGCCAAGCTGGGCTGCACTGCTTGGAGGGCTTTGTCTCAACTGTTTCTGTCTGGGTGTTTTATTTTAAGTAACGTATGAATAATCAAGATTTGCATGTTTATCAGATGAGCTAAAAAAATATTTCTCACAGTCGTGCTGCGGAGATTTCTGACACTAATACCAGAAGTTGGGCTGAGTCGGTCAAGTAAAGAAAGAGCCTGTCTTGGCTGGTTTCTGACTTCTGTGTTTTTGGGGTGTACGTGCTCTGCTGCACTGATGAGGGATGTGGGGCTCCTCATGTGATGAAGCTGCAGTTTTTATTAACAGTAATAAAACTGGTAAGAATGCTGAAATGTTCAAAAATGGCAACTATTAACGCCAGCATCAGACAGGATAAGTGCCTTGGAGGTGGTTCAGCAGTGCCCTTCCCCTTGTGGTGGGTCCCATGGCAGCTGGGGGCCACAGAATTGGGATGCAGCAAGAGGGACCCACAGAGGAGGAGAGACAAATCTCAGGAACAGGCACAGACAGGGTAGAGGGTGAAGAGCATTTTGATAGAAAATTATTTCAATTCTGGTTCTAACTGCATATCCAGGCCCATTTGTGCTGCCTTCTGCCTCCTGTCCACATGTCCAGGCAGTTGTTCACTGTGGCCCAGAGAGCAGGAGGGGTTCCCAACCTTACTCCTTTTAGTCTTCCAGCCTGAACCAGTCTGAGATTCTGTGATTAAACCAGTTTGTTTTCATGCCAAATAAGTCCAAGTGGAACAAGGTGCCTGTGGTGCTGCTGGGCTGGTGGTGGCTGTGCCAGGGGTGCTGCTGGGGTGGAGCTGTTTGCAGAAAATTGCCATTTTTGTTAGTGGAGCTGCAATATCATCCCTGTCTCCTTTTGTAATGTACTTTCTCATGCAGGAGTCAATGCTGTGGAGGTGAGGAGCAGGGGGATTTCACTCTGATTATGTTTCAAGCGTTTAGGGAATTATTTTTCATGCATGGCCATAATTTGACACCTGAGCTTCGCTTTGTTCGTGTGGCAGCGAGTCCATGTTCTCCAGCACAGATGGTGCCAGGCTCACACCCCTTCTGTGGGGCTCCCTGACCCTCCTGTGGGCTGGCATCGCTGCCACAGCCCCACACAACCCCTGATCCATTCACCCCCTCTCCTTGTGCCAAGGGCAGCACCAGGGAGGAGCTGCAGCCGAGGTGTGTACGTGTATTTAGCAGAATTAATTATCTCTAATCACTCCCAGCTGTGGCCTGGCCAACACCAGCTGGTGCCTTTGGTTTTGCTGTGGTGGTGTTTTCTAGTTTACGTGTTTTTAACCAAGATGACAGTGATGGTTATCTCCTGCACAAATTGTTTGCTGTTTATCAGGGTGATGGTTTCCATGGGCTCAGCTGCTCATGGGGATCCAGCAAAACCCTCCACGGGGCTGGGGATGGACACAGAGCCTGGCACGTTCCAGAGGGCTCACTGCTCAACCAGGGATTGCTGGCAGAGGACAAGAAGAAAAAATTCCTCCAGGTCTTCTGCCTAAAAATACGACCAGGGTTTGTTTTGCTCGGCCTGGGGCAGCTCCTGCCCCGCAGAGCCCTGCAGGAGCTGCTCTGGTGCTCACCACGGTGCCTGGTGGCTCCAACACCCCAGCAGGGCACCTGTGCAGTGCCAGGGGTGACATTCTCCCAGGAATGTGCTTTTCCTTGGGTTGTTTTGCCCGTTTCCCCCGAAGGTGCAGCCAGCTTGGCACAGCAGGTCTGATTTCATCCCCGTGGCAGCTGTTTATGCTGCTGTCTGGTAACTATTCATTTGCTTGATTTATGTATTGCTTCCAGTAAGTCATTCTTGTCCAGGACATTCTGGAAATTTCCACTAGCCACTGAGGCCTCTGAGATGCTCTACTCTCGTGTGCTGCTCACCTGCTTTGGCTGCCAGAAGCAAATGGGGAGCTGTCTCTGAGCTGGTGTGGCTGGGCCAGGCAATGATCCTCCTTGCTGCCTTTGGCAATGCCATTTTTATGCCAAATTCCTGTTTCTGCTCCTTTTGGATCATGGCAATGCTGGATCCAGGCAAAGCCCTGGAGTTCAAGTGATCCAAAGTATCTGGGTGCTCCTATTGGTTGTAAAAGGGAGGTGACATGGAAGGAGATTCCCTTAGGCACATGCTGCCTTGCAGGAGCTGGGAGAATCCTGCCTGTGGCTTGGCTGTCCTGGCTCAGCTTCATGCTGTGCTCTTTCACCCCTTCTCCTTTTTCCCTAGTTGGAACGAGTTGGGCTTTAAGGTCCCTTCCAACCCAACCCATTCTGTTATTCCATGATTCTGTGATTTGTGCTCTGGAGCTGGAGCTACCAGAGCCTTGTGGGGAACAGCAGCACCTTTGGTTTCCCCTTTGCTCTCCTCTCCCTCAGGTGTTTTGGTGGAGGAGCCCGTGATGCTTCCGCAGAGGCGAGACAGTCCTGCAGGACTCTGTGCCTGCCCTTGCCAGCTCTGCCTCCCTCTCACTCCTCTGCTTTTGTTTTTAATATGAGATTCTGCAGAATTACAAACCACCACAAAAAGCCCTGTAGGTGTTTGCTGGGCTTTTTGGGCTTGGCTTCCTGTAATGTGTAAATTAGCAAAAGGTTTTGTTCTGCTTCTGCAAATGAACTTTTAACCCCCTCTGTCTGGATTGTCCCTGGAGCAGCTGTGTGGGTGCTGGTAGATTTTCCTTCCATGCTTCTCTAAAAGCTCCTTGTACTTCATGGAGGCTCTCTGGTTTTTGGCTGGAGGGGAATGTGCCCCAGAACCTCATTAGGTTCTTTTGCACCCACATCTTGCACAAGACTCGAGTCTGGAGATAGGATAATGGAGGTCTTGGACTAAAGCTGGTATCATCAACCTGGCATGATAATTTAGCAGCTTGTAACAAAGCACCTGCTGGGTTTGCTGTGGAGTTTCTGTGGTTGAACATCTCTGCTGAGCTCCTCCTGGATCTCCAGGAGCAGCACCAGGCATTTTGCATTCCTCAAGCGTGAATTCTTGTGGGCTTATGTCTGAACTTGGTGTTGTTGGGTAGAGGTTGTTGATAGAACATAATTGTCTGGATTTTTTTTAATTGTTTATCACAGTGAAACTGAAACTGGGTATGGGAAGAGATTGAGTCGAGAGTGAGCAAAAGATTTCCAATAACTGATTGGAGTCTCCCTGGTGGTGTCTGCACCGTCCCCGCAGACAGAGTGGGATGGAGATGTCTTCATGAGCACATCCCTTGGTTGCTGTGTAAGAACAGACCCAGCACTGCACCAAACTCACTTAGAGAGATTTTAGTCAGACAGTCTTTCAGCAGAAGAAAGGAGGCTGGAAATCACCATTGCCAAGATATCTTTGAGCTGCAGTTTTTGCCAGGATGCTTGAATGATCCCTGGCCTGCAGAATCACAGGAAGGTTGGGGTTGGGAGGGACATTTATAAGCTATCTTGTTCCAACCACATGTGTGTGGCAGGGGGCTCAGGACTGGGGGAGTGAGGGCTGTTTCCAATCACTGGGCAAAACCTTGTCCCACTGGCAAAGGCAAGAGAAGCATTTTTCCTGCTGTTGTTCCCATCGTTAATTCTGAAAGCTGCTTATTCCTATATTCCCTTTCTTCCAACACTGTCATCTAGGAATTCATTATTTTGGAGGGATGAGCTCCAGCCTTGCATTTGTGAAGTGAATAAGCTCCAAAATACCTCTAAGTGAAAAAAAAAAAAAAAAAAAACAACCCCCCCTTTTTGCTCTTGCCTATGTCCGCTGCACTTGTACGAAGGTGCAGGTGTGCACCCTGTGACCTGGCTCTGGCTTGGAATGGTTCCCTGTGTGGATGTGGGAGCTGCACTTGCTCACCCCAGTGCTGGTGCTGCAGGGAGGCTCTCTGGGAGCCCGTTTATTTTGGCTCTTTTCCATGCAGCAGGTTGTGGACTCCGGCGCGGCGCTTGCCGTGGTGGCAGAACTTTCAAAGGATTCCTTGTTAACCCAGGGCTGCTGTGCTGGGCTCTCCTTGCCCTGCTGGCTGTGTGGGTTTGTTATTGCAGTGTGACAGCACCAGTGAGGTCTGGTTTTGGAGGAAAACCTGCCCGTGCAGCAGGGCTTTGCTGAGTTGCTGGGGCTGGCACTGGGGTGGCAGTGGCACGGTTTGCAGCCATGGCAGGCCCTGTTCCTGCCCCATCCCCAGGGGTTTTTGAGTGTGAGGTCCCTTTGCTGGCTGTGTTTGTGCTGGTGGAAACCATGGTGACATTTCACATCAGCTCTGGCCATGCCTGTGGTTTTCACCAGGCTGTCAAGTGGAAACCTGCAGTGCTGCCCTGCCAGGCACCTGGAATGTGCCAGCCCTGGGCTGAGGGTTGGTGAGCAGGGCTGGGATCGCTCTGAGATCCCCCCACAAGCTCAGCTTGCTCAAAGCTGCAGAGGATGGCTTTGGAAAGCCCCCTGGCTCAGTCTGGGAAGCCTGAGCTGGAGCAGTGTTGAGCTCCCTGCGCGTTTCCCTGCAAGTCACAGCACGTTTGGTATTCACACTGATCCAGCTCGCTGATACTGAACCTCACATTTGGCCTCGGTGTCTTCTCAGTGCAACATGAGCCCCTTTTTTTTTCCCTGGGAGTGAACCCAAGCATCCAGCTGTGGCCAGATCCACCCGGGAGAGAAAGTGAGTCGTGTTGGAGCAAGTCAGAGCACCCAGAATCAGTGCAGGCACAGGTTTGGTTCCAGCTGAGCAGGGAACCTGAAAGCAGCAAGGATTTTGCAGTCAGCGAGGTTCCTCTTGTCTTCAGTGTGAGGTTTTGTCATTCCCTGGTGATCTGTCCTCCTTCTAGATCCTCTGGCCTCCGTGTGCATTCCTCAGGTTTGGCTCTCCTCTCTGGAGCAGTGGGGCTGGGGAAGCTGTGAGCCCACGGCCTGGCTGCAGCCAGGGCTTTGTCCATATTCCCGATATTCCCAATTCCCACAGTGTGGCTGAGTGAGCCCAGTTTGCTCCTGCTCCTCTGGGCTCCTCTGGCCCTTGCAGAGCTCCCTGCATCCAGAGCAGCCTGAGGAACGAGGGCATGTCCAGAGCCTCAGTAAAAGGCAGGATGAAGGGATGGTGCTGCAGTGTGCAACTGTGGTGTTTCTGTGTGTGTGTGCTCAGGGTTGGGAATCATGGAACCTTTAAAGTCAGAAAAACCCACTGAGGTCATCATCTCCAGCCATTCCCCCAGCACTGCCAAGGCCACCACTAGCCCGTGTCCCCAGGTGCCACATCCACCTGGCTTTTGAACACAAGATGAAGCAGAGCTGGTTGTGCTCCCCGCTTCTCCACGGCCGTCTGCCAGCAGCCACCGCAGACCAGTGTCCCTGTCACCTCCTCCCATGCACATGTGCCTTTTAGGAACGATTTAGGAATGTGTGATTGACTGATTTAGCTGCTTGGAACACCAGTGGGTGCTGCTGCAGCTGGAATTGCATCACTGGTTTCACCAGCTCTGTGCTGGGTGCCAGTCACAACATTCCTGCAATAAACACCTGCTGCTTCACAGCCAGCAGACACATTCCCGAGGCTGGGAAACCCACCCTGGGTTGGAGTGAGAAGTGACTCATCCCCAGGGAGCTGCAGGGCCACCATCTCTGGGGACACAGCTCCACCAGCCCCTTGGAGAGGGGGGAAGCTGAGTGGTGGCTCAGCCCAGCCCCTCTTCCCTCTCCACCTCTGCACTCATCAGCCAGAGCCCAATTAAACTCAATAATGTGCAGGGATGAGTTAAATGCACTCAGGAACATTTTCCAGACCTAGTTGGATTGTATCCAATGACTACCCCCAGTTGTGTGTGCTCAGGCTGCCCTGTCTGTCTGTCTGTCTGTCCATTCCTGGTGAGGTCCAGGTTAAACCCCTGGGCTGGGGCTGCAGGGTCCTGATGCACCTGCTGGACAAAGCCCAGCCCTGCTGAGCCTCCCCAGGCAGGGGCTGTGCTGCCCCAGGGGCATTGCTGGAGCACGTCCAGAGGGAGAACAGAGCTGGGGAAGGGCCTGGAGCACAAGGCTGATGAGGAGCAGCTGAGAGAGGTGGAAGAGAGGCTCAGCCTGGACAAAAAGAAATTCAGGGGGGACCTCCTGGATCTGCACAGCTCTCTGACAGGAGGTTGTAGGCAAGTGAGTGGGAATCAGCCTCTTTTCCTGGGTAAAAAGTGACAGGACAAGAGGAAATGTCCTCAAGTTGCAGTAGGGGAGGTTCAGGTTGGATATTAGGGAAAATTCCTTCCTTGGAAGGGTTGTTCAGCCCTGCCACAGGCTGCCCAGGGAAGTGGTGGAGTCACCATTGCTGGAGGGATTTAAAACTGTGTAGATGTGGCACCTGAGGAGATTGCTTAGTGGTGGCCTTGGCAGTGCTGGGGGAACAGTTGGGGTTGATGATTTTGGAGGGCTTTTCCCACCTAAATAATTCCATGGTTCTTTGCACGTATTTTGTGGGATCAAGACTGGTGGCTCTGGTGCCACTGATGCCTCTCCACCCAATGTGCTGCCTCTGCTTTTTACTTTTCCTGTACGTCCAGACTCAAAGGTGTTTCATTTCTGTGAAACCACCCAGAGCAGCCTAAATTATTTTGGGGATTGCTGGCCTCTGTGTGATTGGCTTTTCACATTAAACAGAAGCTCTGCTGGTGGTGGCAGACAGGGGATGGGTTTTTACCTCTAGCAAGAGGAATGAGCTGCGTTATTTTCCATCCTACGAGGACTTGCTAGGCCAGCCACAACAAGCACTTAGATTGCAAAGGTTTGTCCCAGGCATGGAAATAGAAACACTCCAGACTTTCCTTTTGTTCCCTTTAGATGGTTGTTTGCTCAGGGATTTTGCTCTGAATCAGGGAAGATATTTGAACTAATAATGGCACTTCTGGCAGAGATTCAGATACACGCATTCTATATATAAAATATGTGTTTATAGATAAAGTACACAGCAGTTTATACATATATATAAATACATCTATAAAATACATGTTAAAAGTAATTCCAGACACAGGAGGCAGGAGTTCTGTGGGAGCAGAGCCAGGAGCCCCTGTGGCACCCACTGGAGCTCTGACCACACTGGAATATTTACTGTTCCCTGCTTCCCCTGCATTGAACCTTGCCTACCAATTACCCTGTATTAAATTGTGTTTGGTCATGGCAGTGATTATACAGTATCCAGGCAACCCGGGCATAATCTAATTTAACACCCAACATGGATTTACTCTGCTCCTGCTCTCCTTTCCTCTGCTGGAAGGGAGTGAGAAGTGAGTGGTGTCCAGGGACACCCTGGGGATGTTCTGACACACCAAGGGACAGTGCTGTCCCTAGAGCATGGCAGGGCTCGGTGCCAGTGACACTGTCTGTGTGAGTGCAGTGACACTGTCTGTGTGATTGCAGTGACACTGTCTGTGTGATT
>CM031869.1:520549-580669 GCA_018697195.1 Certhia americana | reverse complement strand
GATTGCAGTGACACTGTCTGTGTGATTGCAGTGACACTGTCTGTGTGGTGCCAGTGTCCAGCAAGCTGCAGGGTCAGCACCAAGTGTGTCAGGTGTTCATGGAGCTGCTGGCTGATGAGGCAGTGCTGAACCCCCTGGCCAAGGGGCTCTCTCTGTCTGTCCCACACCCCAGGCTGATCTCCTGCTCATCCCTGAGGGAGGGGAACCATCGTGTGCTGCCAGGAGAAGGAACAGCCCAGAGTCCCAAAGCCAGTGGCAGCCTGGCCCACGGGGAGCCCCGAGCAGGAGTGAAGTGAAGAGGTTCTGCACAATTCCTCCATTAGCTGTTGCTCTCTCCTGTGCTGGAAGTGACTCTTGTAAAGTGGGGAGCAGAAAAAGGACCCCTAGAAATGAATGATAGTGGAGTTCTCTCAGAGTGCATCAAGGGCCAGAAAGAAACAGCAGGTTAAAAGGAAAATACAGGGAACGCTTGGAAAACTTCTAAAGAGCAGCTCAGGAATGGCACTGACAGTCCCTGCAGAACAACCCCAGCATTAAGCCCACTTTGGGCTGAGAACAGCCATCTTTAGAAACTGCAGCGTTATTTCCCAGTACAAAGGATGATGAAGAGGTATAATTTAGAGTAAATTATCCTGTGGGTAATGGATGGGGAATTGGAAGGATGTGAAAGGTGAATCATGTTTTGGAGCATGGCTGTGGTGACCCAGTACTATTGCTGGAAAAGTACCTGGGGTGCAGAGCAGGAGTTCATGTGCCACTGAGGTTTATTCCAGAAAGGAGCCAGATTGCAGGGCTGCAGAACAGCTCCCACACTTCCAGAGGCAAAATAAAATCCACTGAGGAAGGGTTTGGTGCTGGAGGCGAGGGCCAGCACCCTGTGAGTGAGCAGGCAGGCCCGTGGCTGATGCTGTGGGACCATGTCCTGCCTGGGGAGCCATTAATAGCCCAGTCTGAAATAATTAGCAGGACCACGCTCAGCTGCCGCCCTGTAATGAGCTGATGACAGTGCAATTTATTAGAGTGATGTAGGACATGGTAACGGTAATGAGAAATGGAGGCACCTAATTTTGTGCGACTTAGATCAATTCAGTTGTTTTTTTTTATAAATGAACATTGTTTTACTAACCACAGAAGATCATTAAAATTATTATTTTATTAATGCTTTTGGAAGCCATTTGGACTGCAGCTGCGTTTTTTCCATATCCAATTAGGAGCATGTGAATGTGTGTCTGAAATGCAATTTTGCAGTGCAAAAATGTCATTGGGATTTGTGAGGGATATGGGTGGCAGTGGGGGGTAGGTTGGATCCCCATATAAGTATTATTTAGTATATATAATTTCTTATTGGACTTGTTCTGCCTTTCTTGCTGCTTCAGGAGGTTGTGACTCCCTAGGGAGAGTTTGTTTCCTCTCTCAGCTCAGCAGTGCATGGCCATGAGCAGCTTGGAGAGCTCTTGGCTGTGGTGGGGATGGGGATGAGGATGGGGATGAGGATGAGGATGGGGATGAGGATGAGGATGGGAATGGGGATGGAAAGGGGATGGGGATGAGGATGGGGATTGGGATGGGAAATGGGGATGGGGATTGGGATGGGAAATGGGGATGGGGATTGGGATGGGCTGGGGCTGGGGCTGAGGATGGGGATGGGGATGGAAAGGGGATGGGGATGGGGATGGGAAATGGGGCTGGGGCTTGGGATGTGCTGGGGCTGGGGCTGAGGATGAGGCTGGCGATGAGGATGGGGAGAGGCTCTGTGCCTGCCCAGGGCTGGGATGGCCAGCCTGGCTGGGTGGCAGTGTGAGCAGCACGTCACCACTGGTGAGGCTGTGTCTCGGGGGCAGCCCGTCTGCCCCAGCCATTTACTGACTCCGGAGATTTCCCGCAGGCTGTGATCAAATATTCAGAGCTTCCTGGCAGAGGGGGGAGTTACGGGTAAGAGGGAGGTCCTGCCAGCTCCTGAGGGCTTTGCCCAGGACCTCCCCACTCCAAGGTTGGATCCCAAGCACAGACTCAGTGGAGGAGACAGCTCTGCCTGTTCCCCAGGGATGAAATGTGCACCTCCATTCTTGCCCAGGCAGTGTGCAGAGCTGATGTTGCTGTTGTGGGGAGCTAAGCCAGCAGCCCTGAGCCCTCCTTGGGATGGGGCCCCTGTCTGCTGCCTGAGGAGCTGTATGTAGGGATGAGTTCTTTGCTGGTTCAGGTGAGATTTGGATGGAAAAGGATGGAAAGCATCTTTTCTTTTTAGCCAGCCTGGGCTTGCAGTGTGCTGAAATGTGCTGAGCTTATACATGAATGTCTTGACCCCAAGATCAATGGTAGAAAGTCATGGCAATAAATTTTAGGGTCAGTCCAGCAAGTGAGTCTGAGCCTCGCTGTGTGCTGGCCTGCTGCATTTGTCCAGGGAAATGGGAGAGAAAGTGAAGGAAAAGACACTAAAACCCCCTCAGGCTACAACTGTGTGAGCACACAGCCTGAAGCTACCACATTTCCTGGTTGAAGAGGTCAGGAGCAAACCACAAGAAAGACTCCAGAGACAGGGCAGGGCCACAGGGCTGCACCACAGGTCACAGACACACACACATGTGTCCCTGTGTGACCCAGCAATGTCCAGGTCACAGGCACACACATGTCCTTGTGTGACCCAGCAGTGTGCAGGTCCTGGGCACACACACATGTCCCTGTGTGACCCAGCAGTGTGCAGGTCCTGGGCACACACACATGTCCCTGTGTGACCCAGCAGTGTGCAGGTTCTGGGCACACACACGTGTCCTTGTGTGACCCAGCAGTGTGCAGGTCACAGGCACACACACGTGTCCCTGTGTGACCCAGCAGTGTCTGGGGTGCCCAGTGAGCTCCATCCTTGGCCAGGGCTTCCTGGAGAGCCCAGCACCTTCAGCCCAGCATGGCCAAGGGACACCTGCCCGTGTCCCTGTTGCTGTGTCCCCTCAGGGTGAAGCAGAGCAGAGGATGTGTCCCATTAGGGCTGCTGGGGTTTTGCACCTCTAAGACCAGGTGCCAACTGGAGCTGCTCCAGGATTACCCCTCAAACACCAAAACCAGGGTGTCACAACCTCAGTGTGAGCTGCTTCACTTGGCTGAGCTGTTCTGTGCCCTCTTGAGAACTGAAAGAGATGGAGGTGAGGAGGAGGAAGGTTTGGGTGTCCCTGTGTCCCTGTGTCCCCATCTCATGCCACGGAGAAGGGGACACATGGGGCACAAGGATCTGGGGGCAAAGCCCCATTTTGGCCTCCCAGCCAGCCTGGCTGGGTCAGATGGGACTGACCTCTGGTGCTGCAATGGCTGGGAAGGAATTGGCCTTTGGAACATATGAGGTCACTCATTGAGTTGGAGAGCAGCGTGTGTCAGGGATCCAACAATTTGTTTTCAGAAGGGTTTTAAGCATTAATGATTCAAGATGTTTTCCTGGGAGTGGTTTGCAGCATGAGGCTCAGTGGCTGGCGTGGGGTTGAGCTTTTATGGGATTAGTCAATTCATGGAGGCTGAAAGGTCTGCAGGAACACAACAGTTAAATTTGTACTTTTCCACATGGCTGAGCCTTCAAGGAGCTCACCAGGAGCATGAAAAATGTAAACAGTGTTGTAAGCCTTGTGCCAGCCACGAGGCAGGGAGGGCAGGGAGGGGGTTCCCTGTGGATTAGTTCCATCACCTACTTCATTTTCTTTCTTTTTTTTTTTTTTTCCCAGAGTTGCAGATAATCACAAGCAGAACCTGATGACTGTTGCTAATCTGGGTGTGGTGTTTGGGCCGACGCTGCTTCGACCTCAAGAGGAAACAGTTGCTGCCATTATGGACATCAAATTCCAGAACATTGTGATTGAAATTTTAATAGAAAACCATGAGAAGGTAATGGCTTCCCTTGCTTTTTTCATGTCAGTAGTTTATGGAAAGGAATTGGTCTCTCTTTGCCCATGGCTGCCAAGTCCCCCCTCTCTCCCAGTGGCACCACAGAAGGGGCAGCTGGCCCCGAGTTCTTGGGCTGTTGTTGTGTAACCAGTGCTGCTGGTAGCCAGCCTTGTTTATGGTCATCCCAGTGTGAGTCAGCGTGGCCGTGCCTCCATCACAGAAATTCCCTTTCTCCCTCTTTCCCACAAAAAAAGGGAATTTGTCCTTGCTTTCAAGGGAGATGAATGCTAAAGCAAACCATTGAGGTGCACACCTCAGCTGGCTCCTGCTTTGCTGACTAAATCTAGGTTTATCCAAGTACTGGCTTTATCCATGGTGTTGATCTGAATCCTGATCCATTTGTGTTTGTTGTGGATGTTGTGGTCTGTCAGTGTGGTTCAGTGGGGCTGAGGTCCTGGCTGCCCCTCCCTGGCTGCATGTGCTAAAAAATGCCATTTTCTTCTAAATGCAGCCAGTTCCCTGATTATGAACTTTTGTTAGTCTGGTTTTGATTGGAAAGGAGTAATGGATTTGGGCAGCAAAGGCAGAAGTAGAAATCAGCTTGGCTGGGGTGGCATCACGGCTCTAAGGCCACATCCAGTTCTGTCTTGAGCAGAGAGCTGTGCCAACGTGTGCTTTTCCTATTGGGAATGCCTGGCCATGCCAGTTTTCTGTCTGGCAGGGGCAGGTAGAGCAGGAAAGACACTGAGGAATGGGTTTAATGGACTCTAGCAGTGGAGAGAGACTCTGAGAGAGCTGCTCTGGGGGGGTCTCTGCCCTTGTCTGAGCCTGGGGGTCCAGAAATGGAACAGTACATAAGGAAATATCAGCAACCAACAAAGCTGCTGCTCTTTGGGTTCGTGCAGTTTTAAAATTTCATCCCCTTGAGAAAAATGTGATTACTCAGTTTTCTGACAGCTGTGGCTGGAAGTTGCAAAGACTTTCCCAAGCTGGTCTGCAGCCGTGGGAGCGTGGGTGCCAGGGTCACACAGTGGGGGGCACAGGGGGGACACTGGCTGGGCTGGCTGGGCTGCTCATCATCACCTGCACCCCAAAATGTCAGCACAGTGCCAGAGGGTCAGGGCTCTGCACAACTTTCACTGTGCATCTTGGGTGATAAAAAGAGGAGCGCAGACAGAGCGGGAATGTGGAATTTTGGAATCTGTCCCCAAAACGTTGCCCTGCTGAGTGCCTGCCTTCCTCCGAGGCTGTGCCGTGGAGCGGTGCAACGCAGGCAGGTGGGCAGCTGTGCTGTTGCACGGGGTGATGCCAAAGAACAGCTTGTTTATTATTTTTAACAGATATTTAACACGGTGCCAGAGGCTCCGGCGTCGAACTCGCAGCTGCTGTTATCCCGCAAGAAGAGCACAGAGTCCAAGCCTCCCTCGTGCAGCGAGCGCCCGCTGACACTCTTCCACACACCCCAGCCCAACGAGAAGCGTGAGTGCCCTCCCAGCCCTCCAGCTGTGCCCTAATCATGCCTATCAGACTGCCATTCCCATGCCATTGCCATTCCTGTGTATTTTCCTGCTGTCAGTGGAAGGGGTGATTCCCTAACAGGGTCAGGCTTCGGTTTCCTCTGCCGTCGCGTTGGTGGGGAGTGGAATCTCTCCTGGCATCCAAGCCCTTAACTGGGGCTCGACATGAGGCTGCCTTAGCACGGGATAAAGTGTTGCTGTCCCCTCCCCACCTGGCGGGCCCCTGTGTGTCCCCTTCTCATGTTCCTGGGCCCGTCATCGCTGCCATCAGCTGCCGGCAGCGGGTGCCACACCTGTGGCAAGGGTGGCCCCTCTCGGGATGCCCTCGGGCACTTTGCCTTTTACAGACAGGAAAACTCGGCCAGGAGCTTCGGCATTTTCCTGAGGATTATGTACCATGGCAGTTTAAAAATGTTGGAGCTCATCTTTCCATTTCTGTCACTAATTGATGCTCCAGATATTTGGGTGAAAGAGCCAAGGCCCCAGCCCTGCTCATGGGGTGGCAGAAATGTGTCTGCTCAGGCTGTTGTTTCATGTTACAGAGCGAACCCAATTCCCAGCTCTCTGCTTCTTGCTGCTGTCCCTGTGCTCCTGGAGCCAGCCAGCTGCACACAGGGAGCTCTCCCAGTTTGGTAAAACAGCAGGAGGGTCTCTTGGTGAGCAGGACAAGCACAAGTGGAGCAAGGAGCAGGGGAGGGCTGGGCATAGCCAGCTCCCCAGGGTGCACAGAGTGGTCGCTGTGGACTTTGCTGACTCTCAGAACACGTGGGTTTGTGTGATTAGGTTACTGTTAATTACCAGGCACTCTCCTTTCAGAGGGTGTTGGAAAGATCTGCGTGGGTTTTGAGGAAGCAGCGGTGGCCCCAGAGCGTGCTCTGGAAATGGTGTGGGACGAGTCTCAGTGAAGCCTCAGATATCAAATGCTGCTTTTGAAAACTTTCAGCCCCAGTAATTTATTTGCTGCTAACGAAGCAGTGGCCTGTCAGCCTGCAGGCTCTCTGGGCTGCTGGAGCCTCCCTGTGCCATCCTCCCCGTGCCTGCAAGGGGAACTGAGCTCATTGCTTTATTTCTGCATTTATTTATTCCCATGTGAAGCAACATTTTCTTGCTTTTCCTCCTGACAGTCTATAACCTCCTGTGTCTTTGGGAAGTGACTGCTGTTTTATGTGCCTTCCCTCTGCACATCATGAGAAATATGTGAGGTTTCCTTTTGTCTTCTTCTTTTCTTCTTCCTTTCCTTTCTTACTGGGCTGGAGACAGACCAAGGCTCAGGGTGAAGCCCAAGGGCTTAGGCAGCAGCTCAGGCTCAGTTGAGCACCACAGAAACTGAAAGTTGAAATTGAAGCTAGAAACAGTCTAAATGAGAGCAGGGTGCACATTTTTTAGGACTGGGAGCAGTTTGACAAAAAGAAGAGGAATGGGACAGTGGATTTCTGTTGAAATCCATCACTTGAAATCTGTTCATCCAAGTCCAGTATCTTTCTAACATTTTCACTAGCATGTGTCATACCAAGCTGTGTCTAAGTCAAAAATTATCATGTTCAACACACAGGGAGCAGATTAGATAATAGTGATTAATCTATGATTATAGTGATTATTCTGTTGTTAAACATTTACATTTTTATCCACATCTGACCCAGGGAGTAGCTCTTGTGACACGAGTGTCACCAACACAGCAAACACCATTTTGTTCCTTATCAGTTCTTTTGTCATCCCCTCTCTGGTCCCTGGGGCACTGTCACCAAAGTGTCCTGGATCAGTTATCAGGCAGAGCCCTGCCCCAGCACGGAGACAAAGGCTCTGGTGAGGCTGCAGTGGCTCTGCCTGCCTGATTTCCCACTAGAGATACAAAGTTTGGGTCAGGGATGGAAGGCTCTTCTTTCCTCTGCATGCTAGAAATGCTCTTGAGCTGATGGGCAGCTCTGCTCTTGTAGCTGTAAGACCGAATTAAATCTTCCAGCAAAGAATCCTTCACGTGAGCTTTCCAAAACGTGAAGCGAAGTACAGTCCCAGCCTTGTAAAAAGGAGGAAATAAAATAAAGCAGGAGTTTCAGACTCTGCCATTCATCTCCCTTCCCCTTGAGCTGAGGCACTTCCAGCTCTGATGGGGACTCAGAACTCACTCCTGGCTGTGGCTTCTGTGCAGATTTGAGGCACAATCCAGCTGAGCTGCCAAGCTTATGGAGTTTATTCCCAGCCTCGGGCAGAAGATGTTTGCAAGTAATGAGCTGGTGTCAGTCCACACTCTGGGGGGCTCAGGTCAGCTCCTCAGGGCCTTGGGGCTGGCCAGGCTCAGCACAGGCTGTCTAAAACCTGCTCTGGCAGATGCAAAAACAGAGGGATTTGGGGTTTTTAGCTCCTTAGACAGCTTAATTTCTTTCTCTTTTCATCTGCTGGCTATCACATCTGCCTGTCAGTATTTGTGGAGGTCAGTGCTCTGCTTTTCTTCACTTTTCCCTCTTTATCTTCTGCATCTTTTTCATCACAAGGTGCTGGTGCCCTCTGAGTCCTTCTGCAGAGTTGGGGACAGAGAAATGTCTGTGCTGTTTGTTGCCGTGGTGACTCATGGCAGATGAAGGTGAATGAATTCCAGTTTCAGGAACATGTTGGCGTGTATCACCATCACACATCCTTGCCTCATCTCCAGAAGAGAAGCTCAGCCTGAGCTAAACCAAGCCCTGTCCTGCTGCCCTGCAGGTGCTGATGCTGTCCAGGTACCCGGGAAATGCAGCAGCTCCAGAGAAGGAGCAGGACAAGGAGCCTTGGGCTCTGCTCTGGGCATCCACAGCCCTGTGGCTGATGTGGCATTTCCCTTTGGAGTGGTGGCAGAGCTGCCCCAACAGCTCTGTTGTTTTCCAGGCAGTTCCTTTCTGCTGTGTGCTCAGGATTAACCTTTCACACAACCCAGGAGTTCCTCTTGCACTCTCTTACCCCCCATTATCCAGGATACAAATTAATATTGCACATTCTCCTCACTCAAAAAGAGGTGGAATTTAAAGGGCTTAAGAGCAAGGATTCCCTGTCACTACAGGCTTTTGGGTTGTAGTTTGACCATGTTGTTGTGCACTGGTAAAATAATTTTGGAAAGAAGAATCCTTGAAGTTGGACTCTGTGTTTTCCAGCTGGTGCCTGTCTGTCAGGAAAGCAGCATCCCAGAAGCAGCCACTCTCTGCCCGGGGCTGCTCTCGTGCCATCAGTGCTGCTAATTGCTTCTCACAACTGCAATTACTGCTCCTGGAAATGAGTTAATGGGATTTTCGGGGACCTGGCACAGAGCTGAGGAGGGGCCCGTGCTGTGGTGGCTCTTTGAGATGCACAATATTGTCAGTGCTCACTGCTGAAGTTACACAAACAACGGGGAAATCTCTCAACAGATGTGAAGGAGATCCTTCTGTTCACATCCTTCAGATCCTTCTGATGTGAAGGAGGGAACCAGGAGCTTCTGAGAAGCCCTGGACTGTCAGCAGAGCAATGGCAGCACTCCCCCAGCACATCAGATCCAAAGGCAAACTTCTGTTCCACTGCTGCTCTGCATTTCGGAGGAGCTGAGCCAAAATGGAGCAGAGATTCATCCTTTCCCCCCTTCAGAACTGACTAGGAAAGAGAAACAGTAGTTGGTGTCAAATAGGAGGCAGGAGCCACTTGACCTGGGTGATCTGCCCTGTTCCTGGGCTAAGGTGCTGTCCTGCTCTGTCACCCAAACACTCTGTCCCTAGAGAGCTGATTTCAGTCACAAAAATCCATTCCTGTATGTTGATTACATTTCACTTTCTTTCAGTTTGTGGTGTTTTGGATGCCTTCGGGAATGTAAAATATGAATACCTTAAGAAAAGTGTGCATTTTCCTACTAAAAATGATGTTCATTCCAATCTGCATCTTAAACCCAAAAGAGTACCTGGTATTTCTCATGGTATAATGTGTCTGTAACTAGCTCTGAGCTCTGGGGAGATGTCCCTGTTTGCACTGGCACAGGGTTTCCTGGGAACACTCAATCCCTTCACAGCCATTTGCTCTTCCCTTTGTCTGCAGTGGCAGCTGATGATTCTTGGGTTTTGGTGTCTCTTTTAGAGGAGAACAGGAACAGCATCATCAACTCCAGCCTGGAATCTGTCATCTCCTCAAATGTAAACAGCTTCCTCAACTCCAACAGTGCTCCCCAGCCCAGCCTGAACTCGAGTGATCTTGAACTAGAAGTAATTAAGCCCAACAGGCCAAATTCCCTGTAAGTACAATGGTAATTAGTGTTTTATAGATTCTCCATCCTTAATCTTTAATCAGAGTTGTTTCTTATTCTCAACCTCAGCAGTTTGCTGAAGAATACAATCTAACATTTTAATTTTTAATGGGCACCAAACATTTGCCCTCCATTTTTGACTCGGTCTAAGCAATGGAATTAGTTACTGTGGGTTACATCTGCCATTGGTTCCAGCTCTGGTGGTTTTGCCCATGTGGAATATTTTTGAGCAGAACTCCCCAGTGCTGCCCAGCCCATCTGGTGATAACTCCAACACACGCACAAAGGACTTTTCTTCTGAGTTCAATCCTGTGACTGTTGTCAGTACAGTTGATCTCCGGCCAAATCTATGCTGTTGCTTCTGCTTATTGCTTCCTTCATCTGGAAAGTTCAAGGGAAAAAATAGTGACCTTAGCCATGGCTCCCTGGGGACAGCAGAGTTATTTATGAAGTCCCTGAACTGGCCGCGGCGGAGCCCTCGCGCGATGGTGGCTCCGCTGGGGGAATTTCCTTCCTGCCAGCCCCGCAGCATTTTCCCACAGCAGCTCCCCTCCCTGCCATGTGCAGATGTGCTCAGAGCTCCAGGAGATGCAGCCCGTTCCCCTGGGCATGCCCTGCCCAGGATTGTCACTGCAGTGCTGTTCCCTCCTGGCACTGCTGGCTGTGGGGACCGGCCAGAGCAGGGACACCGTCCTGCCCAGCCTCCCACAGCCCCAGGCACTCCCTGTCCCCTCTCACCCGTGCCCTGAGGGCAGTCTGGGCTCGCTGGGTGCTCAGCATGGCCGGTGTTGGGACAGGGTGATGCTGTGGCCATGACTGGCTTGGGTTTGGGGTTGGAAGTGCAGCTCTCACTCCAGCATTTGGGAGGGCTCCAGGTGAGAAGGTAAGTGTGGAACAGGCACAGGTTTCATCCAGCTTCACCATCTGCTCTGCCTCCATCATCCTCCTCCTGCCACTAAACCCTGAGCTGCAGCAGCCCTGCAGTGGGCTCTCCTCGGCGTGCCCAGCCCGTGCCATGCCTGCTCCCTGGGGATCATCCCACAGCAGGAGAGCTGTGGGGGCAGGACAGACCACCCAAAGGTAGGACACATCCAAATCAAGGCTGTGCTTTACATGTGGTACACACAGAGTAAAGATGCTTCTCTCTCTCCTGCCGGGTTGAAGCTCTGGAGTCAGTGACATCCCATTCCCCCAGCAGGATGGCTTTAGTTTATCCTTCAAGGGGGAAAAATATGGTGTGTCTTATCACAGAATAGGTTTGTGAGCCTGGCTCTTGCTAGGACCTTACAAGGATTGGTTGCTAAATTCACAGTTTTTCAGATTCCAAGAGCTACCTCTTCCTAATGATTTCTTCCTTAACAGAAGTTACAAAGGAATTGAGCAGAATAACTCAGAGCTGTGTGAGGCTCTGGGGAGCGGAGGCACCGTGCTGTTCCTGAGGGATTAGGTGAGCAGGCTGGCACTGAACCAGGTGCTAGTGCCAGTTACAGAGCCTTTAGTTCTGTAAGGTGAAACAGGGCTGAGCAGGACAGCACTGGCAGCTTGTGGCTCTGCCAGTGTTGGTGGCATTTGGTGCTTTTCCACAAGCCCAGTGATTGCAAGATCATTTCTGCACGTGCAGGAACATAGGGGGTTTTGGTCTGTGTTGAGCTAAAGGTTGAAATATGGATCCTAAGGGGGCTAAGACCACAGGGCAAATATTCTCTGTGACCCCAAATATTTAAATCTAATCTTTCAATGAGAAACGAAGCATGATTTTATTCTAAGTGTGTGTGGATGTCACACCCCCCACTTGCCCAGGAGCAGGGGCTGTGCCTGTGTTTTTGAGAGCTCTGTGGGGTTCTGCCCTCGGTGGGGCTGGGTTTGCAGTGGTGAGGATGAGGAGGGTGAGGAGGGCTGCCAGCAGTGGGTCTGTGCCCAGCTCTGCCCTGTGGCTGCAGGGTGTGTGAATGGTGCCAGTGTCCAGCAGCTCCGTCCCTGCTGGCTTCGCAGGGCTGCCCAAATCGTGTCTCCATAAAGACACTTCTGTTTGTCCAGGCAGCTCAGAAATGTGGGTTTTGCAGGCAGCCTCGGGCAGCCTCACACTCTGCCCTGGGCTGGGGCAGCTGGTGCTGCCTGCCAGGGCTTCTGGTGCTCCCCTGGAACTGCAGCAGGGTCTGCAGCCATGGGCAGGCTCTGGAGGTGCCTCAGGGTTTCTGATCCTGTGACACCGATCCCTGAGCTCTGCTTCAAGACTTTGGGGGTTTTTAATTTGTGTTCTTCAAAATTTTCTGTAGTTTTTAGCTGTTGTGCTGTTCAGGAGGGGCGTTCTCCTGGCAGCCTCCACAGGAGCTGGGAGCCTGTGCTCACCCAAACTGGGGAGCTGCAGGGAAAGGAGTTGGGTCATTCTGATGTTCTTCATTCCTACTAAGGAGTTCTACTGATATTCCTGTGGAAATAACTCCTGTGGATTTCAGCAGGGAGGCTCCTTGGAGTGCAAATGTTGAGCCCCTGCAGGCCTGGGGCGTTTCTTGTGTCCCATTTGTGGCCGTGAGCACCGAGGTGTCCAAGGTGGCCTTTAAATGTGCCAGCTGTAAATTGTGAGCACCATCTGTGAAATGAGAGATGTTTGTTTGAGCTTCTGTTTACAAAAGCTCTTGGCTCTCTGCTGAATGCTCCTGTATCCCCCAGGTCTGCTCTGCTGGGAGCTGTGCCAGTCCCTAAATCCCCCTTGGGAGCGAGCGTCACTCCTTCCTGACCTCTGCCAGGAGGCTGTGCTGGGACTGAGGTCCCTCCACCTCGGTGCTGGTCCCTGTCCTCCCTCCCCAGGGAAATGGGTTCCTTCTGACATGCTTTCCCTGGAGCACAGTCCAGAGTCTCCAATAATCCAGAGGGAAATTGGTTTGCTGCAGGGCTCAGGCTCTTCCTTCCCAGCCACCAATCGGGGCTTTTACGATGGGAATGCATTTATTTATTAGGGCTGGGTTTATTTTTGTGGAAAAACTGCTCTGGGCAGGAGTTGTACTGGGTGAGTCAGCAGGACTGCTGTCCCCTGCCAGGAGCTGTCACTGTGGCTGTGGCCACCCGGGGACTGGGGCCACCAAACCCTGGGCAGGGATTTGAGTCCAAAGCAGTGCTGGGTTTCTGTGTCCAAAGCAGTGCTGGGTTTCTGTGTCCCAGCAGTTTTCTGGGTCCCGTTGGTTGTGTATCCTGTTGGGTGTCTTCGTCCTGCTCTTGCAGAAATCTTCTTCCTTAGCAAGCAGCCAAGCCTGCAGCAGGGATGAGTTTCTAGCAGGGATGAGTTTCTAGCAGGGATGTGTTCTTCAGCGGAGGCAGGGGAAGGAAAAGGGAATGGTTTCAGACTGACAGGGCAGGGTTAGAAGGGATACTGGGCAGGAATTGTTCTCTGTGAGGATGGGGGACCCTGAGAGTTTCCAAGGCCAGGCTGGACAGGGCTTGGAGCCACCTGGGATAGGGGAAGGTGTCCCTGCCTGTGGCAGGGGGTGGCACTGGGTGCTTCCAGACACCAGTTTAACCCCCTGCCTATGTTCATCTGTGCCTCCAGGTTGCCAGTGTTGCCAGTGCTGGTTCCCATCCTCACCCTCAGGCCCAAGGCACTGGTGGATGGAGCCAGGCTGAGCCCCAACACTGCCAGCCCTGGCCCAGGCTGATACTGCCCCTCCTTCACCCCAGGGACTTGGCATTTAGGGAAATAGTAACCTTGGGAAACTCAGATTTAGTCAGTACATGTCTATTTGCATTTAATTTCATTTTCTCACTGACCAAGTATGGCTATTTCTTGCCCTCTGTGAGTATGGAAAGAAATGAGGAGCAGATCTAAGGTCTAGTGGTCATGAAAAAATAACCCAGTTACTCCAAGGAAGAGTGGTTATTCCCACATAAATAAATCTTCATTAGGCATCCCAGTTAAAATTGAACACTTCTCTTTCTATGCCTGAAAATGAGAGAAATTTCAAATGTGACTGTCTCTATCAGGGACTTCTCCAAGTGGCTGGGAGGGAGCTGTGGGGCAGGGGGACAGGGGACAGCACACCAGAGCTGTGGGACTGGGGTGATGCTGCACCTTCCTCCCATTGCTCCGTTCCTGTGCTCTGCTCTGAAAGCTCTCACCATCCCAAATCCAAGTGCAGCATCCCAGAATTATGGAATCACAGACTGCTTTGGTTTGGAATGACCTTCCAGCTCCTCCATCCCATGGGCAGGGACACCTTCCACTGTCCCAGGCTGCTCCAAGCCCTGTCCAGCCTGGCCTTGGACACTGCCAGGGATGGGATCAAACAGGAGAGGGTAGGATATTTCTGGAAAAAATGACCTCTTAAAAATGCAGGTAACTTTGCCAGTTCCCAGCAGGGACACATGAAAGCAAAAAGCACGTGAGGTGAAGCAAAGAGACCTTTAAATGCTGCAGGTTCCTCTCCTGGGGAGCTGGACAGAGCTGCAGGAGAGACCAGGCTGTGCCTGCTGTGCTGTGCCTGCCCATCTGTGCTCATCCAGAGGGGCTGTGGGGAGCCAGAAATGAGTCCTTAACCTGCCTGACCTCCAGTTCCTCTGCCTGTGCTCCCAGGCCCTTGTTCTGCTGAGCTTTCATGGCTCTCTGCTCCATGGCTCCTGTTGTTTATATTCCTGAAGAATAATGGCAATTAGAGGTGCAGAGGCACAAGAGTGGGTCCCACCCTCATCCTGCCTTCCCGGCAGCCACTTTGGGAATGTCCCTTTGAAATAGCATCTCTGGGACTTCTGTTTAAGAAATTTGCACATAAATCAAGTGTTCCTGTCCCTGAGGAACCTGGGTTCTCAGCCGCTCTCCTCCCAGCCTGATATTCAGCCCCACTTTAATTTGGAAAAAGGCCAGGAAAATGCACTGGTGTTTTGTTTTGCTATGTGTCACTATAAAAACAGTGACTTGTGCTCAGAGGGATCCAAATCAGCAGGAATTTCTCCATGGAAAGGGTGCTCAGGCCTTGGCAGGGACTGCCCAGGGAGGTTTGGATCCCCATCCCTGGAGGTGGCACCTGGTGGTGGCACTGAGTGCTCTGGGCTGGGGACAAGGTGGGGATGGGGCACATCTGGGACTGGATGGGCTGGGAGGGCTTTTCCAGCCTCAATGATTCTGGGATTCCGTGTGTTCCTCCCCAGGAGGGGATCCCAGGGGATGGTGCTGGCAGGGATGGGGCTGCCAGCCAGCTCCAGGGGCTCCCAGCTCACCCTGGCCTCTGAGGGCCCTGAGTGGGTCCTGCTGGAGCAAAGACGTTTCTCTTTCACTTTAATTTCATTTTCTGGTTCTCTGTTCCCATGAAGCTGCAAAGCAGACCCTGTGCTTGGCTCGGGGGCTCTGCCATGGCTGCCTGGTGCATTTGGGGTGGGGAACGGGGAACTGCGAGAAAATAGGAACTTGATTAATGGCGAGGCTTTGGGCAAAACAAAGCTGTTTCTTCTTCCTTCCACTGCATTGTGGCCGCCTGGCCGGGAGCCACCACGGCTCCAGAGCAGGCCAAGAGCTGGGAGAGGCGTGTTGGGGCCAGCAGAGCAGGGCTGGGGCTCCCTGGGGACCCTCCTCTGCTGCTGTGTCCCCTGCTGCCCTTCCTTGGGGGAGATTGACCCCCTGAGCACCCCGTGTGTGCTGGGCACCCGTGGGTGACTGCAGGGAGCTCCAGCTGGAAACTGGGGCTGGGGGGAAGCATCTCCCTCCATGCTGCTCCCTGCAGCCACTCAAAGCTCAGCCCAGACCCCAGAACTCTGGTCTTCTGCCTAATCTGGGTTTGGATCGCCAAGGCCAGCCCCGAGGGGCGGATCTTCGGGCTGCCAAACAATAAATGGCATTTTTGGGGGATTAGGTAAAATCTTGTCATCGGAGCAGCTCCAGAACAGCCTTATCTAAATTGCTCTTTAAGAGGAGCAGACCAGTTCCCAGCTGTGGTCCTAGGCTGGGACAGGGGGTTTTACACCCAATATCTGTGGTTCCAGCAGAGTGGGACGGCTGGAGCTGGTGCAAGAATTGCCCTGGGTGGCTCCCAACCCTGGGTTCCCAACCCAGGCTTTTGCTTCTTGAAGTGTTGCCTTCCAGGCAGGGTCAGGGTACTCGATTATTTTCCCTCTTCTCCAAACCTCCTCGTGTGGCTGCTCAGGGTTTGCATCTTCTGTGCCTCAGACGGGGTTGGTTTGTGCTCAGGAGGAGCAGAGATTGCTGCCAGCTTAGAACAGAACCCGCCTATCTTTTTTTTGAGAAAAGCTCCTAAAATTCCCAGTCTGCTGCTTGGCTGATTCCAGATGACATAACATTCAAACTATCTTATGACTTATTTATTTTTTTTGGTGCAGACTGTTGTGAGGGTGTCTGTGTGTTTGTTTCCTTTAGAGCAGTTTTAGCCTGGGAGTCCTAGATCATGCCTGTGGTGAGAAAGCTCCGTAAACCAGAGTGATTCAAGGCTCTGGCAAACATCCTTAAACCTGGCTCATGGAAAACACAAGCAGCAAACTCAGTAGACTCCACAGATAAATATACTTGAGGCTTAGTTGCTGATGGCCATATAATCTTTAAATTTATATCTGTGTCTATATCTATCTATCTATATGTGTATATATACACATGTATATGTACAGATTTCATATAGAAGGTTGAACTTTATGATCTTGGAGGTCTTTTTCAACCTTAATGATTCTGTAAATTCCTTCCCTTGTTGTGCTTAAGTAAGTCAGGATTTATATTCTAAGCATCTGTGTCCTTCCATGAGGTATTTTAAGATGTGTGGAAAAGAGCAAGGGCCACAGGAGTTAGGGGAGGAGTTTGGTTTGGGGAGGGCAGAGGGAGGGGACAGATTCCCATTTGAGGTGGGATGTTTCAGGCTTTCCACGGGCCCTGGAGTTTGGCACAACAGCCGTGCAAAGCTTTAGCTCCTTCACTTTTCAGTCAGAAAGTCTTGGTCTAGAAACTTTCCACAAATTGAACTTGAAGCCAAATATTCTCATAAAACAAGTCTCCAGCCCTGTGGCCAACCCCATGTGACCCAGTGAAATAGATCAAAATATTTTCTCCTGGCTCATCCTTTCAAACAAAGGTGATTTGTCCAGCTGGGAGCCCTTCCCCAGCAGCAGAGAGCTGGGGGTGGCTCTGAATCCTCTGCCTTGCCCTGGCCATGGCTGTGCTCCTCTGGGTTCCAGTGGCACAGGGGGTGCGTGGGTGGCTGCACATGGACAGACAGATGGACAGACAGATGGACAGACAGATGAATGGCCTCTTCAGAGGCTCTGCACTCCAGGCCACCCCGCAGCTCCTACCTCCCACCATCCCCAGTTTTTCCCAGTGCTGCCCCTCAGGAGGCTCCTCAGATGTTTCTGCCTTTGAAGAGCACTGTTCTCTTTGGGTGATGCTCTGGGAACATCTAAGGGTGCTTCTCACAAGCTGAATTAATTTAGATTTCCTTGCAAGAGTTCCAAAATAGCACCTTAAACTTTGGGAGCATGTGGTGTTTAAGAGGCAGCTTTCTGGAAAGCCTTGGGAAAGAAAAAGAGATCTTGCACTCCATTGCTTTCCTAATTCCTGTAATTAGTGTGGAGATGGCTGCATAGCAGCATCTTCTTCAAAGAAACTGCCTCAGACAAATATTGGCTAATGGAAATTTTACTTTCAAATAGAGCAGGATTTGAAATCCATCCCAGTCACTGTAGGGGGATGGAAGCAGGAATCAAAGATGCTCCACCAAAGCCTTCCCCGGGGCAGTCACAGGCACTCTGTGTGCTGAGCTGCTATGTGGAGCTCAGGGTCATCATCCTGCTGGCCAGGCCTCTCTTCTTCTCTTTCTCCTTCCCTGCCTGCCTGCCCCTGTTTGATTTTGGGGTGTCCTGCTTGTCCCAGCCTGCTCAGCCCCCATGCCCAGCTCCTCTCCCAGCCCCTCTGCACTGCCTGAGTTTCCTTTGGGCAGAATCTCAAGCCAAACCTTTCACTGAGCCTGCTGAAAGCAAAATGATGGTACATTAGGTCTTCCTGCCACCTATAAATGTCACTGTGGGTGAAATACAGCAGAGAAACAGCCGAGTGCATTCTTTGGTTCCTCTTTTTGCAGTGAGATCAAATTCAAAAGCAGGGACGTAGCCCAGACTCTGCCTTGTAAAAGTCTTTTGAGGGCTCTGGGAGTGTTTTTGAGGCTCCAGCCATAGCACACAGCACTGGGAGTGCTGAGAGCATCCCCGAGCTCCCCTGTGGCAGCTCCAGCTGCCAGTGCTGGAAGGGGCTGGGGTGGCACAGGAGATGTGATCTGGGTTCAGATGGGGACCACCCCACGGGATCACCCCTCCCTGATCCCATTTCCCAGCAGAAGGCTGACAATTCCCCCCAAGGGACTGAGGAGAGCAGGGCTGCTGGCTCACAAAGACATCGTGTCTCCTCTGAAAGGAGATCCTTGTGCTTGATTAATCTGCTAAATTAGCTGGAGCTGTAAGGGCAGCGCTTTCCCCTCACCTGGGGGTAACCCAATCCCACAGCTGCTGTGCAGACACTGGTGACAGGGCAGTGCTAAGCTGGGACATTGTCAGCAGCACCAGAACTGTCACCAGGCCCCGTGCTGGCACCGTGCCCCGAGGCTGGCAGTGAGGGATCTGCAGGCTCCTGCAGGGAAGGTGTCCTGGCTGGGCAGTGGGAAGGGGACTGGTGAGAGAAAGGAGCAGTGATCTGTCTTTTGGTGCTGTCTGCACCAGCACTTGGAAAAACAGGAGTGCCAGCAGCTGTGTCACCTGTGGAGCTGAGGAAAACCCCTCTGGATTTAACCTGTGCTGAGCTGAGAGGGGGAGAGTGGGGAGAGGGAAGGGAGGCCAGGCATGGGAATGGCTCCCTGCTCCATACAACACCCAGGGCTCACCCTGAGGAGCAGGGGAGCTTCATCCCCTTCTTCTGCCACAAACACCAGGGGATGGAGCCCCTCTGGGGCTCTGGAGCCAGGCTGGGAGAGCTGGGGGTGCTCACCTGGGGAAGAGAAGGCTCCAGGGAGAGCTCAGAGTCCCTGGCAGGGTCTGAAGGAGAATTGAAGGACTTTGGACAAGGGTCTGGAGTGACAGTGGGAATGGCTTCCCGCTGCCAGAGGGCAGGGTTAGATGGGATTTTGGGAGGAAATCCTTGGGAGGCTGTAGGAGGCCCTGGCACAGGGTGCCCAGAGCAGCTGGGGCTGCCCCTGGATCCCTGGCACTGCCCAAGGCCAGGCTGGATGGGGCTGGGAGCCATCGGGGATGGTGGAAGGTGTCCCTGCCATGGCAGGGGTGGCACTGGGTGATCTTTAAGGTTCCTTCCAGCCCCTGCTGGAGCAGGAGTTTGGTTTGGAAGTGCTGGGTGGACAGCACAGCAGTGGGTGCAGCACAGGGAGATTTGGGAAAGCACAAGGAATAAGAAGTGGAAAAAACACCCAACCAGAAAAAAAGTGAATTGAAAGTATTAATCTTTGCTGTATTTGATTACTGGGAAGGGTTCTCCAAGGCTACATGTCCAGCTTGATGGCAGGGAGAGAAATTGAGGCTGGCCCAGTAAATTGGGAGGGTTGTGATGCTCCCAGCTCCCAACTGGGCTGCACGGGCAGGGGCTGTGGCACTGGAGGAGGAGAGTTCTGCTGGTTAGAGCCACTGTGGCAAAAATGTTATTGCAAAGTTTGGTAGGTTTAAGTGAAAAAAAATTTGAAAAAAGGAAGAACAGAACTAAGACGGCGTTTCTTTTGATAAATCTGATGGAGTTGGATTGTTTCAGTGTTGTGGTCTTTGGGGTTTGCAGTGAAATGCTCTGATCAGCTCTCATAACTGGTGTTTGCAGAATGCTGCAGAGCAAAGCAGCACGGAGCCAAATGGACAAAACAAAATCAGGGAAACCAAGAAGATGCAGACAATTATTATGGAGTGGCTTTACTTGTCGTCCATTATTCTTAAACCACCTTCACAGGACCAGGTGATCCCCATTGTTTTTCCCTCTGTGTGTGCCCTCCATGGGCAGTGTTGGCTCCTTGTGCTGCAGGGAGGAGATTTACAGGCTAAAAAAATGAGAGTTTGAGCCCATGGTGCTAATGAGGCTCAAAGAAACTGTCTTTGTTTTCTGTTAGGATCTGAGCCTGGAAGTGGCCTGCTATCAAGTTATGTGGGGAATAATTCCTTAGCCAGGAATGAGTTTTTTACAGTGGGGAATAACTGTTCTGGTCGTTTCCAGAAACTGCCTAAAAAGTGCAAGGAACGTCTCTCCCTTTGCAGAGCTGACAGTGCCAGCTCCTGGGGTTGGTGGCTGCTGCCATCCCGAAATCTGTGCCCTCCTTGGGTGGTGGCAGGGCACTGTGTTCCCTCAGAGGGACCCTGGCAGTGTGTGGGGCAGAGCAGGCAGGTCCCCCATCGCCTGCCTTGGGCCATGTGGGCATCCCTGCTGGCACAATAGCTCTGCCAACCAGGGGAGGGCTTGGTCTGGGGAAATAAGGAGCAAATGCCCTGGCTTTGCACCCACAGCCAGGCTCCCAGGGCAGTGCTGCAGGGCTGGACCCTCAGAGCCTTGGGCAGGGGTCAGGGCTGGCCTCCCCTGGGCCAGGTGACAGTGGCTGGCAGCAAGGACAGCATCCTTCTGTGTCCCTCAGCTTCCCTGCAGCTCCGAGCTCCCAAAAGGAGGTCACCCTCAGCCACACAGCTCAGGTTCAGCTGCTCGTGGCTGCCAGAGCTGCCCGGGGCACAGGATGTGTTTAGCTCAAATATTTGATCCTCCCAAACCCCCCGCAGCTGAGCTGGGAGCTGTGATCCCACAGGGACTTTAATTTCCTTCATTTTCCAAGGATCCCATATGGTTGTTGGGGTGGCAGATGGGAGAGTTTTCTTTTCAGGGGGATGTAAGATAGCAGTGCATTGAATGCCAGCGAGGAGTGAGATTTCTGGAGGGCTGTTGAGTTCTGCTTAATTGCAAACAGAATTTGTTGGTGACTAATGCACCCAGCCTTGCAGCATTATCTCATGTTAGGAGCTGTGGCACGATGGAGAAGCCATGACTAAGACACTGGCTCCTGATTCACCAACACTTCCCTCCTAAACTGCCACTTTGGCTCCCTGCTGCCACATTACAACTTTTCTATTAATAATTAAGAGCTTTAACACAGTTTGAAAGCACTCAGTTCAAGATGAAACCCTCCAGCCTGATTTTGACTCTGCTGAGAGCCTTTTGGGCAGAGAGGAAGAGGGAGGGGGGTATTGATGGAGCAGAAAATGCAGCTGCTGAGCAAAAGGTGGAGTGAGATATTGGGAAGAAATCTTCCCTGGTAGGGTGGGCAGGCCCTGGCACAGGTGCTCAGAGCAGCTGGGGCTGCCCCTGGATCCCTGGAAGTGCCCAAGGCTGGGTTGGACAGGGCTGGGAGCAGCCTGGGACAGTGGGAGGTGTCCCTGTCCATGGCTGGGGTGGCACTGGGTGATCTTTAAGGTCCCTTCCAGCCCCAGGCCATTCTCTGTGACCTGTCCAGGCTGGTTTTTGTGGCCCCATGGTTGCCCCATCTCCCCCTGCCTGTCCCAGTGCTGGGACTGTGGGAGAGCAGGCACTGGAGAGGGGGTCTGTAGCTTACTGGTGATACTGGGAATTCTCTGTTTCCAACAAGTTGTGCAGCTGTTACTGAAATGCTGTTCCCTGTTAAGATTGTCACGTTGTCATCACCTGGAGCTCACCTGGCAGGGGGACACCTGGTGCTGGCACCAGGCTGGTCCTGCAGCTTCCTTCCTGCAGTGCCTGCTGGCTTGCTCATGCTGAGAATTCACCCATTGCTGACTCTCTGCTTGCTCCCTGACTCTCTGCAGCACTAGCAGCAAGCTCTGAGCTCCGTGCCAGAATTCTGTACCAAAGCAGCTCTGTCATCTCCTCCCTCTGCACCATCGAGCATCGTCCATCTGCGCCTGGAAACGGGAACGTGGCACAGCAGCTCCAGCTCTCCTCCCCAGAGCCAGAACTCACCCTGGGCTCTCTCCTGTTCAAGTGGAAAAAGCTTTTAGAAGGTTTATGAAATGACTAAAGCAGGGAAATATTCCCACACATGGGAAATCAGCCAAGCAGCCAAGTGACAAAGACAAACCCATGTGCTGGGTGTCATCAGGATTACAGAGGGACACGTCCGTGTTGTTGGAAAGAAGATCTTGAAATCTGTGCTGATGGAGATGGGCACTTGGTAAATGGAGATGTGGGGAAGGTCTGTACTGAAGAATGTGAAATTTTTTGGACCAGTTTGGTCAAGTGATGCTGATCACAGGCCATTTTAGCTGCTTGTTTCTTTAAATGTGTCATTTTTAACCCCCAAACGAGCATGCAGCAACATTACTCCTGAGAGAGTAACACCGCAGAGAGTTTAACATCATTTTTCTTGCATTAAAGTACCAAGCACAGGAAGAGTCCTGGCAGGCTGGAGCCCTGTGAGCTGGTGGTCAGGTCTGGGGTGGTGTTGCCAGTTCCCAGGAGCTGCTTTATAGAGCCCATCCCTCACTGCAAGCTTTGCTAGGATCTGCAGCACTGCTTGAGCTCCATGAGCTTCCCAGACCCAGGCTGCCTCCCATTTCATTTAGGCAACAGAGCCATGGCTGCTGGTGAGCTGCAGTCTTGTCCTTGTTTCAGCAGAGCTGAAGTGCTCTGGCATTATATAAAGCTGTAATTTTCTTTTTTCTTGTTACTTTTGAGAAGAACCTTATGTTCTGCAGCTTTGTTCTATAGGAATAGATCAGAGAGTGAAGGGCTGGGTGGTCCTTGATGTATTTTGCTGCAGTCAGGTACTGATCATGTCAGAACAGGGAATATTGTTGTTTATTCTTGAGGTGATTTCATGAAAGGGCTGGAATGCATCAGTGGGCTCTGCCCATCCATAGCCGTGAGATGTTCTGTGGCAGAAATAGCCCCGAGTTCCACAAAAATAAACAAGTTGTAAACATGTTTGAAGTGGAACCGATGTCCTCTCGGGAGGAGAACAAAGCAGCAGAAGTTGTCTGGAGCCCTGCTGAGAGGGGCTCTGAGAGCTGCACATGCCTCGGGGGCCTGAGCCGGGTGAGGAGAGCCAGAGGCAGCCTGTGCAGAGGAAGAGGAATCAAAGAGGCAGGTTAGGAGAAGGGATCACAAAAAACATTTTTTTTAGCTCCAGCAACTCCAGCAGAGTCTTGAAACGAGAGTTACTCCTTTTTTTTCACGTGTTTGTGCAGCAAACGAAACACCTGCCTGGGAAAGGCAGCGTGTGTACGGCCGGCACGGGAGGCAGGAAGGAGGATTTAGCTCCTAAATTCATTTCCAATGAGTTTGCTGGAAGAGTGGGATTGTTGGAGGGATACAATGGAGTGGAGTGGAAGGTGCAGGTGCCCCTGCAGGGCTGTGGCACAGTGCCCTCCCTGCCCTGCCCATGCCCAGCAATGCTCCCTCCCTGCAGGATCACAGCCAAGGTGCAGTCGGACCAGCAGGAAGGGCAAGAGCCTCAGGATGCCTTGGGCTACACACTCATGGAGTTCCCCCAGCTGCTTCTGTTGGGGAAAGGTCCATCCTCACCTTGGAAGACTCTAATTTGAGCCATTTCTTTGTTTCCTGCTTCTGATGGTTTTGGTTCTTAGCACTTTTCTCTGTTTTGTTTCCACTGTGCACCCAACAGGAAGAGCCCCTCGCAAAGCCCTCCTGAGTAAGAAGAAGGAAAAAAATCCATCCAGCTGACATTTGCTGCCTGCAGGCAGCAGCCAGGACTTCCCCCCAGCCTCTCACCACCTCTGCTTTTTTTGTGAGAAACAAAGAAAGTTGGATCCTACAAGAAAACTGTTTTCCAAAACGCCAGAGACCTTGGGATGTGCCCTTCCCTCGCGTGCACTGACACCTCCAGCGAGGCAGGACTCAGGTCTGGCAGTCACATAAGCTCAGGAAGGTGATACTCAACCAGCAGCTTGAAGATAAATACCTGTATTTCATGGGAGGGAGGGGAACCCTTCACAGGGAGGGGAACCCTTCATGCCCATCCTGCCCCAGGGTCTGTCAGTGCTGGGGAGCAGCTCAGGTGGTCCTGAGGTAGCCATGGATTCTTCTTGAGGAAATGTTCTGGAAGGACTTGCAGAGCAGCTCAGTAGGACCATGTTCATCTCCTCTGTGAGCACCTGATGGGCACGGGGTGCTCTGCACACCCTGGCGTGAAGGAACCCTTCTCTCCGTGGATTTGCTGGGCACAGAATGTTCGCTGTGACACCAAAGACACCAAAATCCTGCTCCAAATTCGTGCTAACTTCTAAGGCAGAGGCTGGCCTGAGTGTTGGTTCTTTCAGGCTTTTTTCCCTGATAACTCTGGGAATCCTGCTGGCAGCATTCCCCCTGTCATGAGCAGAGCGGGCGCGCAGTTGTGGAGCGATGACAGAGTGACTTGAGCAGCAATGAGAGCTGCATTCTTTTGCCATGATTTCATCTCAAAAGCTGCAGTAGCAATTCCTAGTCCTGGAGCCCTGTGCCATTGGATTTTCCTTCCTTCCTTCGTGCAGTGGAGAGGCCCAGGGTTGGTGGCAGACGTGGTGGCCATCCCCTCACTGGCACACCCAGTGCCATGTCACAGTGGCCATCCCCTGCTGGCACACCCAATGCCATGGCCTCTAGCACCTCAAGCCTTCTGCCCACAGCCACAGTGCTGGGAGGGCTGGTAGGTGTTGGTGGCCACTGTCAGCAGGACACGAGCCAGTCCAGCCACACTTTTGGCACCAGCTCATCGCCCCTGCAAGTCCCCACCTTGGCCAGGCTCCTCTTGGAGAAGGGGATCCTTGCTGGGCCATCTCTTTGAAAGAACTGGTGCTTAAAGGGTTAATTTGGGCATTTGGGTTGACTTGGTGACCTTGGTAGCACCTCCTGTTTGGTGGTGGGAATAGATGGAGTATCTGGTAAGTACCAATGGCTGTCAGGTTTGGTAAAGACTGAGGAAAACTCATTTTTCAAAAGATGGACAGTTTTGATGATAGAAATGCTACAGGATTGTTTTTAAATGGTGATGATTATTAGCAGAGCATTTTGAGGATCTTGTTGCTAGCATGTTGACAACATTCCCTTTTTGCCAGCCTCTGGTGAAGCTGGACAGCCCTGCTGTCCTCACTGCTGTATCCCATTTCTCTTTCTGTGTGTAATCTTCTGACATAATAAAGGTGTTGCCTGTAATTTCAGAGGGAATTAATCAGTGCCTGTTGAATCCAGTGACACAGCTTCTGCAAGGAGTCGAGCCAAGAGTTTGGCCTGAAGCAGAGATGGTCCAGTTTCCAAGGGGAAAGCATCTGTGTCATAAATATACCCCTGAGGTGGCAGCCAGGGGACACTGGGAAGGTTAAACATTGGTCTGAACTCCTGTAGGGCTGAGGCTCTCCACGTGTTCTGGAGCCATCATTCCCTGAATCCCTTCCCTCTACCCCAGGAGGCCCCAGCTGAGGGATAAGGACATCCTGGGGGTTGTGCCTGTCCCCACCTCATCACAGATTTCTGTGATCACCTGTGTCTCTCTCTCAAGGAGAAAACATAAGTCATGATGCTTTTACAAAACTTGTTTTTACAGAGGTGTTTGCAGTGTGGAGTGGGATTTCTGGTGTTTTATCAGGGATGGAGTTTTTCATCTGAATTGGATAGGAAATGCCAATGAGTGCTAGGCAGAGAAGCAGTAAATGAATCAGAGTCAGACTGGTATTTTAGTACAATAATGACTTTTTGGTGAGCCTGAGAATGACCTGAATCAAATGGTTTGGGAGGACCCAAAAACTTCTGTGTGCAATTACCAGTTCAGTAACTCAATTCAGCTCCAGTTGACAGCTGTGGCTTCAGGAATCAGCACAAGGGGAAAAAGGGATGGAAAGCAAAATCAGTGGCATTTTTATACACTGAATGTATGAACACCACAGGTGACAGACAGAGGGGGCGGAGGCAGCTCTCAGGCATCATTAACGTCCAGAAATACCAGCAGCCATTTCTGGGAATTCTGGGGGAAGCACGAGGCAGGTAAGTGGCCGTGCTGCCAGCACAGACCCTCGGCACACGGGGTGTGGAGCAATGGAGTGGGGGTTAATTGGAAGATCCAGCTCCTGTTGCCCAGAGAAATGCAGCTCCAGCCTTGAAACACTTCCCAAGGTCTTGGCACTTCATTTCCTAGCTGTGTCTCATGCTCGGAGTATTCCCAAGGCACCCGCTATCGTCGGCTGTCGTCTCTGTGTCTCTGGGTTGCTGTTTGTTGCTGTGGTTGCACGTTGATAAGGTCTCTGGTTATGTCTTGCAGCCCTCAGAATCCAAGCCCAACGTCACCCCTCTCACCGTCCTGGCCCATGTTCTCTGCGCCATCAAGTCCTATGCCCACCTCCTCTACGTCCAGCGACTCATCCCCCATCAGGTCTGTTGCACAATTCGCTTGGCTTTTCGTTGCTTTTGCTATTTCTGTTTAATTTCCCCGGTTTCCCCCCACTTCACTTCCCTTTCCCTCGGCATCCTGCTCGAACCCTCCCAACACAGCTGTCTGCACTCAGCAAGAGGGGAGCTTTCAAAGCCTCCTGCCCTAGGAGAGCTCCTTGGAACACCCCGAGCTCAGGCTGGAGCCCGCAGCCCCCCAGGCTCTGTGGAGTGGGAGTTGTGCTTGGTATCACTGCTGGGCTCAGCTCAGCTCCTGTGCTGGCTTTGCTCTGCTCTGCAGCAGGTAAGGAGTGCACTGTGAGGAGTTAAGAGCTTTTGGAAAGCTCTGCCATCCCTGGTTTTCTGGCCACGGCCTCGTCTGGGATCCCAGGAGGATGACGGGCACGGGGTAGCACAAGCTGCTCTGTGCCCAGGATAAAGGGCATCTCTGCAGCAAATCCTGGAAGCTGCAGGTGAACCAGGGCAGGATTCCCAGCAGCTCCTGGAGCCATGGGCCAGGCTGAGCTGTGTGCCAGCACCGTGGGCCCCCCTGTGCCCTGGGGTGCTTGGCACCAGAGCAGGCACTGCCTGAGGGTCCCGTGCCCTTGGCACCAGCGATGCCATCGTGCCCTAAGAGCACAGGGAGCCTGAAAACACTTCTTGTTTTTCATCTGATGGTCTCAAGCACTCTGTGAGGGAAAGCAGTGAAGGACCCTCTGGAGTGGGAGGATTGTTTGCCCATCCTGGTTTTGAAGTGCTTAGGGAGCTGCTCGTGTCAGGCAGCTGGAATTTGGAGAGGAGAGATCTCCATTTTGAGGCTCTCTTTGCAGCAAAGCCAAAAGCATTCCCAGCTCCCAGGTTTGGGGTTTGCTGTGAAGGGAAACTGCTCTTGCCATGAAGTGTTGCTGCTTCCCTGGGCTGGTCCAAGGAACTCAGGGGAACTTCAAGTCCTCAGAAAGATTAAAAATCGGTAAAACCACTGATCTGAGAATGGTGACACCTTGTTCCCCACCCCAGTAGCTCCTGGGAACATTTCATCACTTCCCTTGGCCGTGTCACAGCTGAGCAGCAGTGCTGGATGTGACTGGCTGCTCGAGTGGCCAGGGCCTGGCTGGGTTGGCATTGTCACTGTCACCACAGCCTGGCAGTGTCCCAGCTTTCCACCAGCTGGGAAGGATGGGTGGGGATTCTAGGTGCAGGGACAGCTCTGTGTGCCTGTGCTGTGCCTGAGGAGCCCTGAGGTCTCTCATTTTCTGCTCTCTGCCAGAAGTTTGCTCCATTCCTGGCTTTCACTGCTCCAATTCCCTCCCCTGCAGCGTGGGCACGCTGACGCTTCCAGCAAAATCTAACTGCTGTTAAATCTTTTTTACCTTCAGGTACAGGCTCTAAAGAAGTGCAGCAAATTCTTCACAGACCTGCTTGATTTTCTGTTTTGAAATAATCTTCCCGAAGTGCTAATTCTTCCTTGTGAAATTCTCCTTGTGGTTGCAGCTGCGCTTGGATGGGTTTGGCTGAGCAGGGCCAGTGGCAGCGGGTCACTGCCAGCACCTGTGGGTGGGTCACTGCCACTTTTGCCCTGTGCCAACCTCTGGCCTGAGATAGAACATATCACTGATACAGAACATCCAGCCCCAGCCTAGAGCCTGGAGCTGTCCTGGGAACCCCTGGCTTGGGCTGGTGCTGTTTGGGCACCAATGTGGGCACCAGGCTGGCGGTGCCAGGCGGGCTCAGACTGGGATTTGTGCTGTGGTGAGACGTGGCTGATGGCCACGATGGGAGCCTGCAGCCTGTGCTGGTGGCTCTGTGCCCACACGTGGCCTTTTTTCCAGCTCCCCTCTGCGCAAGGCCCGCGCTCTCTACGCCTGCAAAGCCGAGCACGACTCCGAGCTCTCCTTCACTGCTGGCACCGTGTTCGACAACGGTGAGTGCTGGGGCTGCTCCCTGCACAGCTCAGCCCGTGCTCCCAGCCTGGCTCAGGGCAGCTGCAGCAGGCTGGGACCCTGCAAACCCCATGGGCTCCACAGCCCTCCCTGCTCTGAGTTTGGGGGAGCTGTGCCTGCCCCGCTGTTTGCCATTCCCAGAGGGCTGCTGCGAAGGGGAGATTAGATCCTGGCTAGCAGCAGCAGGAATACTCGGGGTGGTTGCTGTAATGTTTTCTGCAGGAGCTGGGAAAGCCACGTGTGCTTTTTCCCTGTGGATAGGAGCGCTGGAGCAGGTGGGCTCTGCTGGCTCAGAGGCCACGCTAATGAACACGGATTTGGTGTTTCCTGCACCAAGAGTTTGTGCCCCATGGAACCGAGCAGCTCTGGTTTAGTTATAATCCCAGTGTAAGGAGAAGACTTTTTACTGCTTTCCAAGACATTCTTGGCTTTTGATTGTTAAGCATTGTCATTTGGGAAGCTGCTACCACAGGCACTGGTTTTGCCCTGGGATATAGAGGCGAATACAGCAGAAAGGGGAGGAGGAAGAGTACATGTGAATTAAAGACAATCCTTCTCCAAAGCAGCTCCATAGTCATCTTATAAATAAACATGGTCTCCCCTCTGAGGGCCCGTGGGAATCAGAGCAGCTAGGAGGGGAACAAGTTTGAATTAAATACATTATGTTTGCTGATAAAAATCAATGGATTATTCAAGGGAAAAAGTACACAGCGTGTTCCAGTCTCTCAGCAGCACAGCCGGGGCTCACGTTGGCTGGAGGACGTGAGGTAGAACCAGCCTGGCTTGGTGGGAGTCTTGCTGTGATCAAGGGGGCTTTACAAACCCCAGCGAAGGCAAGGGGATCTTGGCAATACTTGGAGCTGGGTTTTGGTTCTTGGAGCTTCTGTGAGGCTGCAGGTGGCTGAGCAGCAGCTTGGTCCAGCTGGGGTTCCAGGGAGCAGCAGCCACGTGGGCAGTAGGGGCACTTGGAGAGCTCCAGTCCAACTGGTGCCTGGTGCAGCTAACCCCAGACATGGAGTGAGGGAGTGAGGCCAGACCTGTGGTCACAGGAGCTCAGGGAGCCCCAGGAGCTCTGGACCAGCTTCTGGTCCCACCATCATTGTGGGAGGGGGGATATTCCTCTGCCTGCAGGCGTAACTCTGGCCTGGCTCCTGCAAAATCAGCAAATTTTTGGGAGTTGATTGAATGAAGAAAGGCTTTTGAGGACAGATCAGGTTTCTGGTTACACACAATCAGGTTGCAGGGTTTGCTTTCCCACTGGGATTGTTCCCTAATGCAATTTCCCTCCCAGCCTGGGCCCAGGCCAAGCTGGGATGTGCAGAGTTACTATGGGATGGAGTTAACCACGTTCTCTCCAGCTTCCAAGAGATCTTAGCTCAAATCCATAGAAAGTTTTGAGCCCGTTTTTATCCCAAATACTTCACTTCCCTCAGCCCAGCAGCCCCAGGGAGTATTTGGAGCCTGCAGTGGGATTCACTTGGTGAAGGAAAGGCCAAGGAGTCCCACAGGGAGCAGGCAGGGACAGAGCATTTCAGCTGCCTGAGCCCCTTGTGTTCACAAAATCACAGAATGGTTTGGGTCAGAAGGGACCTTGAAGATCACCTTTAACTCTGTTAGTTTCCTTTTTTAAAAATCAACACAAATTCAAGGTCTCACCTGCCCTTCCCTGTCTCCACAGTTCACCCATCCCAGGAGCCCGGCTGGCTGGAAGGGACCCTCAACGGCAAGACAGGACTGATCCCCGAGAACTACGTCGAGTTCCTATAACTGTGGGGTGCAGAGTGCCACTGCTGAGCATTCCATGGTATCCATGGGGAGTCCTGCAGGCCCCTGTGCCCTTTGCCACTGTGTCACCGGGGTGGGGACACCCCCGTGCCCGCTGCTGGATGTTTGTGTGGCTGGGACATCGCCTCTCCTCGGCTCCCGCGGCGCTGCTGGGCTGTGGGGGAGCGGTCCTGGGGAGATGGACAGACTCCCCCTGAGGTGGGGGATGCTTCAAACCCACATCCCAGCGATGGAAAAGCAGCCAAGGGACGGCCAAGTGCTCTGAGGGGCTGAGCTGAAGACTGGGACCAGCCCCAGGTGGGGGTTCCCTGCAGGGGGACAGTCAGGGAGCCCAGGGCCCCCACCCAGCAGGCTCCCACTGAGGGGCAGTTCTGAGCTCCCAGAACCTTCCCTGTGCTCCCCTGGCTGCCCAAGCACAGCTGTGGGTGCTGCCAGGGAGCAGGGCAGCCCTGGGGTGCCCCCTCCCCGTGTCCCTGCAGAGCTGGCTCTGCAGGGCTCAGGGCTGGCACCTGCTCGGTGCAGAGAGGATGTTTTGGACCAAACCTCTCCAACTCTTTTTTATTTTCAAGATTTTGCTTTGGTGGGGTAACAGGCTGTGTGAGGTGAGCAGCCCACGCTGCCTTCCCACTGCAGCCCCAGACAAACCCCACTGCTGTGGTTTGGCTCTTTGGTACCTCCCCTTCCCAAATGCCACTGTACAGACACATCCGTGCTCCTGCCAGCGCCCAGGTCACTGCTGTGCCCTGCTGGAGCTGCCTCTGCCTCTCTCCAGAATTGTTTTTCAGGCCTCCCCTTGCTTGCAGCCTCGTCTGTGCCAAGTCTGTGCAGTGCTGGTTGTGCCAGGTGAATTATTTCCATCCTTGTGGGGCATTTGCTGTTGCTGTGGCCAGGATGGGGCTGTGGAGAGCCAGGGATGAGCCCGTGGCCTGCACCAGCCCAGCTCCTGCCTCCATGGACATGCCACGAGGGCTCAGCAGGGTCAGTGGGCAAACCCCTCATCATTCCAGGTCCTTTGGAAGGGGCAGGGTGGCAGAAGGAGCCCTGCTTGACTGCAAAACCAGGATTTGGAGAGCTGGAATCATATTTTATAAAAAGAAAGTCTCAAAGGAACCCCCAGGCCGTGGTGCTGGGGATGGATGTCGTGGCTTTTTGTAACAGTTTTAAAGACTCTGAGTGACTGAATTGCTGTATGTATCACTTTTTATTTTTGAAAGGATTAATGTATAAATAGAGTATCTTAAAATTATGAGGAAAAGATCTATATTTGATATTTTTAGAAGAGCTGTAAGGAGAGAAGCAAAGGACCTTTGAAGCTGGTCACCAAGAGGCTCCAAACCCCCCAACCCCCAGCCTGGAGCTGCTGCTTCCTTCACTCCGTGGTGTCACTTTGAGAGAAGGGAGCTGAAATTTCAGCCCTCTTCACGTTTTTGTCCACAGTAATTAAACTTCCTGGGCTTTTGTCTTGGGGAAAAAAAAGAGGAAAAAAGGTGATCATTTTTTTCCTGCTTTCCAGGATGGGTGGCACAGCTCATTGCCGTGGGATCACACCCTCTCCATAACACCCTGACCCCTTGGGGAACACTCTGGGCTCCTCACGTGGCTGGTATGGTTTGGGCAGGGGTGAAGTCCCCAAAGTGCCTCGTGGTCTCTGCTCTGAGGTGTTGGATGAAGAGGGTGAGAAGTTTGTAGGGATAAAATCCGGTGTTTCCTTAGCACGTTGCTGGTTCATCTCCATCCTTGGATTTTATAGCCAACTTTTGTGCTGTTTCTTGGCTTTCCTGAAGCCAAGGATGGGGCCAGGCTTTATCCAGCCCTGGCAGCAGATGGGGCTGGGCTGTATCCAGCCTTGGCTTAGGCTGAGGCCAGGCTTTATCCACCCCATGGCTGTGGCTGGTGCTGGGCCCTGGGGGTGGGAGAGGGATGGGGAGGCCTAAAGGAAAGGATTTAAAAAAAAAAAAAAATATTATTTCATCTGTCAGCACTGTGTGTGTGTGTGTTTGTAACTGGCCTGCCCTCCTGGGATGCTGCTGGAGCAGAGCTGGGGATGAATGGGAATTGCAAACCTGCCAAGAGCCCTGCAAAAGGCCTGATTTGGGGACAGGGTGTTTAGGGACCTGCTTAACAATGCTGTGTGAGCATTGCCCACGCTGCTCCCGCCGTGTCCCCACAAAACCTTTCCGTGCAGGGTCCCCCTCTGGCTCCTGGGATACTCCAGTTACTCTGAGTGCAGAGTAAATTCCTTTTCAGAGGCGCTTGGGAGCTTTTGGATGTGCTACCTAGAGAGTTTCTGGGAACAAAAGTCCCACGCAGATGTATTTATGACATGTCTCCTGGAGGAAAGGAAATCAAACTGAGGCAGAAGTTATTGCTCTTACAGGAGAGCCAGTGGAATATATTTTTTTTTTAATTAAAATTTTCCAAAAAGAAAAACTTGTCTGGAACGCTTACTGAATGTTCCCATTTTGGGCCAGTTTTAATACTGTAGTAAACATTGGTTTATTCCAAGAGAAATTAAAGATAGGAAATAGGTTTTTAAACCAGCCTGACACAGCATTTGATGCTTAATATTGAAGTCATCAGTCAAAATGAAACGAAAGCTGGGTGGTGACACTGCCTATGGGCAGAGCCTCTCTCATGGCTCCTGGCGGGTCACTGTGGGGATTAAACCAAAAAAAAAGAGCTGGTGCAATGATGTCTGTTGGAACTGAAGAGTCAGAAGAGTCTCTTGGTGCAGCCCTGCCATGTTTCACAAGTGCACCGTGAGTTTGGTTTGGGTTTGGTGGCAGCTGGATTAATTGGGGTGGGGCTGGGTTTGGTATTGGTGGGGCTGGATTTAGGTTTGGGCTGGGCTGGGATTGGGTGGGGCTGGATTTGGGTTTGGACTGGGTTTGGTGATTGGGTGGGGCTGGGTTTGGGGTTGGGCTGGGCTGGGATTGGGTGGGGCTGGGCTGGTGTTGGGCTGGGCTGGGTTTGGGTGGGGCTGGGTTTGGTGTTGGGCTGGGTTTGGTGTTGGGCTGGGTTTGGGCTGGGTTTGGGTGGGGCTGGGTTTGGGGTTTGGGCTGGATTTGGGTTTGGGCTGGGATTGGGTTGGATTAGTTGGTTTGGGTTTGGTGTTGGGGTTGGATTTGGTTTGCAGTTGGACTGGGGTTGCCTTGGATGCTCGAGGCCATTTCCTCTTGTCCTGGTTCATGGGCACAGGGATGGAGCAGGGGCAGCTGAAGGGAGCAGTCACCTGCACAGAGCCCGAGCACGGAGAGGTGTGTTAGCGAGTGCCTGGTGGTTTAATACTCCTAACAAACCAGAAAGCTCAAAGCAATTCTAGTTTGTAAATTTTGGGCTAATTCAGATTTTTAGCTTTTGGGAAATAACGTTGAAAAGCAAAGTTTTTTTAAGAAATAGCTGTTTAGAGCTCTGTTCTCTGGGTGAGGAGCTGATTGTTTGCAGCCAGGCTCAGCTGGTCATTTAGCACGATGCTGACAGCTCACGAGGTAGCACCTACCTATTACTTATTGTAAATCCTCCCTTCTGCTAATGAAGCTTATTCTGCTTCTAAACCTCAGACAAAAGGGTCTAGAAAATCACACCTGGGCTCTAAACTCACTGACGCACGCAGGAAGGGGAAAAAGTCTGCAGGAGCCGGGTGCCCCGGAGACCAGCCTGGCTTGGATTAGGTGGGGATGGCAGAGCAGGGTCTGGAGCTGGGAGTGAGGGGGAGTTGGAGCAGTCCCATCTCCACAGGGAGATTTCTGTGTCCCTGCTGTGTCCCCATTTCTCTGGGAGCCCCCCACAGCCCCCATCGCTTCCCATCAGCTGCTCCCCCCGGCCTGCCCTGCCCCCTGATCCAGCTGTTACCCCAGCAATCAGATAATGAAACATCTGCAGATTGCTCAGGGCTTTTGTTCACAGCCACCTGTGAGTGAAGAGCAGAGCAGGAGGGACAGGTGATGGGGATGGGCCCCAGAAGGGCTGGAATGTGGCTGGCAGTGAAGGTAACACTGGGCTGAGCATCTCCCTGGCACAGGGAGCTGGAAAGGGCTTAAAGCCCATCCACTGCCACCCCTGCCATGGCAGGGACACCTCCCAGTGCCCCAGGCTGCTCCAAACCCTGTCCAGTCTGGCCTTGGGCACTGCCAGGGATCTAGGGGCAGCCCCAGCTGCTCTGGGCACCTGTGCCAGGGCCTGCCTACCCCGCCAGGGAAGGATTTCCTCCCAAAATCCCATCCAGCCCTCCCCTCTGGAAGCAGGAAGCCATTCCCCTTGTCCTGTCCCTCCATCTCTTGCCCAAAGCCCCTCTCCATGGTCACACAGGGGTAAATGCTTGTTTCCAGCTGATGGCACCGTGTCCCTGCTGTCCTGGCAGCCAGCAAGGAACTGTTCCCAAGGATGCCCCAGCTCCTGTGCCAACATCCTCGTTCTGACCCTGGTTACCTCAGCCAGCCACAGCTCAGCCCGTGGCACCTCGGTGGCACCTTGGTGACATTGGGGACAGTGCCACCTTGGCTGGGTGCCACGGCTGAGCCCACGCAGAGCACAAGAATGGAGCAGCCCCATCTGCCCCGTGCCCTCCCTTTCCCACTCCCAGAGATCCTGGGCATGCTTTTTGTTCCTTTTCAAAGCTTATTAATTTTGCTGCAGCCATTATCTCTCATAAATATTTCCGAGCCTGGGAGATGCACGTGCTGCTTTTGCCTCTGGTTTTCTGTGGATTATTTTCTGCCAAGCCTGGGTTTGGTTGGGCTCGTTATTTGGCCGCTGTCACCATTCCTGTCCCGTTTGTGCTCATTTTTGTTTCTCTGTGTGGTACCTGAGCAGCTCCAGCCGGGCCCGCAGGCTGAGCAGAGCTGGTGATTCCTCTCCAGCCCCCTCACGCCACTGTTTATTATTTATTTCCCCAGCAACGGGGATATATTTAGCCCTCCAGCTCTGAGCTGTTTCAGCCCCATTATGCTCAGCAAATCCAGCAGAGCCCTGGGCAGCGAGCGGTGGCTGAGGGGCAGCAGGAGCCCCCCGAGCCCCCCGGCCTGTCCCTGCCCCAGGAGGGGCTGCAGGAGGGCAGGGTGTGAGAGCCACATCCCTCAGCTTCCCTCGGGCTTGCCAAGGGCTGGGCTGGGCTGGGCTGGGAGGATTTTTTACAATTATTTTTAGCTTTTGCTCTGCTGGGGCCTCGTAGGCTGGCCCTGTGTTTGTTTGGGGTAGGAACACGTGCGGCTGGGGAAACTCTGCTTGTGGGCCAGAAGGGGAAAAAAAGGAAAGGGTAGGAGAGAAAGGAGGAATTAAAAATGCTGGGGTTTAATTCTGCATTTGTTCTTGCAGGAGGCCAGATAAGGGTGTGCTGGGGCCAAGGCAGGAGCGCAGGATGGCAGGGACTGTCACTGTGTCACTGTCCCCTTGTTCCCCTCCCAGCCCCTCAGGGATGCAGCTCCCCATGTCCTGTCCCTGGAGATTAATTCCCTTCCATGTTCTGCTCCTTGGGGACACTTATCCCCAAGCCCCTGCCCAGCCCTGGGCACACCAGGTAGCTTTTCTCAGCAGAAAGTGTCACCCTGTCCTCACAATCAGTGCCCACAATCTGATGCTGCCTCAGCAGTTTTGCCCCAGCCCTTTTATGTGGTTTGATCTCAAATCAACAGATCCCATAATTAGAAGGATTCCATTTACTTGTTATTTTTTTAACCTAAGGTTCCCTGTTGTGACCTCAGAGAATATCCTTAATTATTCTCTGGAGCTGTGCCAGGCCCGTGATGGATTGGATAAGGCTATTTACTGCCACCACTGCTCCTCCAGGTTGGATTTTATCAGCTGATCCATGGGTTCAGGCACTGGACATCAATGAACTCCCTTCTGATGGTTCCTCTCCAGCCAGACTTCAACAAGTTCAATATTTACACTTTTTTAATTCTGAAATGTCCATGTACTATATATAATACATTTATATAATATATTTTCAGCTTCACCAATAATTGAAGTTATCAGTAACCCTGGTAAGGAAATGGACCAAACTTGCTGGACGCTGGCAGGAGCTTGGCAAGAGCACTGAGAGCATCTGGGAGCCCCTTTGGGATAATCAGTAACATAGAGCCAAGGAATCTTTTATTCTGTAAAACCCCAGGATTTGTGCCTGACACAGCACAGCTCCACATGCCCAGAGCTCAACACGAGCTCACACTGCAGAGGGGACACGGTCAGGGACAAACCAGCCCACTGGGGACCATCCTGGGGGCAAACACCAACTCAAAAGCTCAAATCTTAAATGTCAGAGCTGTAAAAACAGCATTTCATGGCATCTTTTCCTACCCAGTCTGAAATGCCATCATTTTACTGGGAAAATGCGAACACAACAGAAATGATGAATTGCAATCACATGCTGGGCTTCACTCAAATTTCTTGGAAGCTGAGGACAGAGCCCAAGAAAGCAAATAACAGCAGAAGAAGGTGACAGGTGAAGGAGGGCAGCAGCCTGCGTGCCAGCCCACCCCCAGGACCACAGAGCATAGGAAGGGACAGAAATCCCACAGGGAATGGGATCCTGGGCCACAGATGCTTCTGATGTCTGTGCTTGTAAATGGAATGGGACAAAGGGGATTTCGGGTGTGACCACACTGAGGACTTGATGCTCTTACCACGGGGCTGGAGCAGTTCTTTATCTGAGTGTCTGACGGCTCTCCTTAAAGCATCTTTCCACAAGTGTTGCCCAAATAAACGTGGTTATTGTAAATCCCGTTCTTGTCTTGCCTCTGACCCCCTTCCGCAGCCATCCAGCTTGGGAATTACCAAAGGGAAATTTATGTAAGCTTTGTTTTAATTGCAAACAATTCAAAGAAATCGTTCCCTGCTGGGAACTCGGCCTTTTCTGCTGCAGTTAAATGAGATTTTATTACAGCTCGGGGAGGGAAGGCTGAGCTGGGTTGGAAACGTGGAAAACTCCAACGGTCACATGGCAGGGAAGGAGCTTCATGGCAGCATCTTCTGTTCCAGGGCTGAGACGTTGTGAACCCAAGAGCAGCATCTCCACAGCCACAGAGAGGCTCCTTTCAGCACTGCTGAGTTTCCTTTTCCCTTTCCCTGGGCTCAGTTCTGTCTCTGCACAGGACCCAGCTGGCCCAGGGCAGCCCAACCCAACCCTGGGGACCTCCGAGGCTCTTCAGGACATTTTATTTCCCTCTATCACTATGGTCTGGCAGCTGGCACCTGCCTTGGGAGGGAGCTTTTGCCACATTCTGATGAGTATCAGCCAGTTGGGAACCACTGCGGTGACAAAATAGATTTAAAACCATAGAATTAAAGAGGGATTGAGGTTGGAAGGAACCTTAAACTCACAGAGTCCCTCCCCTGCCATGTCAGACCCAACCCTCTCCAGGACCACAACAAAAACTCCACAAAAGCATTTTGGAGCCATTTAATGAAAAAAGCAGAATTTTATTATATGGTTTCTGTCCATTATTCGGCATTGCTGTAAATGGCTCACATTTACTGCAACTTCTGTACAGATGTGTGGCTTTGTATTACCAGAACAGCAAATTTAAATGAAAAAATAAATGTTCAACAATTCCACACAAGCTTTTACAGTCCAACATTTCACTGAGTAGGTGAAAACTACAGACTTGTTACTACAGAATTATTCAGCATGAATAAAAAACTACAACTTTTATTTTTTAAACAGGAGTCACTGGTTTAATTTTTTTTTTTTAATGCTGTTTAAAATTGCTGTGATAAAAATAATGATTTTTTTTTTTTTTTAATAATGCCATACACTGGTATGATATAGGATTTGTCCCCAGTATATATATCTTTTTGTTTACTATACAAAATAGAGTAATGACCCATCGCTGCCTCTGCTGTGGGCAGGGGGTTGGAGGTGGGGTGTTCCCACACACTCCCAGCCTTCCCTCGGACACGAGGCCTCTGCCAGGAGAGGCCCTCGACCTTCGTGGAAAATTTGGTTCCTATGAGACATCGATGGCTCAGCAAGCCCTGGCTGCAGCCTGGGGCAAAGGCAGAGCAGAAGCAGCAGAACCAATGCTCTGAGCCTGCTCTGTGACCGTGGAGCCCCAGCCTGGGCTGGGCTGGAAGGGACCCTCAAGCTCATTTATCCCCCCCTGCCACGGCAGGGCCACCTTCCACCAACACCAGGCTGCTCCAAGCCCCATCCAGCCAGGCCTCGAACACTTGCAGGGATGCAATAAGACAATCTTTATAAAAATCCCACTCTTAAGTCACGTCCCTGAAGTCCTCCCTCTGCCGAGTTTGGCTGCGGGATGTTTTCCCACAGCCCTCGTCTCCATCCAGGCACTTCCTCCTCTCCGACCATTCCTGTGGAAATGGCGAGGTCACTTTTCGGCATCGATTGGCACCGGTCCCCAACCCCCCCCTGCCCTCCCCTGGTGCCCCCACGGCCCCGTCCCCGTGTCCCCCTAAGGCCATTGCGAGTCCTGAGCGGATCCGTGCACTTTGTGATAAGGCACTGAAGGGCCAAGGCCGAGTTCTCCCTGCTTTATCCAGAGTGCAGGGACTCCCCACTGCTACACGGACCACGGATAACAGGACACGGACTGCTCACTGCTGGCTACAGCACTCACTGGTGAAAGTGAAACTCAACAGCATGTACAGGACGATTCTTCTGCTAACATCACAGTTTCCTTTGTTTTTCCTTAAATCCAGAGACTGAAAATGAATATACAGGCAAACAGACACGAGGGGCAGAGAGCCTCTCCTCCTATGTGACCCGTTCTCTCACGGGGGGATCACAAGAACCCCACAATTTGGGTTGGAAAGGGATCTTAAAGCTCATCCAGTTCCAAGCCCCGACTCCAGCACCTGTTGGAGTCACTTTTGCTGGCAAAAATGACGAGTTGGAGTCCTTGAACCCCGACCCGTGCACGCTGTCCCTAGGCTCTGACCGAGGGCTCTGGGGATGCGAGTTTATAGAACATTCTCCAAAGGAAGGGCAGCTTTCCCCTGCCCCAGGAGCCCCCCCACCCCAAACAAACTCCTATCTGTATCGCAAACGGGCACAGGAGGATTCCCAATCACTTGGGCTGGAAGTTGTAATTAAAATCCTGACCTTTGCCTATTACAAAATGTCCGTATTCCTAACAGATCAAAGAAGAGTGTGATTATTTTCTTTTTATTAAAGATGCTATTTTACTCCGAAGTACTGAATATAGGATCTTTTTAAATAGGTATAACATTCAAAAAGAGCTTTAAGAAAGGATGAGAATTGAGTTTCCTATTTCAGTTGGAAACCACGGTCTGCTCAATGTAGAAATGTGCTGTGAACACCCCACGCTCTGTATTTACATATTGCTGGCACCTGGATGTGGATTATTGCCCAATTTTGAAGCTGTTTTTGCTGTGGGGGTGAGGCTGTGCCTGAGCCCCCGGTCAGAGCTGTGACAGTTTTGGCAGCGGGGTCTGGCTCTGCCGTGCCTCCCGACCATACAGATAGGAGTGTCCCACCCAAAGCCAACGGGAATTTTACACAGTGATTCAAGAAACACAACCCCAACCCCACAAACACCCACGGAGCACAGGTTTCCCCCTCTGAACAGAGCACTTCTTTGGATACCAACACCGGCAGCCCCGGTGCTGCCTCCGGCCAAACCACACACAACGGTTTCCACTCAGCATATCTGTGACCCCTACAAAAAATATAATTACATGTATCATGATAAAGCAATCTGTCATCTAAAAATCATCCTTATTATACACTATACAAGCTATTTTACAATCATTTAATAAATTGCTTTTAAAGCTGCAGTAGCCCTTCCCTTTTTTTTTTTTTTTTTTTTTTTCCTTGGATCAGCGAATATACCGATTATACATATTTGAAACTATAACTAAATATAAAAATATATTAGGTTTTGTATTTTCTCAGATGATCTTTCTCATTTCTATTACACAAACGATCCGGCCACTTTGAGTAAAAATCAAATTTTAAGAGTGGCATAGTAAATATTTCAGTTTTGAGATACAGAAAATTGTTAAGGTGCACGTAGAAAAGGCTACTACAGCTTCTAAACGTCGAAAATATCCTCATCAATGGCAACAAGGAGAAATCCACAAGGCCTATGGGGATTTATGGCACGCCAGGAATTCAATGTGAAGGGCTGCAGCCTTACAAAGACAGAAAGTTTGACGGACAACTCAAAGACCACGAACTCAGTAGCGGAGCTCTCCTGCTCTCCAGGAAAGAGGCTGGAGCAGTCAGTGAAGGGTGGAGAGGTGGAATTGGGGCTCTAACCAGGCCAGTCTGGAGCTGGGAGAGCCAAACCCAGCTGCGTGGACAAGTCCCCGGAGAGGAGGATTCTGGAATCCTCCAGGAGAACGATCCCAGCCCCTGGGTGCTCTCAGACGTCCTCCCCCGTCGGCGGGGTCGCCACAAACACTCGTGTGATGACAGCTTTAAGAGTATAGAAAACGCAGTTTCTCCACACAGAAGTAAACTTTTCTGAAGCTATGCATATTTTCCTGAAAATTTCCTGATGGGCAGTCAGGACTGATCTTCTTGGCATCAATGCAGCCCGTGACTCTTTGCGTTATGGCTGTTGCATCATATGCAAAAATCAGGCTTCTTTTTTTTTTTTTTTTTTTTTTTTTTTTTTTCAATATATAAAATAACCTGCTCATTTACATCCAGTTAGGACTGGGTTAATTTTCTATGAATCTGCATATCCAACGCTTTTGCAATGTACCAAAAGGATTTGTTTCATCCGGATCTACTGAAATGAGATTTGAGAGTGTTCTCCCACCCACCCTGGCCCTTAGAAAAAGCCCAATTTTTATGGCCACTTTGCCTGTTTGAAAGCATTAGGTTAGAAAAGCCCAACCCAGTTTCACATGAATCTACTCGAGTATTTACTGTCTAGAGGTCGTTTAGGAAAGCTACGAGCTGCCCCACCTTAAAAAACCAGCTGTACAATAGGCATCTTGAAGTATTACAAAAAAATTATGTAAGAAAAAAATGAACAAGCTGAGTTCACGGTATATAAAGTTAAAGGAAATTGCTAAAACCAGACAGTAATAGCTATAAAAGGCACAACTTCCCTTTTCTGATATACACTTGTAAACTTTCTTCAGGTTACATGCATAAACCAAAAAATACTACCTTAACTTTAAAAAAAAAAAAAAAAAAAATCCAAAACACTTTACTAAAATAAAAAAAAAAAAAAAAGCCTAAAAAATTGTCTCCAGCCAACTGCAGCAATTAATTAATTAATTAGCAGAATGTTCGTAACAGCCTCAGAGCTTGTCACTGGTGGTTTGATGCATCCAGGGATGGTGCACGAGGGGAGAGAGAAAAATTTCTGCCCAAACCGATTTCTTTTCCTTTCCTTTCTCCCCCAGTTCTTTCCCAAACGCGGGAAATCCGCTGCTTCTCCAGCCTAACTCTTGGCCCTCTGTAAACCACATGTAGTGCATAATTACAAAAGAAACACCTGCGAGGACAAAAGGAACAAGTTCTGTAGGTTTTCTCTTTACAAAACAAAGCTATCGTGTGACGGTTTCTTAAGGCAACCCTTTGTGTTAAGGCAGTCACTTCTGATGAAACAAGAGCTTCTTGATATTTCCATTGGAATATTTTGGTATCTGATTGCTGATGATTTCTGCCAACATTTCTGGGAACTCAATACTCATGGATTTATCCAAAAATGTCTGGAAGCAAAAGCTCAGAAGATTTTCAACCACCTACGAGTGACAAGACAAAGAATTACTTGCACATGAAGACGTTCAGAGAACATTCACCTCCCTCCTCCCCAGCTCCTGCCCACAGGATGGGGCTCAGGCAGGACGCGCACAGGAATCCTCCTTTAGTTCATTAATTATTGTTTGTGGCACTCTGATATTAACCAAACAGGCTGGGCAAGGCTTTCCAAACCCCCACTGCAGCAGATAAATAACACACACTAATATAATAATAATAATAATAATAATAATAATAGAAATGAGATTTGTCCATGTGCTTGTACAGTAACAAGAAAAGAACAGTAATTCTGAAGTTACCCTTGTCCTGAACACTGCTTTGTGCTACGAGTGTAATTAGAATTAAACTGCCAAAGGAGACAGCCTGAATTGGAAATTCCTTCAAAATTAGATCACTGCTAACACCACACATAGTGCTGAGGCATTGTTTTAATGGAATTTTGAACTATTCCATAAATTCTTTACTTCTTGGGCTCTGGGATAAGACTGCTTTTAAACGTCACTCTTCTGCTTCTACTGCAAACTCATAGTTCCTGAGTTCCTCCTTTTTTTAAAGCAACGTAATTTTTAAAAACTGGAGAGACTGAAAATGAGATTAATTATACAATTAATTGCTGTGGATTGCACTGCAGAAGCAGCCCGAGAGGACCACGTTCAAGGCTGTCAATTTGCCTTTTTGTGAGGAGCATGACCTCCTCCTCCTCCTCCTCCTCCTCCCTGGTATTTGTCCCTTTAAATAAAAAGAGCTGGAGGAGCTCACCATCCCCACCCCAGACGTATTTCTCTGGAATGCCTGCAGCATTCCTGTCAGGACTTACATCATGCATAGAGTCCAGCAGTTTAGTCAGTTGATAAAATCGCTGCCAGTTCTGGCTGGAGTTCCCTTCCCTCTTGACGATGGCCTTGCCCAGCTCCTTGATGTACGTCATGCGGATCTCCTCAAACAGGGACTGGCTCTTCAGGCCTTCCTTGGGAACTGCAACACGGACAGAAACCTTTACAACACTGCAGAACTCAACTGCCACGTGATTTAAATTCTCTTACGTTAGTTACACGGACAGGGAATCTCCATCAGGAGCTGCAGTTATATGGAGAGGGAATCTTCATCAGGACAAGGAGCAAGAGGGGAAATTTAGGTTAAAATATGGAATTCTCCCCTGTCAGGGTGGGCACAGGCTGTCCAGAGAAGCTGTGGCTGCCCCTGGATTCCTCTAAGTGTTTGAGAGCAGGCTGGAATGAGATGAGCTGTAAGGTGCCTTCCAACCCAAACCATTCTGTGATTCTATAAAAATGAGCTAAAAGAAAAAGGACTTGGACTGACTGAAATGACAGCACAGACAAGGGACAGTGACCAGCTGAACACAAAGCACAGGCCTGCTGCGAAATAAAAATAAACCTCCAAAGGGATCCCAGCAATAAAAAGCAGGCAGGGAACTGCACCCTGGAGGCAACAACAGCCAGCCCTGGAAGCAGCTTGGTGGAGAATCACCAGGGCTGGAGCTCCTGTGCTCTCCAGGCCTGGGGAAATGTGACATTAGGAAGGTTCCATAAAAATTCTGCATGCCCAGGGAAGAGCAAGGGCAGGATCACAGGATGGCTTGGCTTGGCAAGGATCTTGAAAGATCATCTGGTCCTGAGCCTCCTGACATGGATCAAGTAACGGGTCGAGGCAGTGACAGGCTGGGCAACAAACAGACTGCTCCAGCCACGGGGAATCTGGGCATGGACACAGCTTGTTCGGGACAGGGATGGGACATTGAGACAGTGCTGGCCAGGGGAGCAGCTGGGGACAGACACCCAAGGCCTGGGCATTCCAATCCAGGTGAAGGATTATCCTGTGCCTGTATCCTCCTATGGGGATGGTCCTTCCAAAGGCCAAGGACAACCTGGACAGATGGAGCACGTGGACTCCAGAGGCCCTTAAGGTGATTCTTTGGAGGCCTCGGATCCCCTTGGGAAGGTGAAGGAGTTGAAGACAGTGAAGAGGAAGAGCTGAGACAAAGGTGAGACCTAAAGCACAACAGGAGGCCAGAGAGCACATTCCCCTTCTGAGGAAATCCAACCTTCCCTGCACTGCCAGCATCTGAGAGATTCTGCAATCAAGGCTCTTGTCTGTCTTGCCTACACAGGAGATGAAACCTGTCAACTGTCTCAATACTTCACATGGAAAAGGTCTCTGAGTTACGTCTGTGTGTGAGCTGCAAGTCTAGACCTGTGTGGGATTCCAGTTTTATTCCTCCTCTCCTCTTGGAAAACTTTTAACACAGAAACACAATAAACAAATTCAAATTGTCAAGTCTTGGATTGAAGAGCTATAGAAATTCCAGCTATTCAACTGCAGAAGTTCCCCCTTGTACCACTGACACAATATGTGTACTTAACAAAATGAAGATAAATTGTCTGCCCCTGGAAATGGAGTGGAGAGGTCTCTGTGGGCAGAGCCAGCTCCCACCCGGCCCCACTGCTGCAGGGGCTGAATCCTGCCAGTGCTGCCTCCTCACCCCTTCTGCCATGGAAATTTCTCCATGGAAATTTCCAGCTCCTGTCAGCAAAGTTGGCCTTCACCACACCCAAAACACTTGAGGAATTTTTTGGGAGAGATTTCAGAATCAAACAGGAACTGTTTGAAATCTGCAGTTTCAGGGAAGTTTGAAGTTCCTACAAAGCCCACGGCCATGAGAGGCTGAAAAGTTTCCTCTGAAAAGAGTCCTTGTCCCAGTTCTGGGCTTGGCAGCCAGGCAGTGCTGGGCACTGCCAGGCTGGTGGGGCACTGGGGGAACTGGCCATGGCACCCTCACCCTGCCCTGCCCACATCCATCACCCCTGCCCTGAGCAGTGCTGGGCTCCCAATCCTCCTGCTCCCAGCAAGGTGAACGAATTCTCATTTCTGTATAAGAATCAGTGCTTTTATTCACTGGAAACACAAAAGATGAGGAATGTTTACACCCTCAGTGTTAATACACTTAATAATATTTCCTTTTCACCACATTTCAGGCCCCTTCCAAGCCAATCCACCCGATGAGGATGACACTGAACATGCTGACAAATCCTCACTTGCTCTGCTGCTCCTGCTGCCTCTGTCACTGCTCTGAAACAAACCCCTGGTGCCAGGCAGGAGCAGGAACACGTCAGTCCCTGCCTGAGGCAGCTCCCTCGGGATCCTGTGAGCGTGGGATGGGCCGGGATGGGATTTCCCAGGACACAGAGGCTGTGCTGGATCGAGGTGCTCTGCTCACACCCACCCCAGCACACTCACACACACTCACACACACACTCACACTCTCTCTCTTTGCTGTGTGAGTCCCTGGATTGCAGCTGAGCCTGGACTGAGCTCAGATCCTCAGGGAGCTCCAGCCCCACGGAGCAGGGGAAGAACCAAGTCACTGGCTACCAGTGATACCAACAGAGAGGAAAAATAACACTGCAAAAGGTACTTCCACTTAATCACTTATATTAGTTATGTTGTCTCAGGTTAGTTTATCTCTTTATATTCTAAAGGCACTATTTTTGACACTGCACTTTGAACTTTCATGCAGTACAGGCAGAATTTGCTAAGCTGTGACTTAGTAAAGAGACTTTTAGAGTTTAACTCCAGCACATCCTACCTAAAGATTAAAACCAGCAGGTTCACTGTAAAAATATCTCACAATATCTACTGCAAATTCACCACAAACTTCTGCAGAAGCAGAGAGCTTGGCATTGAGCTGTTCACCTACTTGTAGAGAGGAGAAGCAAGGTCTTCATGCAGAGATACTCCTCGTAGGAGACTTGGAGTCGGGACAGCTCTCGGGCCACCATGAGCATGTGTTTGCATTGTTCATACATACATGGGAGATTCATCCTCTGCCTGAGGAATAAAAACACAGGAATCAGTGAAATATCTGGCTGGCTGCACCTTCTGCATCTGTTTTTGCAGGCTGCAGATGAGGAGCTGTATGTGAGCACGGCACAGCAGAGGATGCTCCATTTCCCAGGTGACTGCCTCGGTGACACAGACATTGTCCCTGAGGGCAGAGTGAGCCCTGGGACATCCTGAGTCCCTGCACCAGGGGCTCAGCAGCAAGCCCTGCTATCAGCAGCCACAGCAGCAAGGTGACACACAAACCAAGTTCAGTCTGAGTTCCCTGAGCCTGGCGGTCCCAGAGCCTCTCATCCTCCCAGGGAAACATGATGGAGTGCCACACTAGAGCTGGCATTTCTCCAATTCTTTCAATACCTTTGAGAAATGCACCTAATTTAATGCATAGTTATATATTTTAGGAGAATCTTCCTGTAACTTCTCAGTTTTCAAAGTCACTTTTTATTTGTGCCTGTCTATGCTCCCGAAGCAATGACCAGCACTGCAATTAAATTTCATTATCTTTGTACTGTAATAAACTCGTTTCTAACCATAAATGGAAAGTCGTGTTGACAAGCAAAGGCAAATCTTGGAATCAGAATAACAAACATGATGTTTTCTGTATATTTTTTTTTCCTATTTCAATGAAGCCTTGCTTCAAGACAGGAACTCCTTTTATCTAATATCTCATCTGACACAGCAATCTTGCTTATATATGCTCTTACAGCTGGTTACTGTGAATATTGCAGAATTAGTTTTGAGTTGAAAATGAAGAATAGACTAATTCTGAAGAGTGTAAAACAGATTTATGCTTTTCCATGGGTTTTCTTTTGTAGAGAAAAAGACAGGCAAAATAACTCCATGCAATGAGTCCACAATCTCTCGGCAGTGATGCCAGCATCTCATTTTTGGTTAATGATGTGTCACCTTCCCTTGGTATCACCTATACAGCATTATGATCTACACAGAGACAAAATGGGATCCCTGTGGGAGTTTAGGACTAAGATTTGGTTATGAAACAACAATTCCTGCAAAGCTGATCACTCTTCCATTCTCCCTCCCCTAGCCCTTAAGGAGGATTATACAATGTTCCCTCACAACCCCCCTGGGAAAGAAACCCTGAGTGGCAACAGGGAACAAAGGTGCAAAAACCAGGGGGAATTCTGATGGCTTTTGAAGGACAGAGACACAAACCAGACCAAGCAGAAGGGTAAAACACAGGCATTTCCACAGGCAGCTGTTGGACAATTCCTTCCACATGGAGCTGGGGCAGGGGAGGCACTGCCCCACACCTGTGGGCACTGACAGAGACCTGGGCTGCACCTCAGGGCTCCACCACCACAGTGCACACGAGGAAATGCTGCATGAAGCAGGGGAAGTGCAGTGCTGGGCCGTGGGATGGTTCTCAGGGCACAAAGCCACCCTTGGCCAGGTGGCAGACTCTGCCCTGGCCCCTCTGGGCTGTACCAAAGGGCATCTCACAAATTGCCAATTGAGAAATTTAAACCCGTTCTCTGCCAGGGCTCAGCAGTTTTCCTCATGGAAAACTCTGCCTATTTCTGGGCAGAAGGTTAAAATAAACATTATGAAAGGGGTCAGCCTGGTGTTTGCTTCTGCCTGCTGGGAGCACAGCCCCATGCCCGAGGCTGAGGCTCCAGGGGAGGACACAGAGCTCTGGGGCACTGCAAGGCTGCACAAGCTGCAGTTCCCAGAGCAGGGGAGCAGGCATAGCCCCTCAGAGCCAGGCTCTGCCCCGTGCCCAGGCTCAGAGCACAAGGGGGCTGATTCACCACCTCCTCCCCGTGCTGGCACCGCTCTGGGAACAGCTCCCAGCCAGGCCCATCCTGGCCAGGGCACATCAGATGATCTCAGCTGGCACAGGGAGCTGGCCTGGGGACAGCCTGGGCCAAGGGCAGGGCTCAGGGCTCTGCCTGCTCAGGATCCCAGCTCCCCTGCCTGCACAGGGCACTGAGCACCCCCAAGGACACACTCACCCACTCCCAGAGCACCCCTGGGTGCTGCTCACAGAACCAGACCCAGCTGGGGGAGCACAGCACACACCATCTTCAGCTGCCACTGAACAGCAGGGCCCACCCTGAGCCCCTCCTTGTCCCCTACACACCCCACCCTGTGTCCCAGCCCAGGCCTGGCAGTGCCCAGGGCACAGGGATGGGCTCAGGTATGTTTACAGGGATGGCACAGGGATGGCACAGGGATGGCACAGGGATAGCACAGGGATGGGCACAGGGGTGACACAGGGATGGGCACAGGGATAGCACAGGGGTATTCACAGGGATGGCACAGGGATATTCACAGGGATGGCACAGGGATATTCACAGGGATGGCACAGGGATGGGCACAGGGATATTCACAGGGATAGCACATGGATATTCACAGGGATGGCACAGGGATATTCACAGGGATGGCACAGGGATATTCACAGGGATAGCACATGGATATTCACAGGGATGGCACAGGGATATTCACAGGGATGGCACAGGGATGGCACAGGGATATTCACAGGGATGGCACAGGGATATTCACAGGGATGGCACAGGGATATTCACAGGGATGGCACAGGGCTGCTCACAGTGCTGGCACAGTGCTGGCACTGGGCAGGGTTTGCCCTGCTCTCAGTCCCCCAGCTCAGCAGCTCAATCCCCACACTGCTGCTGCTGCTGTGAGGTGCAGCCAGCACCGACTCCACACGAGGAGCTACAGAAAAACGTTGGGGAAAATCCAGGGGAACTGTGGAATTGCCAAAGCCTTGCTCCAGAACTGCCCCAGAGCTGCACAGCTCCCCTGCATGGCACAGGACAGCAGCAGCACACACCCCTGACCTCGGGGCTCCCAGCAGGGATGAGCACGGAACCAGAGGGGAGATCCTGAGGCCCAGAACTTCCAGGAACTTGTGCCTCAAGCTGGACAGCAATTAATGGCATCTGCTCCTCGATGGACACACTGTCACTGTGCTCACTGCAATTTCGGGCACCCTGGGACATACCCAGGGGATGAAAGCTGACACAGAAGCAGTGCCAGTTCCAGCAGGGCATGTTTTCAATCCCAGACTGGGGAAGCAGTTATACAATGCTGCAAAATCACAGGTTTAAACCCTTTCCAAGTACTAAATAATGGCCTAAAGCCTAAGATTTATTCAGCTGCCAAACTTCTCAACGGCTTGAATCAAGTTTCATGTGTGTGTGTATGAAAACATGTATAATATATATAGAATTTCCAGCTCATATAGACATACCTCCATAAAAAATAAATAAATTATGGCAGTACAGACATAAAAGTGAAATATTCAATAAATATTCAATTTTTAGGAGAAGACTGAGCAAATGACTAATAAGTTTAAGACGTAAGAGAATCGAATCCTCCTTCCCACCACAGACTGGGAGCTACTGGATGTTGCTACCCCATGTAAGTAGCAGCAAATACACAGCAAGCCACTGGACAGGGCTGGCACAAGGATAAATGCATGAAGGACTGATGCTTGAGCAGATACATGAGGCTATAGAAAGTCTAATTAATCCCATAAAGGAAGGAATCAATCAATCAATCAATCAATCAATCAATAACTGCAGTTATGGCCAACTGAACTTGAAGACCAAGTCTTGGACACCCCCAGAGATGGAGTTTCCCTTGGTCAGGCTGAAGACACTGATCTGTACTCAATGTAAGGGAAGCCTTGAGAGCTCAGAAAAGGAATCAATGGTTTTTAAAATCCAAATAAACCCCAGCTGAGCAGGAGGAGCTGCCCTTTCCTGCAGCCAGGGCTCCCTGCTCAGGTGTGGCTCTTGCCCCTGCCCCAGGGCCAGCAGCTCTCAGCTCCCCCACCCCACAGCTGAGCAGCCAACCCAAGGGAATAATTTTATACCAATAACAAATTTAAATTTATTGATTTAAATTGATTTCCTTTAAATTTAAAGGGTGTTTATTCCTGCCTGCCTGCCCACAGGGTCTCTCCTGCCCTGCCCAGCCTCTGGCAGCCCCTGCAGGGCTCTCGTGGCTCATTTGGGGTCTGTCAGGTCTGCCTCTGTTTTATGGAGGGATGGGACATAAAAAGTTACGAGCAGAGAGTTTTATGGAGAACCTGTGGCTTGCTGGGAGGGACTGCAGTGCTCTCAGTCAGCTCAGTGTTTTATTGAGAACAAATGTCACTCTGAGCTACGATTCACCGAACTGTAGCTGGAAGGAATTTGGGAATTACTGTCTGCTCTAACAGCATTACCCTTTCATTTCTGGGAGTTTTCAAGAGTTCCAACACCTAGCACTGGAGCTCTGTGGTTTTGACCCACTGATAAAACAGCAGGAGACCTCTGACTTGCAGCAAATTAGATGTTATTGCACTTAGTGACAACATCAATTATTTCAATTCCACCACACAGAGACTGCTCTGCTCCAGGGACACATCCCAAGCACTTTAATAAACACAAGGACACAGATGGGCCCTCACCTGCCATCTCCTCCTCAGCCTTTTTAAAAAAAAAAAATATTATAAGTCAATTATGACAGTTTATAAAAGCCTGGAAAAATATTTACAATGGAAAAAAAAAACTCCAAAAAACAAGGGAATAAATAAACATGAAATATAAATCGCTGATCCCACAGAAAATGTAATAATTACTGTATTTTTTTAAAACACAGAAAATATTTGGGAGATCTGATTTTGAAGTGAAATAAGGACCAAAAATACTAAACTGTGCCAAAGCAGGCTAAAGATATTGCCTCCACATCAAAACCGAAAAACAGACATACGAATAAAATCCAATCACCTCAACAATCCCAAATTCCCTCTTCCCCTCTCCTACAGCACAGAATTACTGCACAACACAAACCTGGAAAAACACAAGGAAAATGATGTGTGGTGCAAGAAAAAATATGCTCAATTTTTCCACCAAATTCGAAGTTTGACAACAATGCTGACAACAAGAAAACATAAATCAGGCGGGTTGTTCCATCTTTAACCTTGTCTTTTCAGCCCTAATTTCATCAGCTCAGACAGAAATGTTTCACTCTGCCAAACTGGTAGGGCCATATTGCCACTTTGAAACACTAAACAGACAGAACATTACGCAATTTGCCAAACTTTTCTCTCCATCCCAGGCATATTTTTAGTTCTGACTGTGTTGGCTCTGATAAAATGAATGATTCTAGTGAATGGCGCAGGAACAGTCACAATATGGAATGTTAAAGCACAAACACCTCCCACAGAAATTTCTGGATATAAATACACTTAATATCTCAATTACCTTCCGTTTGACTGGGTGAAAAATGCTAAGCAAGCTGCTGGGGAAAAACAAGTGGGGAGGGAGAGAGAGAGGCTGCTGGGGGATGCCTGGGAGGATTCAGCAGCCCCCGAGGCAAAGCCCAGCACTGGCAGCTCCTACTCACTCGTTAATGATCAGGTCTGGAGCAAAACACAGCAGGTTGCCATTGGACTGCTTGTAGGATCTCCAGCCTAAAGCAAAAGCCATCAGGAACATCCAGGAGTACTGCAGGAGGGTCATTTGGTCATCCAGGTGCAAGTTTCGGAAACCTGGAGAAAGAAAAATTGAGGGGGGACGGTGTCAGTTCCAAAAAAAAAAGCAATGAAGGGCATGAAAAGAAGTTGCATGACTTGGAAAAGGAGCTGCACTAGTGCTGTGTTATCAGTGCACAGGTACTACAGGGAGTAAAAGAGATGTAATGTTAAAAAGTCACAGTACGTATGTGTGTGGTTATCTGGAACTGATGGTCAGCCAGATACATCACGAAAGGCAACAATTATAGTTCACATACACTGTAATTCACTGGGCTGCCTTCCAAAAATAACAGGGTTAGCTCCTTTTCACGAGAGCAGTCTGCTAGACAATAAATGATTTAATATCAAATTTTGTTCTTATTCAGCAGCAATTGCACACTGAACCTACAAAGTAAGTCGAGCATTAGTTACCAGCATTAACTGCTTCTAATCTCACATGCAGCATGAACAGAGCCAGCTGAACAGGGAGGAAATGAGTAAAACCTGACAACTGGTCCCTCAAAGAGTCTGAAAATGCCACCAGCTTTGGGTTTGCAGCACCAGCTCCTATCAGATCCAGCCTACACTTACCAAGAAACCATACGGAGCCATTATTAGAGCATGAATACAAGTTGATTTTATCTATTTTTATGAAGCATCTGACATCTAAAGAGCTCATAACATCTCAAGAGCTGCTTCCTGAAGCTGTGCCAACAGACAGAGCCAGTGGATGAACATGTAACAAATCTGGTGGGTCTAAACACAGCCCCTGGCTCTGGTGTCACCAGGAGGGACCAGACACTGCCTCTATAATGCAAAGAAAGGGTTTCAAAGTGATTCCAGCCTTTCTGGGTCAAACCTTGAAATCTGTGCTCAAGCCCTCCCCAGGAAAAGGTTATTTTGAAATCCCAACTAAAGGGTTTGGCAAGGAATGCTGGCGTGCTGTCAGCATGGCTGATGGGCTACAACCAGGAGCAGGATATACAAATTAAACACTCGTGAGGAACCACCTCAGCAAACAAAAGAAAGGAGATAAAAATGATAAGAATAGTTGCTATTAATGCAGCTATTAAAGAGAAGATTGGCATTTTCATTGAGAGCATAAGCTCTGACCTGAAGGGTTTGGCTAATTACAAAAACTGCTCAGCAGAGATGATGAACAGAGAAGTGTTTTAGAAAATGGAATCTAAATCTGGATCTGGGAATACCAGATGGTCTCCCAAAAAACTGTCCCAGAAGGAAGTGTGTGCATGTGAGCCTCTCCCAGAGCAGACTGAGCTAATCCAGCACAAGTGCCCAGTGCAAACAGCCCTGAGACAGAATGCCAGAATCACTGAGGCTGGAACAGTCCCACCTTGTCCACCCTGCCCCACCTTGTCAGCCAGACCCCACACAAATCTCTCCAGTCACATCTCTGCTGGACGTGGATGGATTTGAGTTTTCCAGCCTTTCTTTCCCACTGTTAATTTATTTCCCCTGCTCAAAGAGAACACAGTTATGACTCACAAATCTCATTATCAGGCTCTTTTCTTTTTTTTTTTTTTTTGGCAGACCTGTTCTGTGATGTTATTTTTGGGCAACCTATGCGTCACAGAGGTGTTTTTGCCAGGGTTTTTGAGAACAGGTAGTGAACAGCACTGACAGGGGTGAGAGAGAGATAAACAGTGGGCTTTGTTCTGTAGGAACAAGCATCTTCAGCTCCCCTTGGCCATGGCCTCTCCAAGACAGATGCCACGTGTCACGTTCAAGGCTGAGATATGACACTTCTGTGTCTCACTTTGTCTTTAGGTGGGAGCCAAAATAGCAGCAAACCTCCCTCTTTGCTCAGGTAAGAGTAAATCTGAACAGAGCTGGGGAGAAAATAACACCTTGACTTCCACCCTGGGGCTGGAGAGTGAGGGGGAGCCAGGAAAGATCCATCCATGGACACAGAGCCAAGGAGGCAGCACTGCTGTGACCCAGTGACGCTGGGCTGCAGAAGTCAAGAGAGCATCACTGCTAAAAATAGTCAAGAAATAATTGTTTAGTGCCCAGAGCAGCTGGGGCTGCCCCTGGATCCCTGGCAGTGCCCAAGGCCAGGTTGGATGGGGCTTTGGAGCACCCTGGCACAGTGGAAGGTGTCCCTGTCATGGCAGGGGTGACACTGGGTGGGATTTAGGGTCCCTTCCAACCCAAACCATTCTGGCATTCTGTGAATCTGAGGTGGAGATAGAGCTAATACAAATAATAAATTATTATTATTATTATTTGTAATACTCTGTAATACTTTTACAACAAATACCCACTTAAATATGAATTTTAACATTCAATGGTCCAAATGTTCAAGTAAAATAGCCTAATTTGTGTAAATAAATGTCTGCATCTGCAATTTCTTCTTTGCTGTGGAAGTACCAGAGCCACGAACAAGCCCCAACATCCCAACACTTCATCTGTTTGTTTGTTTGTTTGTTCCTGTGTTTGTTTTGAAGGCAAACAGAGGCAGGTTCAGGTTGAACTGAATCGCTGATCCCACAGATAATAAAACAACTATTATATTTTTTTAAAACACAAAAAAAATATTTGGGAGATCTGATTTTGAAGCGAAATACCGACCAAAAATACTAAACTGTGCCAAAGCCATCTAAAGGTATTGCCTCCAGATAAAAACCAAAAAACAGACGCACGAATAAGATCCAATCACCTCAACAATCCCAAATTCCCTCTTCTACAGCACAGAATTAGTGCACAACACAAACCTGGGTAGACACAAGTTTGGCAGTGTCTGTGCATTACCTGGGATCGCCTTCGCCCACTTGACCGCAGCCACCACCTGGCGCCCGCCCAGCATGTTGAGAGTGGAGAGGATCCTCCAGCTGGAGTCGGGCAGGGAGCTGTCATAGCCCGAGTAGAGCACCTCGGGCTCGATGACCTCGAGCAGGGACACCAGGGTGGGTGTCAGCTGTGGCAGCGAGGCGGGCACGATGCTCTTGCTGCCCGCCGCCTCCGGAGCCTCGCGCGCGCCCGCCGTGCCGCCCTGCTGCAGCCCCTTGATCTTCTTCTTCGTCTTCCGGGCTGTGAATTTGGGGAAGGCAGAGGTGAGGGCATGGCAATGAATGAGCACACAGGGATGAAACACAGCAGGGGAAATGCAGCTCGCCTCCCCCCGTGGCTGGCAGTGACAGTGTTCGTGAAACCTGCGCGGTGTCGGTTCGCCAAGGCAGGAGCTTCAACTTCATCCTGAGCAGACTCACAGAAAAACTTACACTTTACTTTTTAACAGAAGTCACCTTTATGCCAATGCTTCCAAATGTTCAGTAATGTCTGCAGGTTCTTTATGAGGCTGACCCTAAAATACAAGGCCAACCCTAAAATACAAGGCCAACCCTAAAATATAAGGCTCAATCCCACCACTGGAAATATCTGCTGGATTGCACACTTCAAAAATTCCTTTAAATACCAAGCATAGAAAAAGAAAGGGCAAAATCTATTTAATGGGTAAGAAGTTACTGGATCTCTCGAGCCAGGGAAAGCAGGGTTGTTTTGTTTTTTTTTTTAAATGCTGGGCAGGAGGAACTTTTTCTCTTGCCAGCTCTCTTGCATATAAATCACTGCTACGTAATTAAACCATAAAACTCATTCGCCAAGTAAATAAAACATCACACAGAGATGTTAACTGTAAACTACAAAAAGTTGGAGCAGCAATTTTATTAGCATCTTGTCCCTAATGGAGTCTCCTGCTTGGCTCTGGCTCTCCTGGATGCAGGCAGCCACACGGAACTCGCTGTTTAAAGGAGACCAAACGGGCTCAGCTCCTTCCCTGGGTGCCTCATTTAATGAATTGATTTCTGCTCTGCAACTTCCGAGATAAATCTGTAGCCCATCAAAGCATCACGTAATGTGGTCGTGCATTCCGAGCTCCTCCTGACCTGTCCAGAATCCCTGAGCACCCAAAATGCACCAAGCCCTCGGTGCCAGCACACAAAACCCTCTCCTGGAGCTGCTTCTCCCTCTGGCTGCAACAGAGCCCTTGGAAAACAACTGCCAAAGACAAGGAATCCTCTACAGACCTTCTATAAACTGCGTTTTCCCAAAGTTTTGTGGACTGGCCACATGTGCCAAGCCTGCCATGAGGGAATAGCAACAGTTGTTTCCTTGGAGCAAAGAGCTTCTTGTTATTCTCGTCTCAATTTTGAAATGGCTGCTTCAAAATCCCTTCATATGCCGGCATTTTTTTTTGCCCCATTATCCATATTCTGAAGAGCAAATGAACTGCTTTGACTTAAATTTAGAAGCACATGCCTTCAGCTTCCTGCAGACACCTGGATGGAGTATTTCCAGCCCAGAAAGCCTGATAAAATTATCATCAAAATAAACAGATCTGATAAGAGAAATTATTATGCAAGTACCAGTCCTGACTTAGATATATAGTTCTACCTCACAAAAAGAAGAAGGCTGAGATAATGTATTTCTTTGCAATTAATTTTCAAATAATAAAAAGACCACTAATTTAAAGCCAGCTCCTTAGGGCACACTACAGGAGATAACTCCCACAGATAAACTCAGCATGGAGAGAAAAGCATCCAAGATTTTCTGTTCAAAACAGACAAAAACCCCCCAAGCCCCAGGCTCCTGCAGTCTGGCATCCACCAGGCTGCAGAGGCTTCCTCCTCCCTGCCTGGGGGCAGATGGCCCCAACACCTGAGCCAGGTGAGGAGGGACCTGCCACCACCCACAGCAACTAGAACCAGCCAGAGCAGGGCAAAGAATGAGAAAGAACTGAAGATTCCTCAAAAAATGGAAATAAATTCCAAGCGAAGACTGCAGAAAAAACTAATTAATTGCCAAGTTTAACTGTAAAATGTGGCATGAAACGCCAAAAAAAAATTATGAGACTGTTTTTTTACAGGCATAAAACCTAACAATAAATCTTTTCTTCCAGCACATCACAAAGAGAAAGGGTGCCAGGGAACAGCAATTAACGGTGGGAGCGGAAATGAGAACTCAAGGAAATAAAGGCTGGAGTACAAAATATCATCATTGTGCTGTGTAAATCTCTGGTACCTGCAGCTTGATTGTTTTGATGTTTTTCCAGTCCCAAAAACACATGCAATAGAAAAAAGAAAGTTCCAGAAAAGGAGGATAAGCAGGGCCAGTGGGATGACTGATGGGCTTGAGGTCTTTTCCTTGATGATTTTATGGTAAAAAAGACCAATAGAAAATTATCAAGTGGCTAGAAAAGGCCACTTTGAACTCAGGACAAGGACAGGTCAATTAAAATATTGCATGACAGAATGAATGAATGAATTTGTTAATTTAAAAATTAGTTTTCTACCCAATACCTAACAGTGAGATCCACTGTAGGTCCCAGAAACTGAGAGATACCCAAAATGGGGCAGGCTGCTGGAAAAAGCCCAGCAGAAGTCAGGTGAGTGCAAGGGGCCCAAGGACTGATGGACTGGATACTGGGATCTCTTCTGACCATTCACTGGTTTCCTACAACCATTGTTTATGCATTGAGGATGAAGCTGGGGACTTTTCAAAAAGAAATTACTGTCTAAAAAACATGCAAATTTAATTCTCTTTTAAACAACACTCATTCCTGAACTGTGACCCTAAAATAGACAAGGAGAAACTGGATTTATTCTCTTCTGCACTTCATGCTGCCTCCCAGTTTGCTTTTCTGCATGACCACTTCTCCATCTGTTCAGATCTGTCCCCAAAAATCCTTGTTTTCAGGGTGTTTTTCACCCTTTGACACTACTCTGGGTTCTGCCATTTTGTGCTGCCGAGTTTCTAGATTCCCCTTCCCTCTCAGCCATGAAAGCTTCCCTCTCCCCACCTTCTCCAACAACTTATATAACAGAATCCATCCTCCAAACCCTCCCTATTCTCTAGGATTCTCTGTGCCAAAATCCAGACAGACTAAGCTGGAAGGGTTCCAGCCTACATGTGGAGAAGTGACAGGAGCCCAACGTCATCCCCCAGCGTTTTCTGTGCTGCACAAAGGGCCAGGCTGCTCAGGGCAGGGTGGGACTGAGCAGCTCTGAGCACCTTCCCAGCCCAAAGCTTTCCAAAATTCCCTGCTTCCATGTCCTAGAGCCTCAGACAGCAATACTGCTGGCTGCTGAAAGGGATGCAGGAGGGAAAAGCTGATGGTGGGAGGACTAAACCTGACTGCTAGAGAACTGTTCCTGACTGTGGGAGCACTTCTCCACACAGATAAATACAGGAATATCACAGATGCATTTTGAAAACAACCGTGAAGGGAAAAAATAGAAACCAACTTTAACCAAAATGCATTCTTTTCCACCTCCAAACCAAACCTGTGGGGTTTGGCATTATTTAAGCTGCCTTTAGGCTCTGCTGTTACGTGTCCTTGCTCCCAGCCACACTGGCAGGGCAGTGACCTGTCCCCACAGACACCAGGAGCAGGCAAGAAGCCTGTCCTGCTCTGAAGGATGTGGTTCAGCCCACTGAGAGTGTCCAAAACTTAAATCCAGCTCCTGGGAGACACTCACTGACCATCCATGTCCTTTAGGGCTTTATTTCAGAACCCACTACTGCAGGGTTTGGCTGTAGCCTCCCCTCTTGCACACAGGTCATGACAACAGCTCAACAAACACAGCAGCACCATCCCACCCTCCCCTGAGGAGGGGATGTGCCTGCAAGGGCAGGGCCAGATCCCTGCAGCCCAGGAGAAGTGGGGCTGTGTCCTCCTGAGGGAGGCACAGGAGGAAGGATGTGCTAACACAGACACCAGGCTGTGCTTCATTGATCTCTTTAACTTATCACTTACACCTCACCAAGGATATTATCGCTGACTGAAATGAAATTCTCTTCATCCTTGGAGCTGACAAATACATCTTTGACATTTTTATTTTCTCTGACAATTTTGATTACACAAGTACCACCAGGATAACTGCACTAGTAAGTGCTGTGTTAATCTCTGCTGCTCAGGGGGAAATAGCAAATATAAAATGAAGCTGACACTAATAAAAGTGTTTTATGCTATTTTACAACTGCTGCTAAATCTCTGGTTGATGTGGCCTTCAGATCCTCACGAGCCATTCAGGACTGAGCAGAGAACAACAATGTGGTGGAATGTTAACTTTAACCATTTCCTAGAGAAATTCTGACAGATATTTAAGAAGTAGCCACAGCATGAACAAAAGTACTTCTTCAGCTGGAAGATGTAATCCCCACTCCCAGCCCTGTCCTCTATGGTCTCAGTGCCAGCACACCCTCCCACAGGTGTTCCACCTCCCTGCAGGTGTTCCCCAAGGGTTCTGCTGTCTCACAGTCCAGGAAAAAGCCTCGAGAGGAACGCAAACCCACCCCTGTTTGTGTGCACGACTCACTCGTGCCAGGGGAAATTCCAGCACAAAGCCTGCTGCCCCTTGTTCCAGTGCCCACAGAAGGCAGCACAGGCTGAAGTGTCCCCTAGCAGAGTCCCCAACAGTGTCCCCCCAACATTGTCCCCAAAACTGCCCCCCCCCCAGCCCTGTCCCTTCTCTGTCCCCTCACTGTCCCCAGCCCGGTACCCTCTCTGTCTCCAGCCCTGTCCCCTCTCTATCCTCTCTCTGTCCCCCAGCCCTGTCCCCAGCCCTGCCCCCTCTCTATCCTCTCTCTGTCCCCTCTCTGTCCCCAGCCCTGTCCCCTCCGTGTCCCCTCCGTGTCCCCAGCAGGGCTGTGTTACCTTCCAGGTTCATGCCCGCCTGCAGACACTTTCGGTAGCGGCAGGCGGGGCAGTTCTTCCTGCGGATCTTGTCGATGATGCAGTCGTTCCTGCCGGCACACAGGTAATTGTGCTGCCCTGGGACAGACAGACAGACACACAGACAGACAGACAGTCAGCTCCCCCGGCACAGACCCCACCCAGCACCAGGGACAGCCCTCAGTCACTGTGTGTCCCACAAAACCATGGGTACCCACCCGAATTCACAGATCCAAACCCACTCCTCGTGTTCAGACCTCCACTTAGGTACAAATACTATTTACTGTTTGTTAGCACCAGGCAACTTCTATTTTTACAATGATTTCCCTTTGCATTTACCAAAGCCGCCTTCTACAGCAGGTTTCCCTTTTCTCTAAAGACTTTGACAAGAGACATAAATAATGTGCACAAACACAATCTGAGAAAACACTTGTAAACATTTCTACCCAGCACAGACACAGCTTCATCAGCTGGACAGTCATGAGACCTTCCTGTAACTTACAGCCTGACCTGGACAAACCAAATTCTCTGACATTTTTATGGATTTGCAGATTCAGAGAAAAGCTGGCCCTGAAAACATGACAAGCTGAAGTACATAAATTAAAATAACTGTATTTCTTAGCTGTTTATAGAGCAGGGCAACAGAAGTAACTATTCTTAATTATATGAGTTATGTGAATGAATGTCTGAATGTAACTTATTTAGGGAAAGGTATTCCCAAAGAATAGATCCTTCTCCCAGACAGGGGTCAAGGAGCATGTTTTTCCAGAGGGCAGAAAGCTGCAGCCTGGGCTTTTACACTGTATTGCAAAGTACTGACAGTACAATGTTGTGAGAAACAAATAGATTTTCCAAATACTGAGTTATTAACAACAGAGTCCAAGAGTTTTCTCACAGGAAAACAGCTTGGAGAAGGAATTTCTTACAAGTCAGCTGTGAAAATTATGGGCATGCAGAGTTCATTCCTATGGCTTTGGCCAAACTTCTCCTGTAAAGAGCCTCGAGTTGATGTTCCAATTAATGGGTTTTTTTCTGAATGACACGCCCACCTCTTCCACTGGGGCAAGAGGAGCCTTCCTAACCCTTGTGCCAGCTTTGTGTTTAATTAATTCAGGCAGCAGCTCCTCGACTCACCGTCCTGGTTGCCATCAGCATCTCAACACCCAGAAACACACGTGAAATATGAACTGATGCCCCTGTGCCAGCACTGCGTGGGGCAGAGACAACAGCTCCACATCCCTCCCTGCTCTTTGGTGAGACCACATTTCATCTCCCAGACAGACACTTCAGCTGAGGATTCTCCTGAGCTGCTCCATTTTATTCCCAACAAAGAGCTTCCTCTCCACCACTGCTTCCCTGTATTTACTGCTCACCTATTCTGGCCTTTTCTAGGACCAAGCTACACAAAGCCCTCTTGTCACATGACTATTTTGGGGGAAAATGAAGGGCAGTTGGTGCTCCACATCCACCTGCAGCCTAGGGATGTGCCAGCAGCCAAAGGAACCTGCCTCAGTTCTCTCTGCAGCTCAGACCCAGATACTCCACAAATACCCTGCTAAAAACCAGGAGTGAGCCACTGCAGCTCTTTCCAGGGGGATCTGGGGCACACAGGGGCATTTATCAGAGGCTGCCCAATGCTATCCCCATCTCCATCCCCATCCCATCCCATCCCATCCCATCCCATCCCATCCCATCCCATCCCATCCCATCCCA